>JAAFCE010009125.1:7209001-7268605 GCA_013389805.1 Trigoniulus corallinus | reverse complement strand
GGCACCGCACCACACATCTACTGGTGTTTAAGGTGCGATGGGGTTCGTCCACAACAGGGATATTACTGAGCTTCCGCAGTCTCAGTAGTTCCTCTATCTGGTGAGGGGCGGATGCCTCCACCAACAAGGTGCCATTGTGCAGTTTCTTGACCGAAGTCACGTTGCCGGCAAAGCCCTTGTTGGCTTTGGCGATAAGGAAGGGCGACGCCTTCCCCAAGGCTGCACCATCCTCCCCAGAGATGGAAATAAACCAGGGAGGATAGGAAGAAGTTATGGATGGGTGTTTGACTACACCTAAAATCTTAGATGCAGGAACATGCTGTGCATCGGTGGTGGAACCCTGCACCTTAAGGCTAAGAGGTCGTTGCCTCTTGTTAAGGGCAGGTGCCGATGCCAATGATGCCACAGGGTCGTTCCCTGATCCAGTTGGCTTACTGGGGGAATGTGGCCACTTTGTTGGAGCAGCACATGTCTCCATCAGCTCAGTGGCAGCTGGCCCACTCCGTTGGGTGGGACCGAGCCCGCCATCTTCCGGCTCAACACAAGTCAATGAAACTAAAGAAGGGGGAGGGGTGGGGTTATTTGTACAGGCCCCCAGCCTCTGGGTTATAGTTGCCATAATTTGAGATAATTATGTTTTTGCTGCCCGCAGGTCTTACCCACCACGGAGCCCAACGAGGGGACGCCCATTCGGGTCACCGAGTTTCCTCGGGCAGGATACCGTTAGGGTGGCATAATCCCCAAGTACCGGACCATTGGCATCGGGGTTGACTGCCGGTCCACTTACAGTCGCCCTAGGAGGCATAACCACTTATGCGCCCCCGGCCGGTTGATTAAGACCAGGCTACTGCCTTGGCCTCCCGTTTTCCCTAGAACCTGTGGCCAAAGTGATGTTTTGGAGACTGTGGATCGCAACCCTAGTCCCCGATGTCTGTCAGCCACCTCACCAGTGTGGAGTGGCCAAGAGACATTGCAGGGCATACGCCTCCTCAACCACCAGGATCCGCTTTTCCCAGGGTACGGGTCTCCACGCACTGTCACCTCTGTGAGGAGCCTACATTGACCGAGAACAAGTCAGACCGAACGCTCAAACAACAACAATGTTGGTATCGTCCTGTCCAGAACACGTCATAGACAAAGACGATAGTGGTGTTGTCCAGTCAGGGGCAAGAAAAAGTCATCCCGTTTTGTCGCCTCTTACGACATGCAGGTATGCAGTGTGCCTATTCTACCTCGGGCACACACGGGTAGACATATTCAGTAACCCGTGTAGTAACCCTAATAGCGGGACATGAATTAAACATAGTGTAAATGAATTAAACATAGTGTTCTTCGTGGAAAAATGAACGTCTGGGGTGGGGGATGAGAAAATTGTCGCCTGCCATCACCAAATCATCCGCTATCTTTGTAATGCCTACTCTTGTATCGTTCCTAAATTCATGACACGGGAGTTACTCCTGTGACGTCAGCAACTCTACTCTGGCGACTCAAGTAATTTAGAATCTCATGCCCAGTTCCGTATCACCACACTTCAACGCTAATCACGTCGCCACTGATGACATTTTGATGACGTTTTGTGCTAGCGCGTTATGAAGGAACGCCAGCTCAATTCCTTAAGTGCAGCGCTTTATTTGGGGTCACCGCACGCCACCGTCATGTCTTACATTATCCTCCGCCATTTTTCAAGCAGTCAGCTCAACCGCCAGCCAATCAGAACGCAGTATGACGTGCGGGACAGATATCAACTCAACTACCGTCACGCATAGCTGCTCTGCGGCGCCCCAAGTAGCAGTGTGACGTCACCATTTTTTGTGCTGTGTCGTCTGATTCAACGGTAGTAGCGTTAGCGCGTGGGTATACGGAACCAGGCATTAGTCTTCAAAGCCAACTCCCACACAACAAACTCTCCACACCGTTGAAATAAAAAAAAAACACAGCCCTACCATAACCTTGCAAGTGTGTTTTAATCTGAAAAATCTTTTGCACCCAAACAAAATCACTCCACCCTGGACAACACGCAGGAACAAACGCCACAGTGATCTCTCATGCCATTGTCCTCAATGGACAGATCATGACATGGTCAGGATCTTGCAGTGCCCTTAGGACTTCAATAGCTATTTCCGTTGGTGTGTGATATTTCTTTTTATGCATTGCCCTTTATGTAGTGTAAAACTGCATTCCAGGGTTCCATGCTTCCCAGAATGGTGTCCACAGTAGTATCAGGAACCAGAAAGCCTAGCCACCCTTCCAGAGCCTATGGCCTAATGTGCTGGACGAATGTCAGCCTGTATACATCTGCCCTTCCTTCCAGGTTTCTTGTTGGCCAGCGTATGGCTCTTTTACTCTGTCGCTCTGTGTTTCGAGTTGGCCCTAGCACATTAGTAGTCATGGCGCCCCACAACTTAAGCTCATGCATTGCTTTACTAAATTTTGATATTTTTTACTTTGAAACTCCGCCATCAATGGGAGGGTGAGAGCCAATGTTATCGATGAATTGCAGGTGTGTGTGTGCGCGCGCATGCAAAGAACGAGCAATATCAAGTTCTCATCTCTATGCCTATAATATTGAGATATTTTCATGGCAATGTTGTGCCAGTTGTCAAATCATGGGATACTGCAGATCCTAAGTGCTACAGGCCAGCTTTTTTAACGAGTGTGGTATGCCAGACTTTTGAGCATCTATTATTCTTACATATTATGGGATATTTGGAGAAAAATGACATCCTTAGTGATAATCAGCATGGGTTCAGGAAAGGGAGGTCATGTGACACTCAACTGGCTTGTCTAATTGAATATATTCAAAATGCTCTAGATAAGGGTAAGCAGGTTGATGTTATATTCCTGGATTTTGAACAGGCCTTTGTCGTGGTACCCCATGACAAGATTGTTTCAAAAATGTCGAAGTTAGGGATTCATAGTAAGGTTATTCAAGGTCTGCAAGGCAGGCTGCAAAGTACTTTTTGATGGGGTAGCATCAAAATGGACACCTGTTTCATTAGGGGTACCCCAGGGAAGTGTATTAGGGCCATTACTCTATATACTTTATGTTAATGATATAGGGCTTGATATAAAATCCTTTCTTGAGTTGTTTGCAGATGACACATGCATGGCAAGGGTGGTGGAAAACGGGTTGTCTTCCTGCACAGAACTGCAGCAAGACCTAAACAAGATATATGATTGGAATAGAAAGTGGGAGTTGCCATTGAACCTTCACAAATGTAGCTTTCTTAGAATAAGCAGGTCCAAAAAGCAGGTTGATTTTTCTTATAGCATAGGTGGTGTAAGGGTTGAAAGGGTGGACACCCACAAGCACCTTGGAGTTGTCTTAAACACTTGGGGCACCTGGAAGGAGCACACTGACAAATTGATTGGGAGGCTGGGTGTGCTCTCTGGTTGGTTAGCAGGGTGGTGGGGGACAGCACAAAGGAAGTAAAAGAAATAGCTTACTTTTCACTGGTATGGCCAATTGTGGAATACTGTAGTCCAATTTGGTTCCCGTTTAGGCAAGATCTATCTTGGGAAATTGAAATGGTCAAAAGGAGGGCAGCAAGAGTTGTGCTAAGTCGGTTCTCTCGGCAGATTGAGTGTCTCGCAGATTGGGGGGGACTCACTCTGTCAGAGGCAAGCATCTGATAGCATTAAGCTGTTTAGCAGACTGTTGAAAATAAGGTTATGAGGGTCCTTTAGGTTGCAGGTTTTCCTTTGCAGACTATAGGGGGAGAAATGATCATCTGTTCAAACTGAAGGAGATCAGTGCCCAAACAGACTCATTTCTGGTCCTTTTTTCCAAGGGTCATTCAGCAATGGGATGCTCTTGATGAGGATAAGGTGAAGAACTTTCTGGAAGAGGGCCCCAGGTTCCTTGGGGTTTTAAAATGAGTGAATGTTTAAGAATGCGAGATAATCTCTCCACTGCCAATTTGGCCAATCATGGCTGCTTGCAGTGTATTCAACTAGAACTAGAGCTAGAAAGGGTTTCTTTCTGATCATGCGACGTTGTATAAACCACCCGGGGCGATAGCTGACTTCCCATCTATTGTAAGTTGTACTACGGTCGGTCTCTTTCTCGAAAGAAGCAACCTTGGGCCGAACGTGCAACTGACACATCAAGTCCATTACTCCGTCTAAGCGACTAGCACCATAGGTTCATAGTTACCAATAAGCGAACGCAATTAAATTTAAACTGGTTTAATGACACTATAGCAGATCAGTGGACAACCACAGATTGATTCCCAACCGAGTACAAAGAAGAATTACCTGTTATTATAGCAACTTTATCCTTCAACGAAAATTCCGCATCCATTTTCTTTTAAGGCCTTTTAAAATGTCGTTGCGTTTGGCGGTGCTACAATGGTGAAAAAAATGAAAATCTTTCATGAAGCGGATGACTAAATATTTTGGAAATAATACGTGGCCTTCTTTATATCAGTTTCATCATAGTTGACCTCCAAAACCGGCCTATCCGGTTAGCTTTCTCCAATGTTTGCACTGATGATGCAAGGAAAACATTTCATCATTTCGTAAACCTGTTAATCGTTTTCATTACTTCTTGTTACATTTCAAATATTCATTGCTATATAAGGCTGTAAAATATACTGTACATGTATTATGGCAGAAGCTGAAGAGAAATAATTACTGCATCATCATCATACCCTTATCCCGCTTGTGGCAGGGTCTGGTCTGCGAGTTCTAGCCCTCCACTCCCCCTATTTCCCACCATGTCCGTGACCACCCCACACACTGGCATGTCTTTTTCGATCACCTGTTCCCACGTGTGCTTTGGTCTCCCCTACCCCGGGTGCTACCGACCACCTGCATTCCTGGGATACATCTAACTAGCTCCTCTTCCCCTCTTCTCATCCAGCATATGCATCTCGGCTACCTGCATTCTATTTAGGTGGCACTACCTCACTGCCCAGCACTGATCCATAGAGCAGTGGTTATCAAAGCGTGTTCCATGAAACCACTCAAGTGTTCCACAAAAAATTTAATGCACAAATAAAGCAATGGAGAGAAACTCTGATGTGACCCGCAGAATCAATGGGGGACGGGGTCACTGAAGTGGAGACAGGCAAGCGGAGTCCTCTGTGATAGAAGGATCCCAATCTAATTGAAAGGGAAGTTCTACAGGACAGTTGTTAGACCAGCTATGCGGATCAGAGTGCTGGGCAATGAGGACGAGCTACGTAATTAGAATGCGAGTAGCCGAGATGTGAATGCTGTGACACATGTGTGGCATGTTGAGAGCTGAAGAATTAGGAATAAGCATATTAGAGGGAACCTGGGGTGGTGGACATCGCTGAAAACATGAGGGAGAATAGGTTGAGGTGGTAAGGACACGTCATGTGAAGACGGGAAGAGGAGCTCGTTAGGTTAATTCCAGGAATGCAGGTGGTCGGTAACACCAGGGACAGGGGGAGAACAAAGCAGATGTGGGAACATTGTCCATAAGGGTATGACAGTGTGTGGGGTGGATGTGGAACTGGGGGAGAGATAGTCGAGAGTGAAGGGCTAGAACCTGCAGATCCGGGATAAGGGTATGGCGGTGATGTAAATACCAAGTGTAGAAGGTGTACAACCTGCTTTAAAGTTTATGTTGAATTGTAAGTGTTCCGTGCTAGTAAAATGTCAGTTTAGTGTTCCCCGACTTCAAAACGATTGAGAACCACTGCCATAGAGCATAGGTGAACTAACCACTGTCCCATAGAACTTCCCTTTCAACTTGATTGGACCCTTCTATCTCACAGGACTCCACTTGCAGTTTCAGCCCTCCTCCCCCCTCGATTCTATGAGTCACATCTGAGTCTATCTTCCCATTGCTTTGGAATGTTGATCCTAAGTACTTTACCTCTTGCACTTTTTTCACCAGTTCGCCCCTTGAACATACGTCATTGCTATTTCCCTGTCCTTCCCGATTGAAAGCTAAATACTCTGCCTTTCTCATGTTAATCTTTAGTCCTCCCTTTTCTATCGCTCATCTGACATCGTTTAGACCCTTCTCTATCTGTTCTCTGTAGTCACTAACTTTTCCGATATCATTGGCAAATGCCAAGCACTGAGGGGCCAAATCTCCTACCCCTGTAAGCACTTCGTCCAAAACCAGGAAGAAAAGGTATGGACTAAGTGCCGAACCTTGGTGCACCCCAACTATCACTGGAAAGCCCCTGGTATTCCTGCAAGGTGTCCTTACCAAGGCTGTGGAGCAATCATACATATCCTGTGTTATTCTAATGAACCCATCTTCTACCCCCCTTTTTTGAAATATTTCCCAAACTACATGGCATTGGACACTGTCAAAGGCCTTCTCCAGGTCGATAAAGATGGCATGGAGGTCTTTCTTTGCTGCCCTATACTTTTCTACCATCTGCCTCAGAATTAAGATTCGCTTCATTTGGACCAACCTGGCATAAACCCAAACTCATTTCCACAGACACTAATTCTATCTGGAAGCTCATGTTGCATTACTCTCCCAGAGTTTCATTGAATGGCTCATTAACTTTATCCTTCAAGCGCTCGCGTTATTTTGACAGACATTCAAGCTCGCAAGGTGGCAAACTGGCCGCCTCTCATTTTTCTTTGCATATGGCAGTTTACTAGATGTTTATAGAAGGCATCATGACAAATCTTGTTAATTAAACAGATATAAACGAAATTAAATGAGAAACTAAACTAGATGTGACCTAGTGTGACCCTGATTCTGGTACCTTGATACTGGGACCATGATATCTTAACCCTGATACTCAGGCCCTGACACTGGGGCCCTGATACTTAGACTCTGATCCTAGGACTATGATAGTGGGACCATGATAGTAGGACCCTGATAGTGGGACCCTGATTCTGAGACCCTAATCCTGGGACCCTGACACTGGCACCTTGATACCTTCACTCTGATACTGAGAAAATGATACTGGGACCATGATAGTCAGACCCTGATACTTGGGCCCTGATACTGGGACCATGATAGTCGGACCCTGATACTTGGGCCTTGATACTGGAACCATGATAGTCGGACCCCGATACTTGGGCACTGATACTGGGACTCTGGTAGTGGGCCCCTGCTAGTTGTACCACAATGGTCAAACCCCAATAGTGGGACCCTGATAGTCGGACCATGGATCTGCAGTGCTTTGTCCCATAGAGCCCCAAAAATCCTGCTATAGGGAACCACTTTCCTATGAACTTGCAAGGCAGCAGAATGGCTGTTTGTGTAATCCTCCACAACCCCAGCTACTTTGAAAACGAATTGCTCCAAAATGACATGAGTTGGAAAAAAAATTTTAATTGCAAGTTGTGACCAAATATACAACTTGAGAATACTAGGTGGTCCCAATCATTTATTCAGTCCTGCTACAGTGGCACAAAATTTTATTTAATTTGGCGGTGAATTTGCCGCCCATGCGAGCGCTTGAAGGTTATACCTCTATAGTTACTGCAATCTTGGACATCCCCTTTTCCCTTGAAGAGTGGTACTAGCTATATTATGGAAAAGTTTCCATAACCACCTGGTACCTGTCGTCCCTAGGGTGTGCCACACTTGGATTTTGTTTGTTGGTGTTTAAGGTCCCGTCAACTACAAGGTCATTAGAGACCCGTCCACTGCATAGTTCTAATGCATATGCTGCACAGACACTACACCAATGCGACGATTATTGGGTATTAGCAGTACCCAGCTTTCCCAAGCAACCACCCATGTCAGTACTAACTGGGCTTGCGTTGCTTAACTTCAGTGATCAGACGAGAACTGGTGTGTCCAACGCAACTCGCCGCTCCCCCACACTTGGATGGGGATTCTGTCTGAGCCAACAGCTTTTTGGCCTTTCATCTTTCTTAGTGCCCTGGCTATTTCCCCCTCTGTAACACTGTCCACAACCTCTGCTCATGCAGGATAGGTGGAGAGGCCCACCTCTCCCTCTGCTGCACTCAAGAGGTACTGGAATTACCCACCTGCTCTTTACCTCCAGAGGGGAGAGCAGTATCCTACTGTGGAGGTCTGCTACAAATTCGCCACAATGTTCATGTTCATATTTTGCATGATGCTGCACATGATGCACGTGCTCTTGGCTGAGGAATCAGAATGATGTGTGTCTTGTCATCACACCCTTGTCCCACCAGGGCGGGGTCGGGTGATACACTCCAAGGTGTGTCAGGCACATTGGGCCCACTGTGGGGCAAGTGTGTACATAAATTAGTCCATAAACCAGCATGGCATATAAAACTTTGGGAGTGATGAACACATTGAAAAGATGACAGTAATTTGGGTTGGCGGCATATCCCACCTAGGTGGGTGATTGCTTTATAACGCTGTTGAATGCTAAGGGCAACGTGATGAGCCTGAGAGGCAAAGGACAACTTCTGATCCATGAATATTCCAAGATCTTTAATTAGCCTGACCCTGAGAACTAAATTGTCATTAGTGAAGTTCTAGGTGTAATTCATGGGGGTTTGGTCTTCAAGTGAAAGATATTACTGCAGACTTCTTGGTATTGAGTAGAAGACTGGTATTATTAATATTATTAATTTATTAATGTACTGCATGTACACTGAAGCCAAAACTACATGCATTTAAACAAGTACAACAGTGTGTTTTGCTTTGCTATAAGAACGTTTCGGTGATCCAGGAAACTGAAGGTGGAATCAAAAGTCACCCCTAATATCTTCATTGGCTGGCTAAGCTCCACTGGAAGGGGCAGGCTGCTTTTTGGCAGAAACACTATTATTTGGGTCTTACTGACCTCTTACTGACTGTGTCAGCCATTTCTCAAGTTGATACAGCCCATGTTTTAGGATTTTCACATCCTCTGAATTATAAATTACATTGGATATCGTGAGGTCGTCAGCAAATCCTAATGCAATATTGGGGTCAGGGACAGACAAAAACAGATTAAGAATTATTGAAAACAACAAGGGGCTCAGGCAGCTTCCTTGAGGAACCCCAGAGCTCAATGTATAGCTAGACTTAGCTATATATTTGCCTAACCTAATAAAGTTATTACGATTCTCCAAGTATGTTTTTAAAAATGCACAAATGCACATTTGCCAAAATAATATCTTCTCCATAAACTTCTCCGTTTAACAATGATATAATTAATAATATCTTCTCCATAAACTTCTCCTTTTAACAATGATATAATTAATAATATCTTCTCCGTTTAACAATGAATTAGCACTAGAGCCCGACAATAATTGTGCCAAGATACCAACTGGTGGTGGAAGCCATTTTACAGCAATCATGCTATCATGCAGAATTCCACAAAAAGGTTTATACACAGAATTGGTAGGACATAGGTCATTGGAGGATAGAGCTTCCTCCAGATTTGGTTCAGCAAATACAATGAAAGACTAATAAGAGTCATGTTTTGAATTTAGTTTACAAATTGAAGTAACTGGCACAGTTGAGTGTTTATTCAAATAAGCATAGATATCATCACAAGTGCAATGAGGACTTAACCTTGTAATAAAATGGTGAAACTGTTTTGGTACAGCTAATAAGGATGGGTCATCATTTGCTCTCTTATGCAAAGGAGGCAGAATGGAGGGCCTTGAAGGCCTGTTGTAGCATCCACTCCCTTGTCTGGTCAGCTTTTCTGATCCATCCTTGAGATATTTGTTGTAGGTGACTGAATGGAGTGGGGGGAATTTTGGAAGTGCTTGGGGCCTGTAGATTGAACCACATCTGCATATGAATGAGTTTTAGTTTTTGATGGCTTAGCAAATTCTCTAGCCAACATATCAGAAATAGTGGATAGTTGTGTTTTTATCTCTGAGATCTCAGATAGTTGTGACTTTATATCAGTTTTCAACAAGCAGAGATCTTTAACAACGACTGTTGAAGTTTCCAAGAAGTCACACAAAAAGGGGGTTAGGTCATCAAAAGCAGCAAATTTGGCTAGACATATTAACCCCACAAGGAACAGAACTCACTCCTTTATCAGGGTTGAGAAGTAATGAGGATTTAAGTGGGGAATCATCAGTTCTGCCATGACGACATGTGGAACACTTAAACGTGGGTGTCAGCAAGGGGATATCAATGGAATAAATCTTTCTTTTTCTACTCATTTAATCTTGGGTTAAAGAATAAATCCTGTTATAAAAATGAAATCAGTTAAATACTAATAAGACTTTGAAGGAGTTTTGCTTACTAAAACTTACTAATAATTGAAGAATCTTAATGATATTTGAAGATCTGATTTTCAACGTTGGTATATTTTGAGAAAAATCTCAAACAGATGCTAGGAATGAGCTTAAACAATAAGTTGTAAGTGCCAGTATAACTTGGTCATTTCAGTGTAGGAGCGATCAGTAAGAGTGCACTTGCTAAACACTGTTCAAGCCTGCTTCTGCCCTCCATAATGGCATTATGACTCATTTTTGGGGGATGGCTTATTCCAAGAAACACATTACTAAGCACATCATCATCTCACCCTTCTCCCACCCAAGGCAGGGTCGGGTCTGTGGGTTCTAATCCTCCACTCCTGCCTATCCCCTACCAAGTTCCCCTCCACCCCACACGCCTCCATGTCCCTTTGCACAACTAGTTCCCACATCCGTTTTGGTCGTCCTCTACCCCTGCTGCTCTCAATTACCTGCAATCCCACAATGGACCTAATAAGTTCCTCCTCTCCCCTCCTCATGAAATCCCCATAGCACCTAAAACGATTTTTCTCTCATCTTCTCCACAATGTCTCCTACCCCCAAGCTACCTCTAACGTACAGTAATAGTTTTGGATTCTGTCAGATCGTGACACCCCACACATGTAGTGCAGCATTCAATCTCAGCCAGTTGCATTTGCCTTTCATGGTTGTTCCTAACTGCCCAACACTCTGAGTCATAATCACAGTGGGTCTAATGACAGTTCTGTAAACTTTGCCCTTCAATGTTACTACTAAGCACAACATGCATAAATTCTCCAACACAACATACATTATTATACACACACAGCATAAGGGATTACCCCTGTGCAGCATATGTGATTTCCCTGCCTAAAGGAATATAACAACGTTTGTGCATTGCAGTGAAAGTGCTAAGGTTATGTTTTCATGAATTGGTCCAACTTACTGTTGGATTCCATGGTTATTCCTTACAGCAAACATCACCTGGTATGGCCACACTCAGATTAGTTCTATACAGACTGTGGTAAGGCAACCTTGTTTTCTTTATATAGTAAGTTAGGGAATGAATAATGGAAGGCCCTAGTCAAATGGTAGATCGTAGCTGTACTAACTTGACAGAAGATGATGGAAGTCTAAATGCAATCCAGCATGCTGGATTGAAATTTTTTAAATTTGCCTCTCTTTTGTTCACACAATCCAGAAACATAGTTTGTGACCATTGAACACTGCTTTTTGACTGTATTAAATTAAAAGTGATGCTCGAAATTTGATTTGGCTGTGGATATGATGCACTCAAGATAGCTATAACTTAAAGCAGATCACCGATGCAGACTTAAAAATGCACCAACTTCTAAAGTTGGTATTATTGTCACCCAACTTGCAGTTGGGTGACAATAATCCTATGCAGCTGCTGAGACACATGCAGCAGTTGGCTGGAGGAGCAGCTTCTACTCCTGACAACTTACTTTTGTTAAGGGAACTCTTTGTGGTGCAATTCCCCAGACAGATTCAGGCCCTGTTGGCCACAACAGAAGGCCACTTTGACCCTTTAGAAAAATTGGCCGAAGTGTTGGACAATGTCTTAGAAGTCCTGGACCAGACTATCCACCAGCAGAATTCACTGTCCATCACAGCTAGCCATGCTGCATGTCCTTTGCCAGCAGATGCTTTGTGTTGATGACTGACCGACAGGAAAGCCCAATTTAACGAAGCAGCTTGAGCAGTTCAGTGCCAGAGTACTCGCACCTTCAACTGAGAATTGACAGTGTCCATGCTCATGTGCATGACATAAGTCACTGTCGATCGTGTTACCCCGTGTGTGCCTCAGGAAGAATAGGCACACTGCATACCTGCATATCATAAAAGGCGACTAAAAGGGATGACTTTCTTGTGCCCCTGATTGGACTTCTGTGCCCCTGATAGATCTTCCAGTCTCGTCGTACCGATGCCAATTGTGGCGACTATCTCTGAGATCAGGCATATGCACAGGGGGTAATGAAGGAGGCCAAATGCTCCTCATGCAGTCAGTATGTCTCCTCACTTACCCTTCACATGCCCTCCAATAAAGTATGGGAAAAGCTGAGGAAGATCCAAGGGAGATATTTACTATCATGTGGCTCTTGTCTCCTTGTACAAGGGAGACATCTTATTCTGCTGTGTGAGGTGGCTGAGGAACTGGCAAGGACGTTTGCAGCTGTCTCCAGTTCCAGCACTACATGGCAACATTTCTGCAAAGGAAACAGGCTGCTGAAAGCGGCTGGCCTCTTTCACGAAATTTGATTTATACATATTGTTTATACAATACGTTTTGGCTTTTGCCTTTTATTTATGTGTCTGTTTTGGCCTTTACCGCTTTTACTGTTATGTCTGTTTTGGCCTTTACCGCTTTTACTGTTATGTCTGTTTTGGCTTTTGATGCTTTTATTGTTATGTCTGTTTTGGCTTTTGCTGCTTTTATTGTTATGTCTGTTTCAGCTTTTGCCTGTACTTATTTTCCATATTTACTTGGCTATTCCCTTTTTATTCTTATTACTCTTAATTGAGCTTTTGCCATTATTTATTGCCACCATGATGATTGTCTTTCTGGGCCCTAATGACCAATCAATCCATACCATCGAACCAAGGTGTGGTGGACAGCCACCACACCCCGGTCCTTAAGCTCCTCCACTATGTTCTCTTCTGACTCCCCATGTAGGTCAGAAAACTGCACCACACTTCTACTGGTGTTTAGGGTGCAATGGGGTTTGACCACCATGGGAAAGTCACCGAGTTTCTGCATTTTTAGCAATGCCTCAATCTGATGAGGGGCAGATGCCTCCACCAACAAGGTGCCATTGCAAAGTTTCTTGACCAAAGTCATATCACCAGCAAGGCCCTTGATGGCTTTGGCAATAAGGAAGAGCGACACCTTCCCTAAAGCTGCACTATTCTCCCCAGATATGGAAAGAAACTGGATAGGATAGGAAGGGGTGGAAGTAGATTTCACTGCACCTAAGACCTCCTTAGATGAAGGAACATGCTTCACCTCGGCAGTGGAGCCCTACACCTTAAGGCCGAGAGGTCGTTGCCCCTTGTTAAGGGCAGGTGCCAATGCAGTAGAAGGCACAGAGTCGTTCCGGGATCCAGATGGCTTATGGGGGAACATGGTCTCTTACTTGGAGCACTACTTGTCTCCATAGGCTTAGTGGCAGTCAGCCCACTCAGTTGGGTGGAACCGAGGCCATTGTCTTCCGGCTCAACACAAGAGCAAGTCCCAGGCAGAAAAGAAGAAGAAGGCAAAGAAGTGGGGTTATTCAATGAGGCCCCCAGCCTCTGATTTACAGCCATAGTTTGGGGATGTCTACAATTCACTGCCTGCAGTCCTCACCCACCACCAAGGGGATGCCCATTTGGGTCACCAAGGTTGCTTGGACATGATACCATAAGGGAGGCATAATCCCTGAGTACCACCAAAGGCATCGAGGTTGACTGCTGGTCCACTCACAGTAGCCCTGGGGGGCATATACCTATGCGCCCCTTGCTGCCAGTCAGGTGACCAAGGGCACACATACATCCAACCCTCGCCATTGACCAAGACTGGGTTTCTGCCTTGGCCACCCGTTTTCCTTGGAAGCTGGGGCCAAAGTGAAGTATTGGAAACTATAGATCGCAACCTAAGCCCTTGATGGCTGTGAGCCACCTCACCATGGTGGAGTGGCCCACAGACATCGCAGGGCATATGCCTCCTCAATCACCAGGATCCACTTTTCCCAAGGGTATGGGTTTCCACACATGGCTAACATGTGGGTAGGCATTTCTTTTTACAGTCACCTCAGTGAGGAGCCTACACCAACTGAGAACATGTCAAACCACAACTGTGGTTTTATCCAGGCAAAGACAAGACGATCGTGTGAATCATTTTCATTTAGTCTATGTCTCGAGAACCTCCTGTGCCTATTCTACCCCAGGCACATGGGGTATTTGGTCAACGGGAGCTAATTTATTTCACTCCATCCCTCAGCACATCCAGGGGCTGGTTAAATCGCCATGCCCCAAGTGCACTGTGGGGATTCCCCTATCTGCCACCCAGGGGTTGCACCAATGTAGCAGTTTACTCTGCCCATGGACGAAAGTTAAGGTAGCACCAGAGAGTAAGGATATCATACTTCCTACAACACACCGATATGCTTCGAGTGGGAGAGAGGCCAACAATTTTCCTGATTATGTTATTGAAAGCAACCAATAATGGATGGAGTTGGGCCTTATAAAGACCAGCTAAGAATGGGCAAGCATAGGCAATGGCAGAAAGTACTTTGCCATGAAAAATCTGAAGAAGGGACTTGCAGGTTAACCTGGGTTTAATGCATTTGAAGAGAAAAAGTAAGGACGTCAGCTTAGACACTAAGGAGTTATGGTAGGGGAGAAAGCTGGGTATAGGGTCAAACAGAACCCCAAGAATATTGAGGGGCCGGCTATATAGGAGTGGCAGGGATGTGGTGGTGTTAGGTTTAAATACAATAAATTTAATGTTATCCACATTAATCCTCATTAGGTGGGATTGATACCAGTGAACAAGTCTGGCCAAAGGGAGAGGGACATCATTCTCAGCAATGTGAATTTCATCTGGTGTGACCTCCATACCATAGTAGTTATCATCCACAAATTACCACATTCTCCACTCCCTCACCATTGAATAACCATTCTCACTCATTAAATAACAGAGGCCCCAGAACAGAGCCCTGGGGGCTGTGCGATCTAACAGCTGCACAAGAGAATGGTTACGCACCCAAGCTGACCTCACCTCAAGATAAGGTAGAAAAAGATTGGAAACCCATGGGTTATGAACAGCTTCTTTGAGTTGGGTGAGTGGATGGGTATGGTCAACAGAATCAATCACTCTGGCCACATCAGTTTTTACAAGAAAGTAGAGGTTGCCACGAGGCAAGGCATCATTGATCATGGTAAACATACTCAGGATTGGAGTAGAAACTGGAGTCCTAGGGTGAGAACTAAATTGGACAGGGGTTATGACACTCAGGAGGTCAGTACAGAGTAAATCGTAGAGCCACCACTTGAGAACCTTGGCCAGAGGTGAAATTTTACCTGCTGGCTAGTAATTAGTGGGATCACGAAGTTCACCACCCTTGTGGATAGGCAAAATGTAAGCAGTCCTCCATGCAGGAGGGAAGATGCCTCTCAGCATGTAGAGGTTGTACACTTGTAGGAGCAAGGAGAGATTATGCTCATCAAAATATTTTACCAGTAATCCCAGAAATCGGTCAGGGCACAAGAACTTGGAAGGCTTAATTCAATTTATGTAGATAGCGAGTTAAGAAAGGGAGAGTATAGGAGGACGAGTGAAACAGCTATGGGTATATAGAGAATAAAACCAGAATTGGGGCAGCGGGAAACCATAGGGGGTTAGCTAAAGCATCTAAAATCTGTGGTAAGAGGTCGGGTGGAGCCTGGATGGAAGTAGTAGGCAGGTGGTTAACAAATGACCAAAGAAAGTGGGGATGCATAGTTGAGTTGATGAAAGATAGTTTTTTCAAGTGGATTGCTCCTTTTAACTTCCTATGCGAGTTTAGGAACAGTTGGTGGGAGACAGAGTCCCTGGAAGACACCCAGCTGCTGTGGTACTTGGAACACTCATCACATAGCTGAGATAGATAAGGGTGCCACCATGGGTTTCAGTGGCAATGAGAAGTAGGATATATAACAGCTGGGTATATAAGTGGGAGGGTGTCCACAGCAGCAGCCAGAAACAGACAAAGAAGGTCAATGGGGTCAGTACCAGACAGAAAGGTATCATGGTCAAGAGACATCCACATTCATCCAGAGACAGTACAGTTCAAGACAGCAGAGCCGCAACATCTGCATGATGGAAGAAGAATAGCCACTGTTGCAAAGGTCTAAATCACTAATATTTAAATTATTTAGTCGTTATGTAAATTATTTAGACCTCACAACACCAGTCTAATGAATGATGATCAGAAGGTTAATTTATATCATCATCATCATACCCTTATCCCGTCTATGGCAGGGTCGGGTCTGCGGGCCCACGAAACATGCTCTGATTGGGGGCACCCCAGTCAGGCGCCTGGAACCCGCAGGAAATATTGGCTAAGTGACTGTGGGGGGATGCCGACCTACCCCACTGTTCCAACACTGCAGTATACAACCAAAATAGAAATTTTTGGCAGGTAAATTAATGCTTTGTTGGTTACAATATTGCATGGTGTCTGGCCCATCACACAATAACTATAATGCAAAAGGAATCAGGCTCATGCCTAGAAGGTTAATTTATATATGATCCTAAATTCCGTTGCTGCAATGTTGATGGTAATTAATGAATATATTAGTAATCCAACAGATCTGATGGTGAAACTTATGAAATCCAACAAATATTTAATATAATATAACAATAATAATATATTTTTTTGTTAAGTTGCACTATATATGGCAGAGCAAGGAAAAACGCGTCTTCACTGTGAGTTGCAAAAAGATTCTATGAATTCAAAATATCTAACTGAAAAGAATTTTAGAAATATAGAAGAATTCTAATTTCAAATGTAAAAATTATAATAAATGCATGTGCTCTAATATAGAATGTGCTTCAATATATAATGTGCTTCAAAATATAGAACATTTGTGATCATGTGCATTCACAGTAGTGATCATGCTCGATCACATTACTCCCTCTGGCAGAATTGATGTCCGAAGGAACAGCACAGTGAACATGTTGTGCACGAGTATGGGAGCAAGTAAGCATAGGGTGTTCATGAGATGGAAGTACAACTTCTGATGGGGTCTGAGATTCTAAAGTGTCAGGAATGTCAAAATCTGAAATAAAAGTGGGTTTCAAGTGATCAATGGAGACATTATCAGGACGACCATTGATATCTGCTGAGAAATATTTATCAGTACGATTAAGAATTTTGTAGGGACCTTCATATGGTTGAGTTAGTGGATGATGGAGAGCACCTTTACGTATTAATACATGCGTAGCTTGATCAAATTGTGGAAAATGAAAAATGGGACGAACAGGAGAACGTGGGGAGTGACGAGTTGCATTGGACACACCAGTTCTCATCTGATCACTGAAGTTAAGCAATGCAAGCCCATTTAGTACTGACATGGGTGGTCGCTCGGGAAAGCTGGGTACTGCAAATACCCAATAATCATCGCATTAGTGTAGTGTCTATGCATTAGAACTATGCAGTGGATGGGTCTCTAATGATCTTGCAGTTGATGGGACCTTAAACACCAACAAACAACAACAAGGAGAACGTGGAGGTGTATAGAGTAAATTTTGCATCCTCAACTGTAAACGATCAACAAAATTATCTGGTGTTATTGGTGCACCAGTAGGTATAAAAAAGTCACACGGTAATTTCAGCATAGTACCATCTGTAAATTCGGCTGGTGATGGACCTAAGTCCTGCTTAACAGACCATTGTAAACCTAAAAGGATCACTGGTAAATGATCACACCGATGGTGAGGATCTTCAGTGGCCTTCAATGATGATTTCAACTGCCGATGGAAACGCTCAATCATTCCATTGGATTCTGGATGATAAGACGTTGTATGTATGTGTTTAACATGAAGGATGTTGCACAATTCTGCAAACAGGAATGAATCAAATTGGCATCCACAGTCAGTTGTAATGGTGGATGACTCACCAAAACGTGAGATCCAATGTGTGACCAAAGCACAGGCAACTGTATGTGCAGTGGCATCTGGAATGGGAATTGCCTCAGGCCAGCGAGTAAAGCGATCGATACATGTCAAGATGTAGCATTGATCATGTGAAGGTGGAAGGGGTCCAACAATGTCAATGTGGATGCGATCAAACCGTGTGGGTGGTGGTGTACAAATGCCGATACCAGACAAAGTATGGCATGTGACCTTACTCTGTTGGCATTTAATACATGAGCGAGTCCAGTCAGCAACGTTCTTGTTAAGGGATGGCCAAACATATCTCTCAGCTATCAACCGTCGAGTTGCTGCAATGCCAGGATGTGAAATATTTGGAGACTATGGAAGACAGCTTGACGAAGAGATTGAGGCACTGTTGCACATGGATGAGGCATTGAAACATTGCAAAACAAGCAAATATTGGTATCCTGGTGGACTTGGAGGTGGACTGGGTATCTCTGCGATGTGAATGTACAGAAGAAGAGCAAGAACGACTATAACGTCTGCGAAATGGTGACTGATGGCGACAATGCAAGGATAGGGAATTAACTTTGGCAGTTAAATCATCTAGTTGAGATGAGAATTTGGTAAATTCAGCCATGAGAGAATCAGTTGGAGTTGGGGCTGACAGGGCATTAAGGTGCAAGACATGGGGATCCATTAATTCCATGATCTTATCAGCCATTTCTGCTAACTTATCAATGGATGTAGCAGGGTCAGCTGTTGCTAGAGCTACCCTAACTTGTCTAGGCAGACGTGAGAGGAAAAGTGCTTTAATTATGGATGCATCACCTGGAGAATTTAATGCATCTCCTGTCAATTGCTGCATTCTTCAGAGAAGTTGCGGCTTCTGCGGCTATGTTGCAGCTTCTGCTGTTGAGATAGTGAACTTCCCTGCATAACTGCTAGCTTCAAGGTTTCATAAGGGTGCACTGTCGGTGGATAGAGAATCAGATTACACACATCAGAAATTATATCTTGTGGAAGAGCATCCACTGTTAATTCAAATTTCCATGAATCTGATTTAATATTGTACACTTTGAAACGATACTCAATCATTGCAAACCTCATTTCTGGATCATGAATCCAGAAAGTGGGAAGTTTAAAAAATTTTATCCCTTGATGTACAGCATTAATAGAAAAGTCCTCATCATCTTGCACTGTGGGTGGGATGGGTGATGAAGAGGGTGAATTCGCTCTGCAAACAGCATTGGTGTTTCTTCTATTTGTTTTAGTTAAAATATCATGGGTGCAACTGATATTGTGATAATATTTGTTATTTGTTGTAATAAGTGTGTCCTACCGTATACCAACAGGTGTGATGTTAGATCTTCCAAAAAATTTTGAAATCCACAGTGAAATAATTAGAAGTAGTAAAATGTCGTTATAACTGTTGTAATAAATAATTTAGTGTGTTGTTTTCACTAATCCTGTATGGTGTCACAAAATCTGCTGGTATCATGTCCAGGTCACCAATTGTTTCAAACGTCCAAATCACTAATATTCAAATTATTTAGTCATTATGTAAATTATTTAGACCTCACAACACTAGTCTTATGAATGATGATCAGAAGGTTCATTTATATATGATCCTAAATTCCATTGCTGCTGTAGCATCCACATGGAACTGCATGACGTCATACATCTCGCTCATGCACGCTCATGCATCACATCTTTGAATTTCATTCTCTTTTTCATTTGAATAAAGTTTAGGAATGTTTTCGGAATTCTCGATTAGATTTAGACAGTTTTTCTTCTCGGCTCTCCAGTCAGTTGAATGTTAATGTTATGCGTTGGTGTTAGTGATTTGTGATTATTGAATAAATGACTATTACCGTTCATTTGGTGTATCTGGAAGAGATTTTGGATATTGCGGATTAGAAGAAGTACATTTCGAATATTGGACAACCTAAATAATTGGTGACCCGGACGTGATAGGAAGACTTCCTATGCAATGATCTCAATTCCAATGGAACAACCGTCCGTATCTGCACAGATGGAAGAAGATAGTGAAGTTGTGTTGGTTAACGCAAATCAACATGGTCTGAGAACACTGAAGCTACCTCCATTTTGGGCCCATGACCCGATTATGTGGTTCACCACCATCGAATACCGTTTTCGGGTACACAACATCAAGTCGGATACCCGAAAATTTGATCTGGTGGTAGATGCAATGCCACATGAGGTAGTTTCAGACGTTAGGGATCTCATCTTGCGCCCTCCACCCACGGATGCATATGAATGTATTAAAACAGCGGTAATCCAACGAAGCTCAATGTCACAACGGCAAAAGCTACACCAATTGCTAACTCATCAGCATCTTGGTGACAAGAAGCCCTCACAACTCCTGAGGCAGATGCAACAACTCGCAGGTGATGATTATAATGCATCTGGAGATGCATCCATTTTAAGAGAGTTGTTCATCTCTCGCTTGCCTCACCAAGTACGAGTAGTCCTTGCCACTGCGGATGTAAACACGCCTATAGAAAAACAGGCAGAGATGGCGGATAAGATCATCGAAGTCTTAGATCCATCCAACTGCCTAGTGAGCACTATATCGGACCCGGCCCCTACTGAAGGATTAGCATATAAGGATACCAACTCGGAACTTTCTAAGCTATCGCTCAAGGTAAACGAACTTACAGAGAAATTTAATTCATTGTTGGACTTGGAAGAAAAACGGTGCTACCGAGTGTCCTATGGGAATCGTCCACGTTCACGCTCTCGGAACCGGAGTGCAGAAAGACGTGCCTTAGGAATTGGTGATAAACAGAACGTTTGTTGGTATCACCGAAGATTCGGAAACAAGGCTATGAAGTGTCGGGATCCTTGCGAGATGGAAAACGGTCAGGGCCATCGCTTCTAGGGGCGCAGAGCGACAAAGGCCGAGAGCCCAGCCCCCTGTTTTTTGTACATGACCGGGCAACTAATTATAAGTTCTTAGTGGACACTGGCGCCGAGATAAGTATTGTTCCACGTAGTTTTGTGGATCGTACCAAGTTAGTACCACAAGATTTTAAACTATTTGCTGCCAATAAGTCTATTATTACCACCTATGGTAAATATCAATTATGCTTAGACTTGGGTTTACGCCGGGCTCTGAAGTGGAGTTTTGTTATTGCGGACGTCGCAAATGCAATTTTGGGGGCAGACTTTCTTTCGAATTATAATCTCGTTGTTGATGTCCGAAGACGAAAATTGTTGGATCACATTACTGGTTTGGAAGTTTCCACTATCAGCATGAGTAGAATTCCAACTCCTTACCATCGGTTGTCACATATTACACCCGACATTGCTCCACTGTACAAGTCCCTCATTACGGAATTCCGGGATGTTACCGTCCCAAGACAAGCTGACGCAGTGGTAGCACACGATGTATACCACCATATCATAACAACACCAGGACCCCCCTCATTTGCACGCGCAAGACGACTTCATCCAGAGCGGTTACAGAAAGCCAAACAGGAATTCAGGGAACTTCATGAGCTGGGCTACATTCGCCCATCCTCCAGCCCTTGGGCCAGTCCGTTGCATATGGTCCCAAAAGGTGAGACCTGGAGGATCGTTGGTGACTTCCGTGCCTTGAACACTCGGACCATGCCTGACCGTTACCCAATTCCACATCTCATGGAGTTTAATGCCCAACTCCATGGGACTCGAATTTACTCGAAGTTGGATCTTATGAAGGCTTACCACCAGATACCCGTTGCTCCTGAAGACGTCGCAAAGACTGCGGTGATCACTCCATTCGGGCTATTCGAGCACACCCGAATGCCCTTTGGATTAAAGAATGCTGCTCAAACCTTTCAGCGGTTTATAGATGCCATCCTCGGAGACCTGCCGTACGTTTTTACTTACATCGACGATTTCCTGGTTGCCAGCATTGATGATGAGCAACATGTTGCTCATTTACGTGAAGTCCTTGTGCGTCTTCGTCGTTATGGTCTTACGATTAACATAGCCAAGTGTGTTTTTGGTCAGGAGTCTTTGGACTTCTTAGGACATCGCATTACACCACAAGGCATAGTGCCCTTGCCAGATAAGGTGGAAGCAGTGCAGAATTTCCCTAGACCAGAATCCCGCCGTGCTCTCCAACGTTTTCTAGGTTTAGTGAATTTCTTCCACAGATTTGTGCCGAATTGTGCTTCAATTTTACAGCCACTCAACAACATGCTCATTGGAAAGGCAAGGCATACGACACCTGTCCAGTGGTCAGCCCCAGCCGAAGACGCCTTTATTCGGGTTAAGGAGGCGTTAGCAAAGGCTGTGATGCTGATCCATCCAGATCCAAACCCGGACACCATAGTTGCTCTATTCACGGATGCATCCGATGTTGCCACAGGAGCTGTACTCCAGCAGCTTGTAAAGGGTGTGTGGAAGCCACTCGGTTTCTTTTCGAAAAAGTAGCGGCCTGCAGAGGGGCGTTATAGCGCCTTTGGAAAGGAACTCTTGGCTGTGTACCTGGCAGTTAAACATTTTCGTCATTTCTTGGAGGGTCGTCATTTTGCAGTGTATACTGACCACAAACCTTTGACCTATGCCATGTCTACTCGATTAGATCGCCATTCGCCACGGGAAGCTAGGCACCTGGATTTCATTTCTGCTTTCACCACGGATATTCGTCATGTCACGGGTGCTAGCAATGTGGTGGCTGATGCTCTTTCCCGGATGGCTGTTAATTCCATGGAAGTTTCTCACCATTCAATCTCTCCTCAACAACTCAACGTTGTACAAGAGGAAGATTCTGAGATTCGACTTCTCTGTGAAAGTCCTGGAGCATTACGGGTGAGTGTCATTCCGATCCCTGGATCTGATGTCAGTTTGCTCTGTGATACATCGTTATCAAGACCACGTCCATTAGTGCCTTTATCATTACGGCATGACATTTTCCTCAGTCTTCATAGCATTACCCACCCTGGTACCACAGCCACACGCCGCCTAATCTCAGAACGATATGTCTGGCCTGGAATGAGGAAGGATATAGCAAATTGGACTAGATCTTGCATGGCATGCCAACGTAGCAAGATTACTCGTCATGCTGCACCGGCAGTCGGTACGTGTGCTCCACCAACATCTCGGTTTGAACGCATCCATATTGATCTTGTAGGGCCACTTCCTCCTTCTCAGAATTTTCGATATATCTTAACTTGTATAGACAGATTTACTCGTTGGCCCGAGGCTATACCTGTTATTGATGCAACAGCACCAACTGTGGCCTTGGCAATTGTTACCCATTGGGTCTCCCGCTTTGGGGTTCCATCCACCATTACAACAGACCGTGGACGACAATTTGACTGCCTGCTCTTTTCTCAATTGTGTGAGTTGTTAGGGGTTCAGCATTTACGGACGACAGCCTACCATCCTTCCTCTAATGGAATGATTGAGAGGTTTCACCGCCAGTTGAAATCTTCTCTTAAAGCGGTAGGGGACCCCACTCATTGGAGCAAGCACCTGCCAGTTATACTCCTAGGACTGCGTTGTGTGGTGAAAGAGGACTTGCAGGCAATGCCTGCGGAGCTGGTATATGGAACAACGCTCCGGTTGCCTGGGGATTATTTTTCTGCAGAAGCTGATAGTTCTCCAGTGAACGAATTTGTCAATCGTTTGAGGTCACGCATGCTGTCATTACGTCATAGACCACCCCAGAAGTCCAATAATCGCCCTATTTTCACCTTCCCAGGTATGGAACAGGCGACACATGTATTTGTGCGTCATGGGTCTACAGGACACCCTCTTTCCCAGCCTTACGAAGGCCCCTTTAAGATCTTGGAAAAACATAACAAATTTTTTACACTAGATATGCGAGGTCGTCGGGATAAAGTTTCTCTTGAGCGCCTCAAGCCCGCATTTTTGGCCGATGGCTTTGAATGTGATTTTAAACATCCTCATGTTTTGCAGTCTCCAGTGCAGGATGAATTGACCTCTAGTAAACCACAGAGTACAGAGTCACCACCAGATGTGTCACGCCCTTCAGTCCAGCATCCATCTTCCAGTTTGCGGTCAGCACTGCACCACCCTTCCTCAATGACCTCTTACCCAACAATGACTACACGTTCCCGTTCTAAGACGAATAAAGTTCATTTCACTACTTGATACCTTCAATCTAGCGGGGGGTTTAAATGTAGCATCCACATGCAACTGCATGACGTCATACATCTCGCTCATGCACGCTCATGCATCACATCTTTGAATTTCATTCTCTTTTTCATTTGAATAAAGTTTAGGAATGTTTTCGGAATTCTCGATTAGATTTAGACAGTTTTTCTTCTCGGCTCTCCAGTCAGTTGAATGTTAATGTTATGCGTTGGTGTTAGTGATTTGTGATTATTGAATAAATGACTATTACCGTTCATTTGGTGTATCTGGAAGAGATTTTGGATATTGCGGATTAGAAGAAGTACATTTCGAATATTGGACAACCTAAACTGCAATATTGATGGTAATTAATGAATATATTAGTAATCCAACCGATCAGATGGTGAAATGTATGAAATCCAACAAATATTTAATACAATATAACAATAATAATATATTTTTTGGTAAGTTGCACTATATATGGCAGAGCAAGGAAAAACGCATCTTCACTGTGAGTTGCAAAAAGATTCTATGAATTCAAAATATCTAACTGAAAAGAATTTTAGAAAAATAGAAGAATTCTAATTTCAAATATTAAAGTTAGAATAAATGCATGGGCTCTAATTGAATTCAAAATGTAGAACATGTGTGATCATGCACATTCACATTAGTGATCATGCATGATCACCACACCACAAATAAGAAGCAACTGACCAACAGGGCTGTACAAGAAGATGTCCAGCCAGAATCTGCACCCAGGAAGAATACTCCAAGGAAGATTCAGTTAAAGATGAAAGTTTATTTTATTATTTAGCTTTTTATTGCAAAAGCAATTTTATTTGTGCTTCATTCATATATATACTTAGCTAATGGACTTATTATAAACCCTCTTAATCATTTTCTGTTTGAAATTAATAAGTTTTATATAAATCTTTCTATGTATTTACCAATGCATTAGATTAACTACATGCTAATGATTTAACTTATAGTAATTATATAACTTATGTAACCAATAGTAACGTTACCCTCAATTCTTTTCTTTGAAATAAAATATTCTGCATACATTTGATACTTAAGTTATTATAGCCCACATTGGCAATGAAATTAGCAGGGAAATGGCAGAAAAAGGGAATTTAGGGAAATATTAAGAGGTATAACCTTAACAACACCCTGGTCCCAGAGGTCATCCACTATTTTCTCCTGTGACTCCCCACATAGGTTGGGACATGGCTGAACACCTCTACCAGTGTTTAGGGTGTGATAGGGTTCGACTACCACAGACAAGTCATCAAGCTTAAAACATTTTCATCAATGCCTCAATCTGGTTGGGGGCAGATGCCTCCACCAGTAAGGTGCCATTGTACAGTTTCTTGACTGAAGCTACATCATCAGCAAGGCCTTGAATGGCTTTGGTGACAAGGAAGTGTGACGTCTTCCCCAAAGCTGCCCCATCCTCCCCAGATATGGAATGACACTTTTGGTACATCAAACACTGCTACTCCTGAAGAACTTCAATTGGCTTCAATTGATTGTTGGGTATTGATCTGGTGGGTCCACTTCGTCTATACAATGGCCATCGATACATTCTGACTCTTATTGATCACTTTACTCATTGTCCAGAGGCCATTCCAGTTGTTGATACTATGGTAGCCACAGTATCAGTTACATTAGTCACACACTGGATTTCACGTTTTGGCATTCCCTCAACCATCACCATGGATCGTGGTGCTCTATTCGATTCACTGCTCTTTGCCCATCTATGTGAGGCTCTTGGTGTCTGGCACATTGACACAACGTCCTATCATCCTGCAGCCAACAGCATGATAGAGTGCTTTCATCACCAGCTCAAGGCCTCTTTAAAGTCTTCAGTCAATCCTACTCATTGGTGTGATCATCTGCCACTTATTTTGCTCGGTTTACATTGTGCTATTAAGGAGGACCTTCAGTCTTCACCAGCTGAAGCTGTTTATGGGATGCCACTTCGTCTACCAGGAGACCTGTTTTCTGTGTGAACAATGTACCATGCCACCTATTGATGTTATCGATCACTTGCGTTAACAGATGCATGCTTTAATATATGTACCTCCTTGCCAGTCTTCCACTCGGTCTATTTTTCATACTCCTAAATTGGATGATGCCACACATGTGTTTGTTCATCATGGGGCACTGTCTCATCCTCTTATACAATCTTATGAGGGGCCTTATAGAATTTTGCATTGCCACCCCAAGAACTTCCTCTTAGACCTCAATGGTCAACGTGACAATGTGTCGATCAATCATTTAAACCTGCCTTTTTGTCAAGCCTGTTTGTGATCCATTACCTGATCCACATGATCTGACTCATGCTGGTGATATCCTTTCTTGTCTATGGCCTAGGCGATCTCAAATACATTTTGCTCCCTCCATCCCCTTCATTTCAGTTTTATCTGGCAGCATTGGAGTGTGGACGTGTTGTTTTGAACTCCTGCTTGGTAAGAGAATATTTTTGGTTAATTTTGGGTAGTTTTGATCATTTTTAGTGGGGTTTTTTGTAAAGAGATATTAGGAATATCTTCTTTTGGATAGATTTAAAAATTTTCTTTAGATTTCGTTTGTTATAACGGGATTCCTGACGATTTTAAGTTGTTTTTCTACTCGTCCTAGGGGTCACCACGTGGTGTGTTTTTTGCATGTTTAGGCTTAATCTAACGAAATTTTTTTATTTAGTTTTCCTTATTGTGTTTTGAATATATTTAAAATCTGGGTTTATAATATTATATTGACTAAGATCTTATATTGATTAAGTTCCTTTTTATACAAAATATTAGTTTGGGTTGTCTGTCTTTGTTGTTGCTATTGTATTTTAGGGATTGTGGTGATTGTGAGTTTGTGTGTTAGTGTTGCTTACCAGTGTTAGTCACGTAAGGTGACTCATCACACTTTTTTGACGGACTTGTCCAAGTAACAGGGAGTGGTTCTTGTAACGTTTTTGCTTTCTAGTTAAATGTGTGGTTTTTATTGACAAAAGATTTCTATTGATATCTTGTTTATAGTTTATAGGTTTTGAGTGTTCTATAAATTGTTGGGCGTTTTAAATTGTTTAAGGGACCCCATTTTGATATTTATATCACTTTTTTAGTTAAGTTGTGCACTACTTTGAGAGCTCAGTATATTAAAATGCCTCCAAAGAAAGCTGCAGAGTGTGGGGGTTGTAAGCTCTTAAGATAAGAGCTGGCTCAGATGAAAGCTGAGATATGTATGTTGAAGAATGTCATCTTGAACCCCAGTTCCCCAGTAGCTGGGAAACCCAAGGGTAGTGCAGGTTCTATAACTCCATCACCACGTTCACCTAGTACATTGGTGATGGCATCAGGTGGCAAAACAGTCTTAAAAACAGATAGGACATCCCTGAGGGTAACACCAAAGGCTCTCAAGGGCAAGAGGGAAATAATGCAGCAGGATGGTATAAAAGTTACTCCTGAATTGCATGGAAAGCTGGCCAAAGAAAAGGAAGCAGGGAATTGCAATATGCCTGTCTCTATGCCACAGGGTTTTACTTTGGAGGGGTTAGCTCAGGTCAGAGATGGAGGTGCTGTGGTGGTGCAACACCCTTTACCTGGTAAATCTGTCGTTATCATTGGGGACACAGATTTATGGGGTGTTGATACTTGGGAACTACAAGAAGGGCAAGATAGAGCATGTGTTAGTGTTGCATCTCTCCCTGATGCCAGACTAATGGACATAAGGGATAGGATTGGCAGTATATTCAAAGGGGAAAAGGAAGGTTGTATGACAGTTTTACAACTAGGGTCAAATGACATAACCCAGGATAAACCTGCTATTGAAGTTCTTCAGGGAATTATTGATAGAGCTAAGGAGGTTAGGAGATTGAGACCTAAGGCTCATAGGAAAGGGCTACTAGGTAGTAATAAGGAAGGGGTAGGTAGGCTTCCAGCAGTAACTAATGCATTGACTTTGCTTGTGGTTAACTGCAGAAGCATAGTAAATAAAGTGGTTGAGTTCAATGCCCTGGCTGCAACATCAGATGCTGATATCATAATTGGTACTGAATCCTGGTTGAGGGGAGATGTTAAATCAGCAGAGTATTTTGCAGACAAGTATATAGTTTACAGAAAAGAGAGGGAAACAGGTAGAGGGAGTGGAGTCTTTTTGGCCACAGATAAATCCCTGGAAAGCTCTAGGGAATTGAGTTATGAAGAAGATTGTGAAATGCTATGTTGTCGTGTTGCTGACTCTTGTGATGGGGGATTTATGTTGTCGGGTTCTATCGTCCTCCTGGTGATGATCCACAACCACTGATCAGACTATCACAATCGCTGGAGCTTCTGCATCAAAGAAAAAAAGGTCCCAATGATAATTCTTGGTAGGAACTTCAATTTACCAGGGTTAGATTGGGGTAGTATGCAGCCCAATACAAATTCAAGTTTATCAGGGGCTCTAAATCTCTTTTTGATCAAATGTACTGTAATGTATTGGAACAGATTGTGACCATGCCTACACACGAGAAAGGGGGAATTTTAGATTTAGTATTCACAAATGTGTCCAACTCTATAAATAATGTAGAGTGTATTGAAGGAATTAGTGATCATGCAGTGGTTAAGGTGGAGATAGTGAAAAGGTTACCTAGATGGGTGGCAGAAAGGAGGGTGGCATACCAATATAATAAGGCTAATTGGGAGTATTTCAAGTCTTATCTGGAATGTGAATTAAATGACTTTTACACCATTGCTAATACCTGTGGCGTTGAGAAATCTTGGAATAGATTCCTAGCCCTATTAGAAGAGGGTACAAAACTAGCTGTCCCCACCAAGATTATAAGGAAAAACTCTGTTCCAGAATGGTATACTAAAGAGGTGAAGGTCACTTTGCGAAACCAGCGAAAGGCTAAGAATGCACTTAGGAGAGGGAGGGACGTCAATAGTGAGGCGGTCTATAAAGGGGCCTGCAAAATGGTTAAAGGGTTCATGAAGGAAGCTTACAAGAACTTTCATGAGAACATTTTGGGAGATAGGCTTAGGAAAAATCCAAAGGCATTCTGGGGATATATAAAGAGGTGTAGGAAGGAGGGAGATAGGGATACAGTGGTTAAGGATGGGTCAGGAAATTTAGTCAAGGATAGTCTCATGATTGCCAACGTTTTTAAAAATACATTTGCAAAATGCTTTGCAACCAGTAGAAACAACTCCCAGCCAGAATTTGTTAGGGTTTTGCCAGGAGGAATGGATGAGGTTATTATCACTAGGGCAGGAATTGAGCAGCTACTGAGTAAATTACCAGTATATAAGGCCATGGGCCCTGATGGTGTTTCGCCATTTATTCTGCAACGGCTTTCTGGGATTATTAGCTGTTACTTGGTAGAAATTTTTAAGAAGTCATTAGCCACAAGCATTGTTCCAGCATCATGGAAACTGGCAAATGTGGTGCCCATTTTAAAGTCTGGGGACATGACAGACCCTAAGTGCTATAGACCAGTTTCATTAACAAGTGCTGTATCCAAGATATTTGAGCACATCTTATTCTCATGTATAATGGGATATCTGGAAAGGAAGGGCATCCTTAGAAATAACCAACATGGGTTTAGGAAAGGCAGGCCATGCAACACACAAATGGCTTGCTTGATGAATCATGTTCAAAAGGCTTTATATAGCAGAAAGCAGGTTGATATTGTATTCTTGGACTTTGAACAGGCTTTTGTTATGGTGCCCCATGATAAGCTGGTCTCTAAAATGTCCTACTTAGGGATACATAGAAATGTTGTTCAATGGGTAAGGTCCTATCTGCTTGATAGAAAACAGAGAGTGATTTTCAAGGGTTGTGCATCTCAGTGGAAACCAGTCACGTCAGGGGTCCCTCAGGGAAGTGTATTGGGTCCTTTGTTGTACATTCTCTATGTGAATGACATGGGGCTTGATATTGATTCCTTCCTTGAACTATTTGCAGATGACACATGTGCTGCTCGGGTATTAGATGATGGGTTATCATCCTGTGTGCAATTACAGCAGGATCTAGATAGGATTTACAATTGGTGTGTAAAATGGGAATTGCCATGAGGAAGTGTAGGATCCTAACAATATCCAGATCTAGAAAGCAACTTGATTTTGATTATCACATAGGTGGAGTTAGGGTTGATAGGGTTGTAACCCATAAACATCTGGGTATTGTCTTAAATAGTGAGGGTAATTGGAAGGATCACGTTGGTAAAGTGATTGGGAGGGCCGGTCAATTCCTCCATCTGATTAATAGGGTCCTTAGAGATAGCACAAAAGAGGTAAAGGAAACAGCATATATTTCTATGGTATGCCCAATTTTGGAGTATGGCAGTCCAATTTGGTTCCCCTTCAGGCAGGACTTATCTTGGGAGGTTGAAAGGATCCAAAGGAGGGCAGCAGGAATAGTACTTAATAGGTTTTCTCACACAGAGAGTGTATCTGCCATGATTAAGGAACTAGGGTGGGATACATTAAGCCAGAGGCATATATCTCACAGCATTAGCCTTTTTATAAGACTGCTGCTGCTAGGATGTAATGGACCATTGGCTGGAAGTGTGTCCCCAGCTGAGTATAAAGGCAGAAAGGATCATCCATATAAATTGAAAGAGGTTAGGGCACAGACAGACTCATACTACTGGTCAATTTTGCCAAGAGTCATTCGACAATGGAATAGCCTTGGTGAGGATAGGGTGGAGGGCTTCATCCAAGGAAATCCAACAATAGCTGGTATTGTATTAGGGGAGGCTCCTGAATTATAGCTTAGGGTTTTAGGAGTATTATGTTATCATAAGTAGGATTGAGAGTTAGTCTCTCCACTGCCATATTGGCCAAAAAGGCTGCTTTCAGTGTATAATATTAGAATTAGAATTAGAATTTCTGGAAGGGGGTAGTGTAGTGAGTCGTCACGTCGTGTGACGACATAGCTTGTAGTGTGACTTCACTGCATCGCACGCAAGTTATGCGATTTTGAATTTAAATTTAACTTCTTGAATTCTAAAAATCTTTAAAAATTTTAGAACTCAAAAAACGAATCTGTGACACTAGAGTCAGTTCCTTGCTACTGTGTATATGGATGCATTGTCCATCAACTCCTTTGGATATAGTTCACTCTTATTATCAATATGATGAAATTTAAATTCATATTAATTATTCATAACACATGATTTATAATAATTAAAACTTTATTGTTATGTTTAACCAAACGAAGTCCTTCTGATTCATTCAACTGCTGGAGTCAAGGTAAATCAAACCATAGTGGAACTTGGGTCATCTTCCACCACATTGTTATTAAGCTGTTAAGAAAAGAATTATGCTGGTTGATGGGTGCAGCTTGAGATGAGAAAGAATCCATAAATTTAATCATTTTAGCATCAACAGAAGACAACTTTGAAGTCTTCAAGTTAGGGTCTCTTTGATTTCGGATAGTTGTTTTTGTAATGATGAAAATAGTTAATCATTTTCAATCACAAAATCACCACATGGCTTAGAATGTGCATTTTCATCAGCACAATCTAATTCATTAGTCTCTGCAGTAGTTCCTTACTTGCTGAAACTACTGGCGGTTTCATTTGGTGGTGCATTTCTTTTTTAAGAAAGGAAAGTTGCTTATGGTACACATAAGGTTTGGCAGCTTTACCTCCACCTCCAGACATCTTTTGCTTTTCTTTTTTTCTTCTCAGACTTCAAGAAGGTGTCCCTAGTGTATGTCCATATTTTAACTGTAGAGAATCACACTATAGACATTTGAATGTATATTATTTCATATTGAAAAGCATGTAAACAAATCAGTTTTTCTGTTTTGATCAAATAGTTTGTTTTTGTTTAAGGTACTTTGCAACAGGCTGTTCAATGAAATCTTCATTATACATTTAGAGTGGGTACTTCCACAATCAGTGGAATTGTGAATGATGTAAGCTGAATACTATGGGATGTTTTACATGAAGAATATCCACCAGTACCAACCACAATACAATGGGAAGAAATGGGTGTGAATTCCCCACAATGTATAGGTGCTATTGATGGAAAACAAATGTGAACTAAGAAACCTGAACACAGTGGATCCTTATATTTTAATTACAAGGAATACTATTCCATTGTGCTACTTGAAATTGTTGAATCTGAATATAGATTTGTATATGTAGACAGGATCTTTTGGAAATAATTGTGACTTACATTTTGAAAAATTAAAATTTTTGGAAGAAACTAAATAGAATACACTAGATGGCGCTTGTCCCTGTGCGTTCTGACTTTCCTTGTGCTCCGCATTTTTGATAGAAATATTACAATTTGCTGCCGTTTTTTTGGGGTATACCTGCCTTGAATAAGGCATTAAGATGACCACAGGTGTTTCTGTGAATTTTCTGGTGGTGGGGAACTTGTACGAGGTTTGGCTACTTAAGCCTAACCTCGTGGCGTTCCCTGCCAATACCAGTGTGGTTCGGAGGGCGTTGTCTGCGCTGACTGTGACTGCATGGGGGGCCAGTCACAAACTACCTGTGGCAAAATCTTTACTTAATTGTAGTTAACATTATTATTAGTTTTATTAGTAGTTAGTATTATTATTAGTTAGCATTATTATTAGTATTATTATTAGTTAGCACTATTATTAGTATTATTATTAGTTAGTATTATTATTAGTATTATTATTGGTTAATATTAGTACTGGTTTATATTATTATTGGTTAGTATTATTAATGGTTCATGTTATTAGCTGGTAATATTACTAACAGTGTAACTGTCAGTGCTATTTACAGGTTTCCCCAGTCTATGTTACCTTAAAATGGCAGTCCATGATGTCACAGGGGTTGGGACCTCGGTCCCTGTGGCAGATAGTGTGGCAAGTGTCCTCTGTGGGGTAGGCTGGCATCCCCCCACTGCAAGCAGTGCCAACGTTCCTGCAGGTTCCAGATGCCTGGCTGGGGTGGCCCCAGTCAGAGCATGTACAGACAATGGAGCAAAGCTCTGCTTAGGCTCCTGGAATGTGAGGACCCTTACTGGTAAAACAGTCCCGGGAGATAATTAATATCCTAAAGTGAAGGAGGATCCAGGTAGCTTTTCTCCAGGAAACCAAGTGGAGGAGAAATAGATCAACGGCCCTGGGGGAGGGATACAAGCTTATATGTTCAGCTAGTGAAGGGGAACAAAATGGGGTGAGTATAGTATTACATAGGGAGCTCCAACAGGGAGTCACCCTGGTGAAGCACATCAATAGCAGGCTTATGTTAGTTTCAGTGATCTGGCGAGGAGTAGTGCTCCACCTCATCAGTGTGTATGCCCCCAGGCAGGTCTGGATGAACCCACAAAGGTGGGCTTCTGGTCAGATTTTGAGGACTTGGTGCACTCACTAGAGTCTGAGGTTGGGCATTGCCATGAGAATGAGTGCTTAGTTATTAGTGGAGACTTTAATGGTCATGTAGGCAAAGACAACCAGGGATATGGGGAGGTCCATGGGGGATGGGAATATGGAACAGTTAGTGTAGATGGGCAGCACATTCTTGACATAGCTATTGCACCTGGTCTAGCATTGGCAAATATGTGGTTTAGGAAGAGGGAGAAGCAGCTAATCACATTCCAGTCACCACAGGGGCATCACAGATAGATTTCTTTATGGTTAGAGGGAGGCATAGATCAGAGGTCCGTGATTGCTGGGCACTTCCCATTGAAAATTTTCAAAAAGAATGTGGCCATAGATTACTGATGATAGAAATACATGTGAAAGCAGCAGGCAAGGCACATTCATGGAAAGGTGAGCAGGTCATCAAGTGGTGGAAACTGCCCACCAAAAGGGAAGAATTTGTACAGGAAATGCACAGGCTGGTAGACTGGGAGTGGGAAGGGGCAGCAGAAGCCATGTGGGACAGGGTTGCCAGAAAAATCAGATCTTGTGGGAAAACCATTTTGGGACAGGGCAGAGTAGGAGGCTCAGGCCATGGAATTAGGGAGGCATGGTAGTGGAATGAGGAGGTAGAAGCAGCTGTCAAGCAAAAGAAGGCTGCTTTCCAGAGGTGGCAGGAGGTAGGGGACCAGGAGTCTAACACTTGATATAGATTGACCAATGCTACTGCAAGGAGGACCATTGCCCTGGCCAAGCACCAGAAGTATGAGGCCCTCTATGAACAGTTAGGGACAAAGAAGGAGAGAAAGAAGTCTTCAAACTGGCCAAGGCAAGAGATAGGGCAGCTAAAGATGTACCCCAAGCCATAACAGTGAAAGATAGTGAAGGTAGGGTCCTGCTGTCTCCATCAGAGGTGAAGAGGAGGTGGGAAGAGTATTTTCAAAACCTTCTGAATGCTGCCAAGGAGGATGATCCCCCCACCACCCATCCCAATGCAACAGGGGCAGTGGACTTTGTAACAGAGGAGGAAGTAGCCTGGGCACTTAGAAAGATGAAAGGCTGAAAAGCAGTAGGTCCAGATGGAATCCTCACCACAGTGTGGCATAGCCTAGGGGGACAGGAACCAAGTGGCTAGGGAAACTCTTCAGCAGGATAGCTAGTGGAGATAGGATCCCATCATAATAGCGTGAGAGTTGGATAGTTCCACTCTTCAAAGGTAAAGGGGATGTCCAAGACTGTGGTAACTATAGAGGTATAAAGCTGATGAGCCACTCCATGAAACTCTGGGAGAGAGTAATGGAACGTCGCCTCAGGGATAGAACCAGTGTTCGTGGTAATCAGTTTGGCTTTATAACAGGTAGGTCCACAATGGAGCCAATATTCATCTTAAGGCAGATGATAGAGAAGTATAGAGCAGCTAAGAAGGATCCCCATGCAGTCTTTATTGACCTGGAGAAGGCCTATGACAGTGTCCCATGGCATGTAGTGTGGGGGGTATTATGGAAAACGGGGTGGAAGAAGGGTTTATATGAATAGTCCAGGATATGTATGAAGACTCCAAAGCCAGGGTAAGGACACCATGGGTGTATGCTGGGGGCTTCCCTGTGAAAGCTGGGGTGTACCAAAGCTCAGCACTTAATCCCTACCTTTTCATCCTGGTTATGGACGATCTGCTGACGGGAGTTGGAGAATGGGCCCCTCAGTGTCTGGTATCTGCGAACAATATTGTAAAAGTTGGTGACAGCAGGGAACAGATAAAAAAAGGGACGAAACGACATCAGGGGATCAGTAGAAAAGGGAGGGCTGAAGATAAACATTAAGAAGACAGAATACTAAGCTTTCAGTTGGGAAGGACAGTTAAATGGTGGTGGTGACGTCTTCTCAAGGGGCGAACCTGTGAAAAAGGTGCAAGAGGTAAAGTACTCAGGATCTACTTTCCAAAGCAATGGGGAGATAGATGCTGATGTGACCTGTAGATTAAATAGTGGTTGGCTGAAGTGGAGACAAGCAAGTGGAGTCTTGTGTGATAGGAGGGTCCCAATCAAGTTGAAAGGGAAATTATACAGGGCAGTGGTTAGGCCGTCTAAGTTATATGGGTCAGAGTGTTGGGTGGTGAGGAAGAGCCAAGTCAGTAGATTGCAAGTCACTGAGAAGCGAATGTTGAGGTACATGAGTGGTGTGTCGAGAGCTGATAGAATTAGGAACGAGTATGTTAGAGGTAGCCTGGGAGTGGTAGACATTGCCAAAAAGATGAGGGAGAATAGGCTGAGGTGGTATGGACACGTGATGCATAGAGGGGATGAGGACATCGTCAGGGCCATACCAGGAATGCAGGTGGTCAGTAGCACCCAGGGCAGGGGGAGACCTAAGTTGACGTGGGAGCAGGTAGTCCATAGGGATATGGTAGTGTGTGGGGTGGATGGGGACCTGGTGGAAGATAGACGGGAGTGGAGGGCCAGAACCCGTAGACCCAACCCTGCCACAGGCAGGATAAGGGCATGATGATGATGATGGAAGAAACTAAATGATGGGTCATTGCAAATCCCCAATCCTAAACCACTTACTGAGTCCAGAAAAGTGTGCCCTTTGTACTAGTAAGAGACGAAGCATTTGCCCTGCAATTTATTATGCCCCTTTGGAGGTACCCACTTAGATGAATGTAAAAAAAAAATAATTATTGCTTGAGCAGAGCTAGGAGATATGTGGGATGTACTTTTGGTATCATGGTAGCAAAGTGGAGAATTCTACAAAGGGCGATGGACACTTGAACTTCTTTAACCATCAAAAATTGTAAAAGTTTGCATTGTACTTCACAATTTTGTCTGCAAAAATGATGGCTTTAATTTTGATGATTCAAATGCCATGTCAGCAATGAATAATTTTCAAAATGAGCAAAGTCCATGGGGGTATGCAAACTAATAGTATTCATTTGGCATTTGCTGATTGTTTTGTCTCTCCTGAGGGATTTGTTTCATTGCAAAATGAATACATTTAATTTAGTAATAAAAATTTTCACTTATCATGTTGTTGTCCTTTTTTCATTCCATGTCTCAAAGTCTGGGTAAATTTTGGTTAAAATGCTTTTCCACGAATTTCCTTCAGCAACTTTATTTTTACATTTACCCAATGATTTGTTCCACAAATTTTCTCGTTCTTCCACAAACAAAATGAAAATTTCAGTTGATATTGGGAATCCATCCTCAATTTTGTTGTTATCTCACATAGTTCAGGCAGAAAAGTTAGGTTGTGGGAACACCACAATAGCAAAACAAGTGCCACTGCTTCTCTTATTCAAGAATCTTGCATCTCAGTGACAAATTCAGGCAGCATACAGGAAAAAAATTTTCTCCCATTTGATATTTCCCCTGCATGGTCTCCATCTCAACAATCCCATATAGTTTTAATTGTCACTTCATTATTCAATAAAAACCCATACATGGTATATGCGAAAAACATTACCATGTGAATGAGGCATAAGGCTAAGATGCTGTTGCCCCTAGTGGCCAATGCCAATGCAGTAGATGCCACAGATGTGTTCCCTGATCCAGTTGGCTTACTGGGGGAATGCAGCCTCTTATTTTGAGCAATACTTGTCTCCATAAATTCAGTGACATTTGGCCCAATCAGTTGGGTAGGATCAAGCCTGCCACCTTCCAGCTTAACACAAGAACAAGCCCATGAGTACTGGACCAATGGCATTAGGGGTTCACTACCGGTCCACTCATAATAACCGTGGGTTGTGTGTTTGTTTGCATTTTAGGGGCCATTCACTTCAATGGTCATTAGGGCCCAGAGAGACACTCACCATGGTGGGGATGCAAATGGCCATCCCACCATGATGACAATAAATAAGGGCAAAGGCCCACAAAAGGTGAGAAAAAAAATAGGGCAATAGCGAAATAAATAATGAAGAATAAATAAAGGCAAAACCAAAAAACAGACATAAGGATAAAATGGGTAAAACCAAAACAGACATAGCAATAAAAAGGCAAAAGCCAAAACAGATACAGAAATAAATTGGCAAAAGCCAGGATGACACAAAACAAAACCACCAAGCCAGCCTCTTTCAACAAATACAAGCAACCTCTCAACTTCCTGGACTGACCCCCCAGTCGGCATCTCAGTTCACAGTATCTCTCAGTGACCCATACTCCAAAATTGGGCATACCATTGAGATGTATGTTGTTTCTTTTACCACTGTTGAGCTATCCCCAAGAACCCTAATAATCAGATGGAGGAACTGACCAGCCCTCCCAATCACTTTACCAATGTGATCCTTCCAATTTCCTTGAATATTTAACACAACTCCAAGGTGTTTATGATTTACAACCCTCTCAACCCTAACTCTACTTATGTGGTAGTCAAAATCTAGTAGCTTCTTAGATCTAGATATTGTGAGTATCCTACACTTCTGCAGGTTTAATGGCAATTCCCATTTTATACACCAATTGTATATCCTGTCTAGATCCTGTTGTAATTGCACACAGGATGATAACCCATCATCTAATACCTGAGCAGCACATGTGTCGTCTGCAAATATTTCAAGGAAGGAATTAATATCAAACCCTATGTTGTTCACATAGAGAATGAACAACAAAGGACCCAATATACTTCCCTGAGGGACCCCTGATGTGACTGGTTTCCATTCAGATGCACTACCCTTGAAAATGACCCTCTGATGAACAGGACCTTACCCATTGAACAACATTACTATGTATCCCTAAGTAGGGCATTTTTGAGACCAGCTTATCATGGGGTACATTGACAAAAGCCTGTTCGAAGTCCAAGAATACAACATCAACCTGCTTTCTGCTATCTAAAGCCTTTTGATATAATCCATCAAGCAAGCCATTTGGGTGTCACATGACCTCCCTTTCCTAAACCCATGTTGGTTATTACTAAGTATGCCCTTCTTTTCCAGATATCCCATTATAGATGAGAATATGGTATGCTCAAAAATCTTGGATACAGCACTTGTTAATGAAACTGGTCTATAGCATCTTCGGTCTGTCACATCCCCTGACTTGAAAATTGGCACCACATTACCTAGTTTCCATGATGATGGAACAATGCTTGTGTCTAATGACTTTTAAATATTTCCATCAAGTAATAGCTAATAATCCCAGAAAGTCACTGCAAAAGAAATGGCAAAATGTCATCAGGGCCCGCAGCATTATATACTGGTAATTTTCTAAGCAGTTGCTCAATTCCAACCATAGTGATAATAACCTCATCCATTCCTGCTGGCAAATCCCTGTCACATTCTGGGTGGGAGTTATTTTTACTGCTTGCAAAGCTTTTTGCAAATGTGTCATTAAAAACATTGACAATCATAAGACTATCCTTGACTAAATTTCCGAAGCCATCCTTAACCCCTGTATCCCTATTGCCCTCCTTCCTACACCTCTTTAGATATCCCCAGAATGCCTTTGCATTTTTCCTAAGCCTATCTTCCCAAATGGTTTCATGAAAATTCTTGTAAGCCTTCCTCATCAGCCCTTTAACCATTTTGCAGGCCGCCTTATAGACATCCTCACTATTGACATCCCTCCCTCTCCTAAGTGCATTCCTAGCCCTTTGCCCACCTCTTTAGAATACCATTCTGGAACAGAGTTATTTCTTATAATCTTAGTGGGGACAGCTAGTTGTGTGCCCTCTTCTATGAGTGCTAGGAATCGTTGCCAAGATTCCTCAACACCACAGGTATTAGCAATGGTGTAAAAATAATTTAATTCATATTCTAGATATGATTTGAAATACTCCCATTGGCCTTATTATATTGGTATGCCACCCTGCTTCCTGCTACCTGTCTAGCTAACCTTTTGACTATCTTTACCCTAACCACTTCATGGTCACTAATTCCCTGAATACACTAAACATTATTTATAGTGTTGGGAACATGCACAGGCAGAAAACTACCACAAATCCATCCCTGGTAAATTGAAGTTCCCACCAAGAATTACCATTGGGACCTTTTCCTTTGATGAAGAAGCTCAATTGATCATCACCTTGGGGACGATTGAAGCCAACAACATAAATCCCCCACCACAAGTGTCAGCAACATGACAACATAGCATTTCATTATCATCCTCATAACTTTATTCCCTGGAGCTTTCCAGAGATTTATCTGTGGTGATAAAGACTCCACCACCTCTACCTGCTTTCCTATCTTTTCTGTAAACTACATACTTATCTGAGAAAATCTCTGCTGACTTAATAGCACCCCTCAACCAGGATGCAGTGCAATTATGATATCAGCATCTGATGTAGCAGCCAGGGCATTGAACTCAACCACTTTTTGACTATGCTTCTGCTGTTAACAACAAGCAAAGTTAATAGGCAAGTTACTACTGGAAGCTTACTTACCCCTTCCCTTTTGGTTTATGGAAGTTTCCATGAACAGACCATCATGGTTGCCTAACTGGAGAAAAAACTGCTCCAGAACGTGACTGCAAGTGGGGTACATGGAAATTGAGTTCAGCCAATAAAGGGATACATTTCACATTGTTGTGAACAATACAGTGAAGCAAAGCTAGCTGAGAGAGGAGGATAGTGAGTTCAAATGGGAGGGTTCGATATACTCGGTGATTTTCCAAGGGACACCTATAGTCCTTCAAACATATAAGAGACTCCTGTGTAACAATGCATGCCCTGGCAGATTTTAAACAAAAATTGGTTAGGCGATCATGCAGTAAGGAGACATTCTTACGGTGTGAGGGGTGACAGGTTGCCCAAATATTTAAACAGTAAGTAATTTTTTGGTCTTATTAAGAAGGTAAACAGAATTTGAATGAGAGCGGGGAATTGGTAAATATCCCCCATCCCTTTCAATATGGCTAATGATCTTTTGGTATCAGCCAACAGATGATACACGTGAGTTTCAAAAGTCAGTTTAGTATCAAGGAGAATTCCCGAATCTTTTATCACAGAAACACGGTTTATCAACTCAAGATTTGCAAAATGATAATTGTAGCAAATGGGATTATGCTTCCAAGTAAAGGAAATAGTGAGTTTTAGAATAATTTATTGTCAATGCATTTGCCACACTCCAGTCTTCCATAGCCTTCAAGCCTGCCTGGAGGGTGGATGCATCTTCAACTGTATTGATTTGTTTAGAGAGTTTAATATCATCTGCGAATGCAAGGACATCTAATAAAGGGGATATAGCCAAAAATATGTCATTAATAAAAAGAGCAAACAACAGAGGATTTATGGCGCTTCCCTGGGGGACACTTACCGATTGGCAATATGAGCAACAGCTAATGTAGTTGTTCAATTTAATTTGGTTCAAACGATTTGTCAGATAATTTGATAGGAACTCACACAATCTTGAGCCCAAGCCATAAGCCTGAAGTTTATGGAGTAGCAGAGGAACAGGAACGCTATCAAAGGCCTTGGATAGATCAATATAAGTAGAATCATATTGAGAGGAGCAGTCATAAGCATTATAAATGGACAGAGTATGTTGCAGAAGATTAGATTCTGTTGATCTTTTTGGGATAAAACCATGTTGCTGAGTGGCAAGTAATGGCTCAGACCAAGTCCATAAAATTTTCCTGAGGACACGTTCCAAAATTTTTGCTGTTGGGGCTATTAAAGAAATTGGCCTATAGTTAGTAGGATTAGTCTGGGAACCAGATTTAAAAATTGGAACAACATAAGCTGTTTTCCAAATTACTAGTGTGTAAGCTGATGAAATATACCATGTGAACAGCTTAGTCAAAACTGGTGCCAGAATATGACTAAAAGCCTTAATTACAATTGAGGGAAGAATATCCGGTCCTGCAGCAAAAGTAGGTTTTAAATGTTTAATGGCATCTAGAACCTCCACCACAGAAATTAGTGGGGTGAGGAGGGAATCCATAGAATGAGGAAGTGAATAATGATAAGTATCAGCACATGAAGAGGAGGAATCGGTATTTGGAAGACAGGGTGGCTGAAACATTCTACAAAATGCCATACTGATCTCTTCCAGTTTAACCAAGTAATCACCCTGGAATTTCCATGTGATGTTGTTATGCCTATGATTGGTATAGTGTTTATAATTTTGCCAAAACGTGTTAGGTGCTAGAGCTTTATTTATTAGGGATGCAATAAACTGGTTTCGATCTCTTGCCAACAGGAATTTCACTTTCATTTGTAACTTAGAATAGCTGAGGGCCTCTGTTTATTATGCATAAAGGCCTTCCTCTTACATATTAGGGCCTGGCGTAACTCTTTACTGAACAAAAAAGGATAGGTATTGGTGGAGTTTTCAGAACTTTTCAAGGGAATGAAATAGTCAACAGCTGACTGTAGAATGAAGTAGATATTTCACACCAATCCTCAAAGCAGCCATTGCATTATAGTGAAACCCCTCCATAGCAAACCACTGTTGGAGATCTGAGAGACATGCTCTATAATCAAGCTGTTTTGCACCAATAGCTCTACCTTCAGAAAATAACCTTTTGTCCATTTGGCCTTTGCTGTAGTTAGTCTTCCTTTATCCTTTCTCTCAATAACAGGACACAACATAACTCTAGCTTTAGGTCTGAATCTCCAAACCTCCTTGGCTATATCAACAATTCCCTGAAGAAGTTCAGCAACAGGTTTATCTTGGGTTATGTCATTTGACCCTATCTGTAATACTGTCATATAATCGTCCCTTTCATTATAATATCAATCCTATTCCTTATGTCCGTTAATCTTGCATCAGTGAGGGATGCAACACTAACACATGCTCTCTCTTGCCCATCTGTTGTGCCCAGGTATGCACTCCCCTTAGATCTGTGTCCCCAAATATAACAACAGATTAACCATGTAATGGGGTTTCCACCATTACAGCACCCCTTCACATACCTTAGCTAATCCTTTCCTGGTAAAATCTTTTGCCATAGAGACAGGCATATTGCATTCCCTGCTTTCTTGTCTCTAACCAGCTTTCCCTGCAATCCAGGATTACTTTGTACATTATCCTGCTGCATTTCTTCCCTTTTGTCCCTGAGAGACTTAGGTGTTACCCTCAGGGATGCCCTATCTGATTTTATTTCCATTTTGCAACCAGATGCCATCACCAATTTTCTTGGTGAACTTGATGGTGTTGTAATTAGGGGCCCTGCCCTGCCCTTGGGTTTTCTAGCTACTGGAGAGCTAGAGCTCAAGATGGCAGCCTTCAACCTAGATATCTCATCTTTCATCAGGGCCAGCTCCAATCTTGAAAGCTTGCAACCCCCACACTCTGCAACTTTCTTTGGAGGCATTTTAATATGCAGAGCTCTCAAAGTAGTGCACTATTCCCCTAAATAACAGATATAAATATCAATAAGAGGTCCCTTAAACAACCTACAATGCCCAACAATTTTATATGTACACTCAAAAATCTATAAACCAATTTACAAGTAATCAATAGATAACTTTTGTCAATAAAAATATCCAGACATTCAAATATTATACAAAAACGTGGCAAGAACCACAGAAATTACTTAGTAAAGTTCATCAGATAAGTGTGATGACTCACCTCACATGATTCAAACAATGGTAAACAACACACACACAATCACAACAATCCCTCAAATATAATAGCAACCCCAAAAGGACAACCCAAATTAATATTATATATATAAAAGATCTTAATCAATATAATAATATTGTATACAGAAACACTCAATTAATATTATAAACACAAACACCCAATTAATATTCTAAAGACGACTAAATGAGTAAATTCTGCTAGATTAAGCCTAAACATGCCTAATGCACACCACATGGCGACGCCTAGAACAGGTATAAAAACCACATACAATCTTCAGGAATTCCATTATAATAAAAGCAATCAACAGAAAATTGTTAAGTCAATCTAAAAGACAATATTCCCAATATATACCTACAAAAAAACCCACTAAAAAGTATCAAAATTAACCAAATATTTGTCTTACCAAACAGGAGCTCTAGAAACATGTCCACACTCCAATGCTGCCAGATACCAATTTATCATTTGAGATTCTCTGCATTTCCTATCTTTTTCGGTCCCAAAGTTTATCATTAGGAAGGTTACTTGAAAGTCTCTCTTCTGGTGTTCTAGTTCATTGAAATGTATCCCAACTGGTGTGTCTCCTTTGTTCTTAATGTCATTTAGATGTACTCGAATTCATATTTGAGCTTTCCATCCAGTCTCCCCAATGTAACTCTTATCACATTCAATGAAATGGACACGGTAAATCACATTGGAGGTGCTGCAAGAAATAGTCTGTCTTATTTTCCATTTAATGACCTAGTTATTGGTTTGAAATTGCATTGTTTCATTCACATATGTGCAAACAATGCAATTCTTTCTCTGGCATCTCTTGCAGCCCTCATTGGCATTTCTGGTTATCCTAGCATTTACTAGCATGTCTAATAAATTTTGGCTTCTCTTGAACGTGATTCTAAATGGTTATGGGAATAGTTTTCGTAAAGTGGGGTCTGTTAACAAAATGTTATGATTTTTGCTCAGTATTGAAGCAAATGCACCAGAAAGGTCATTGAATGTTGTGCATAGGTTAAGGTTGTCACTTTGTTCTTTCTCAATATTGTACATCAGTGTCCATTGCAGTTGACTTGCCTGATTTCCAACCCACCTCAGGAATTTTCCACGGTATCCATGCCTTTCAAAATCCTGTAGAAGTTGTTGGCATTTCATCCTGAAGTCACTGTCATCTGAGCAGATCCTTTGGATTCATTTCAACTGCCCAATTGGCATACCCATCTTGCACTTTCTTGGGTAGAAGCTATTATAATTCAGATATTGGTCTGTGTCTGTTGGTTTCTGGTAGAGGGAAGTTATAAATGATCCATTTTCATAAGAGATTTTCATGTCAAGGAAGTCTATTTCAGTCCTCAAAATATTTACAATGAATTGTATTGAAGGGTTTATGGAGTTTACCAAGCTGATAAAGCCATTTAGGTCCTGCTCAGAATGGGTCCAAATAAGAAAGATATCATCCAAGTATCATACCCACATTAATGGCTTTTTAATGCTCTATCTAATAGTTGCTTTTCAATGGATCCCATAAATATGGCAAACTCCATAAACCCTTCAATACAATTCACTGAAAATATTTCAAGGACTGAAATAGATTTCCTTATTCCTCAAGTTTTCCGACAACAGATTTTTCACATGCTCCATGATGTGTCTCATCCTGGTACTACGGCCACACTCAAACTTATCACTGAACGTTTTGTTTGGCCATCAATTAATAAAGACATCTGAGAATGGGTTTGATCCCGTTTATAGTGTCAAAAAAACAAAATTCATAAGCACATGCATTCTGCTCCTGCTGTTTGCTCACCCCCTGTTTCACGTTTTGACAAAATCCACATAGATATCGTCAGATCTCTACCTCCATCTCAAGGTATTCAATACATATTAACGTGTATTGCAGATTTACACGTTGACCAGAAGCTGTAGCTATTCCAGACTACACTGCTTCCACTGTTGCACAAGCCTTACTGCTTCATTAGTTTTGACATTTAACATTCCTTCCACCATCACTGCAGGTCGACGTCATCAGTTTGACTCCCTCCTCTTTAACCATCTGTGTGATATATTAGGTGTCAAGCATGTTCGGACTACTGCATACCACCCAACTTCTAATGGTATAATCGAGCGATTTCACCAACAGCTCAAGGCAGCTTTAAAGGCTTCAAAAGATCTTCTACATTTAGATGCAATCTTCCTATAATACTCCTTCCCTTGCATTGTGCAGCCAAAGAGGATTTACAGGCGCCACCCACTGAATTAGTACACCACATGACGTTGCAACTACCTGGGGATAGTTTTGCACCCAAGTATGGTTAGGAGTGATTTCCTCCAAAATTTGCATTATCACACGCATGCACTAGTGCACCAACTGCCACACATACCATCCATGCATACTCTTTTCTGGACTCCCAATTTTGTTGTTGCCACACGTTTTGTTCGGGTCAGAGCTGTAAAGTATCCACTCTCTACTCCTTATGAGGGGCCTTTCAAAATTCTCACGAGACAAATTTTTCACCCTCGAGTTACATGGTTGCACTGACAATGTGTCTATAGACTGCCTCAAACCTGCCTTTTTGTCTGATTTTGATATTCCAGTTTCATCTATACCTGACATGGAACACTCACTCCCTGCTACAGAAAACATCTCTGTTACCTTCATCTGCCTCTCCTACACCTGTCTCACAATCAACTTCTACACCTTCCAGAGTGCTTACTTGCTCTTGTGCTCATGCAGCACACATTCATTTCATGCTCCCTTAGTATTCTGTTCACAAGGGGGTAGATGTAGTGTTCATCACCATTTTCAGGGTTTCATGTTTGTCATGCATGTGCATTCGTGTTCTTTAGAGAATAGGGAACATGCATCTTTTTATTCAACTGTGTAATTGGTCATGTTTTAATATGAGTTAGTTTGGTTCACATTTCAAATTTGAATTAGTCTCTTATTTTTTTCGAAGCTTTTATTTTAAATGTAATTCCCCCTCTCATGAGTTGGCATGGTCACAACCTGCTCTAATCTAGTACAACACAGCTATTCCAAGAAGGAATTCAGAGCTCCTTCAAGACTGGAATTTGAAGAAGTTTGGTATGTTGTCCCACCTCACCCTTGACCTAGAATAACTGGTGGGACCTGCTTCCTATGATTGAGATGCTCAAAAGAATGTGCCAATTTCAACAAAGAATCTTCTCAAGGACTTGTGTACTGTATGGTGATCATTCGTCCTGGATTTTCCAGGACATTCCCAGATTTCAGTCCTGTGCCCCACATGGATATGCAATTAACAATTCATTAAAGTGGAGACAGGCAAGTGAAGTCCTGCATAATCTCTGGGACCGAATAAATTGAAAGGCAAAGTTGACAGAACTGTCATTAGGCCATCAATGGCTCAGACTATTTTCCTAGCAACCCTGTCCCAAATGGCATTTGCTGACCCACCTGAATTCCAATCAACATGGCTGAGAACCTCCTGTCAGAATTCATTTGCCATGGCAGGCAACTTCCACCACCGGGTAACTGATTATCCTTTCCAATCTGTAGTTTAAAATTTTGCTTAGCACTGGTAAAAAGTTGAAGGAAGGAGGAGTGCAGAGACTTCTGAATTATCCTCTAAATTATAAACTTTCTGATTCTTCAGAAGATCCAGAAATTAGCACACCCTACTGGTATCACATCTGGGTCACCAATTTTGTAGCATTTGCTCTACCAATTTGCAGCGTTTGCCTTTTCTTTATAGTTTTGATGCCAACGAATTAATTCATTTAATAAAGAGCCACACAAACAAAAGTCATATAAGAAGAGATAAACTCAACGAATAATCAACACACTCATCTTGAATATAACAATCCTCTAAGCTTTTGCATGCTTCGTCTACCTGGCTAGAACAGTTATTCTCAACCACTGTACCATGGCACTTTAGAGGGCCACGAAATTCATGAAATGTGCCACCACTGCGAATACCCATACACAAGTGACGTCAGACAAGTATAGTTAAATCGTTTTTGTCTTCCGAGGAGGGACTGGCTAAAAAAGCTATGTAGTAGTTTAGTCTACAAGTCACCCAGTTGATGTGTGCATAGGGATAGGCTACAGGTAACTTCTAACCCTCTTCCCACCTATGGCAGGGTCGGGTACCCATCTTGTCCCTCTGACTGGACACAAAGGCGATAATTGGGCAGTGTTTTCCCTAAGCTGGTTGCCAACCAAAGTTGCACTCGGGGCTTCTCTCTCGCCCAAAAAAGCCAACCCACCTCAGTCCAGTATTGAACCAAAATCTACTGATGTAGTTACCGAGCACCAGTGAGGCAAGTTTTTGCATAGGGTTAGGTTACAACTTATATTATGGGGCATTTCTGTGCCCAAATTATATACCCTAAGACATTTTAAAATTAGTAAAAGTGTACTGTGGCAATAAAAGGTTGAGAATCACTAGGCTAGAACATTCTCTAAAATTTTAAATCCAAATTTGAATAAATGACTTCACACTGGCTGATGCTTTAACATGGAAAAGTATGACCAGCTGATGATGTTATCACAAGTAAGTAGGTAGAAGTGACCTGCTACAGGTGCTTCTCCCTCTTCTTGAACCATGTATTGGCTAATGCAAGGCCATGTGCTCTTGCTATCTCAAGGACCTTCTGCCCCTCAGGATTGATCATCCCATTGATCATCCTTGCCCACATGGTATTAAAGTCATCATCATCATCATCATACCCTTGTCCTGCTTGTGGCAGGGTCGGGTATGTGGGTTCTAGCCCTCCACTCCCATCTGTCTCCCATGAAGTCCCCATCCGCCCCACCTGTCCTTATGGACAACCTGTTCCCACGTCTGCTTTGGTCTCCCCCTGCCCTGGGCGTTACCAACCACAAGCATTCCTGGCAAGGACCTAACGATCTCCTCCCCTCTTCTCATGACGTGTACATACCACCTCATCCTATTCTCCCCCATTTTTTCTGCGATGTCCACCACCCCCAGGCTACCTCAAAACATACACATTCCTAATTCTACTAATGTACTGCAGCATTTGCATCTCGGCCACTTGCATTTTGTTGATGTGGCTCTTCCTTGCTGTGCAACACTCTGATCCATACCGCATAGCTGGTCTAACCACTCCCCTGTAGAACTTCCCTTTCAGTTTGATTGGGACCCTTCTATCACACAGGACTCTACTTGCCTGTCTCCACTTCAGCCACCACCATTGATTCTATGAGTCCCATCCAAGTCTATCTCCCCATTGCTTTGGAACGTTGATCATAAGTACTTTACCTCTAACCTTTTTCGCTAGTTCACCCCTCAAACACACGTCACTGTTATTTTTCTGTCCTTCCCAATTGAAAGCTAAATACTGTGTCTTCTCCATGTTAATCTTTACCATTTCTTTTATGCCCTATACCTTTCTATCATCTGCCTCAGGATGAAGATTGGCTCCATTGTGGACCTACCTGGTATAAACCCTAATTTAGTTCCATGGACACTAGTTGTATTCCAGAGTCAGTGTTCCATTACTGACTGCCATAGCTTCATGGAGTGGCTCATTCACTTTATACCCCTGTAGTTACCACAATCTTGGACATCCCCTTTGCCCTTGAAGAGTGGTAATATCCAAGTCTCATGCCATGCAGATGGCATTCTATCTCCACCAGCTAACCTACTGAAAAGTTTCCCTAACCATCTGGTGCATGTCCTTCCTAGGCTACACCACACTTCGATGGGGATTCTATCAGGACCTACAGCTTTTTAGCCTTTCATCTTCCTAAGTGCTCTGGCTACTTCTTTGTCTGTAACGTTGCCAAGTTGCGTTGGACACACCAGTTCCCATTAGATCACTGAAGTTTAGCAACGCACACCCACGTCAATACCAACTTGGGTGGTTGGTAAAGAACGTTGGGTGCTGCAAATTAACCCTCTTCCTCATCCTTGAACCTCCCTCCTCATCTCCTGCCGGCAGCCTCCTAAGGGGTTGACCTGTTATGGCTGCCTGGCATACACCCCAACCCACAAACTAATCAAACAAACACAGTCCACCACCCCTGTCGCTGCAGGATAGGTGACGAAGTCCTCCTCCCCCTGCATCATTCAAGAGGTTTTGGAAGTACTCCTCCCACCTCCTCTTTACCTCTGACAGGACCCTACCGTCACCATCCTTCACTGTTATGGCTTGGTGTTTGTCTGTGACTGCCCTATCTCTATCCTTGGCAAGTTTGAAGACTTCTCTCTCCTTCCTTTGTCCCTAACTGCTCATAGAGGGCCTCATATTTCTGGTGCTTGGCCAGGGCAATGATCATCCTAGTAGTAGTCTGGACCTGCCTATATTGATTTCTAGACTCCTGGTCCCCTAACTCCTGCCACATGTGAAAAGAAACATCCTCATTCCACTACCATGTCTGCCTGTTTTGCTGGACTTTACCTCCTAATCTACTCTGCCCCAAAATAGCTTTCCTACATGTTCTAATTTTTCTGGTTACCCTAACCCACATGGCATCAGCTGTCCCCTCCCAATCCCAGTCTACCTGGCTGTCCACTTCTTGTATAAATTTCTTTCTTTTGCTGCATAGTTTCCACCACCTGATGACTTTCTCTCCTTTCCAAGAATTGCCTTGCCTGCTGATTTCACTAGGATTCCCACCATAAGTAATCTATGGTCACATTCTTTTTTGAAAATTTTCACTGGGGAGTGCCCAGCAATCCTGAGCCTCCACTCTATGCCACCTTTTAACCATGAAGAAATCTATCTGTGACATCCCTTGTGGTCACTGGAATGTGATTAGGTGCTTGTCCCTCTACCTAAACCATGTATTTGCCAATGCAAGGCCAAGTGCATTTGCTGTGTTGAGGATTCGCTGCCCTTCTATGCTGTTCCATGCCCCCATCCCCCATGGACCTCCCCATATCCTTGTTATCTTTGCCTACATGGCCATTAACGTCCCCACTGATAACTAGGTGCTCATTCACTTGACACTGCCCTACCTCAGCCTCTAGTGAGTGCACCAAGTCCTCAAATTCTGTCCAGAAACTCACCTTTGTGGGTTCATCAAGACCTGCCTGGGGGTGGGGCAAATGCCAAACCACTGTAACTAACAGTAGCCTGCAATTTATTCTTTTCACTTGGGTGACCCCTTGTTGCAGCTCACTATCTAATGTTATCACCACCCCATTTCATCCCTCTTCACTAGCCATGTACAGTTAAACTTCGCTATAACACACCCTCGTTATAACACTTTTCAGCTTATAACACACACAAGGGAAAGTCCCAACCAGCACTAATGCATAAGTATATAGTAATTGTTTGGCTATAACACACTCAGATATTACATATAACACACAACTGGTTTGGTCCCTACAACACTTTCAATGTGTAAGAGACCTAGACATGCAACTAGACGGCATAGCACACAGCTTAAGTAAGGCTATATGGTGCAAGAGTTTCGCTATCTAGGATCAGTTTTCCAGAGCAAGAGGGAAATAGATTCTGACGTGGCCCGTAGGATTAATGCAGGATGGCTGAAGTGGAGACAGGCAAATTTGGTCTTTTTTTTGTTGGTGTTTAAGGTCCCGTCAACTGCAAGGTCATTAGAGACCCGGCAAATTTGGTCCTGTGTGACCGCTGGGTCCCAATAAAGTTGAAGGGCAAAGTATATAGAACTGTCGTTAGGCCCACTATGCTGTATGGCTCAGAGTGTTCGGCAGTTAGGAAGAACCATGAAAGGCAAATGCTATGCTACATGTGTGGGGCGTCATGATCTGACAGAATTAGAAACGACTACGTTAGAAGTAGCTTGGGGGTGGCAGATATTGTGGAAAGATGAGAGAGAAGCGTTTGAGGTGGTATGGGCTTATGATGAGGAGGGGAGAGGAGGAGCTCATTAGGTCCATTATGGGACTGAAGGTAGTTGGAGCACCAGAGGTAGAGGAAGATAAAAAACGGACGTGGGAGCAGGTGGTGCAAAGGGACATGGTGGCCTTTTGGGTGGAAGGGGACTTCGTGGGGGATAGGTGGGAGTGGAGGATTAGAACCTGCAGACCCGACCCTGCCTCAGGAGTGAGTTGATAATGATGATAAAAGGATAAAATTCTCAGCAGTGTGGATTCTGGCAAAATTGCAGCTGACTGCAAGTGTGTGCATCTTGAAGTATAATTATACAAGTCTAGTTTGACTTGGAATACATCTTGAAATTAGCATATTTTTGTTCAGTTAACATAGCTTTGGCATCATTTAGCATTGTTTCTGTTATAACACACACTCGGTTATAACACGCAGACATGAACAGTCCCAAAGGTGTGTTTTATATCCGAGTTTTACTGTATATAAGCTTGTATCCCTCATCCAAGGGCCTCCTTTGCTTTAGGATATTCACTAATTCCCCTGTTTTGCCAGTAAGGGTCCTCCACATTCCACATTCCTAATCTAACATTGGCCCCTAAGCTTCCTGAACATGCTCTGACTAGGGTCACCCCAGCCAGGCATCTGATTCCTGCAGGCATGTTGGCGCTGCTTGCCATGGGGGTATGCTGGCCTACTATCTGTCATGGGGTCCAGGCCCAGGGCCTGCTTGTGCACCCCTGAAGGCTGCCAGCACTGAGGTTTCAATCCCCCGCACCATAGGTTCAAAGACTGTTGACTTTCACATCATTTATGTGCAAATTTAAAATTTCCTGCCCACAGGCCCCACCCACCATGGCGCCCAACATGGGGACACCCATTCAGATCGCCAGGGTTGCTCAGACAGGTAACCATCAGAGATTCATGACCCTTGAGTACCAGGACCACATGGGTATTAAATTCACCCCTAATAATTAAGCTCTTATTTCCCTTGCCCTGTCTGATTATGCTATTTACTTTTTTGTTTGTTTGTTTGCGTTTTAGGGCCCATCGACTACTACGGTCATTAGGGCCCGGAAAGACAATCATCAGGGTGGGGGTGTAAATCGCCATCCCACCATGATGGCAATAAATAAGGGCAAAAGCCAACTAAAACGAAAAGAAATAACAAGGCAATAGCCGAATAAATATGGTAAATAACTACAGGCAAAAGCCAAAACAGACATTAAAAATAAAAGCAGGAAAAGCCAAACAGACAGAACAATAAATGAGGCAAAAGCCAAAACAGATATAACAGAAAAGGTGGCAAAGGCCAAACCAGACATAACAATAAAAGTGGCAAAAGCCAAAACAGGCATAATAATAAGGGTGGCAAAAGCCTAAAGAGACATAACAATAAAAATGGCAAAAGCCGAAACAGACACAAATATAAAAAGGCAAAAGCCAAAAACAGACATAAATACAAAAAGGCAAAAGCCAAAACGATCCAAGAATAAATGCAAGCTGCTTTAAAGGAAAAGTGTATATTTCAGATGTGGTGAAAGAGGCCAGCCGCTTTCACAAATACAAGCGAGCTCTCGACCCCCTGAGGGTTATCCCCAAGTGAGGTGGAGAGCTCACGACTGACTCCCAGACGGTATCTCATTTCATGGTATCTCTCTCAGGTACTAAAGATGTGTGCCACTGTGAGAGGCTCCCAACAGAAGTCACACCATGGTTGGTCCTCACCCCATAAAATGTAGGAGTGGGTGAGGAACGTGTGACCGATCCGAAGCCAAGCAAGAACAACCTCCTCTCTCCGCGACTGGCAGTGTGCGGAGATTGTTGGTGGTCTCCGCAATCCACTGGGCCCGCCATTGTTCATGGATGGCCTGCCGCACCATCGGAAGAGCATCGGAGGAGGGGACAGCAGTGTTAGGTGTATCTGGAAAGTAAGCCACCTGACGGGCATGGGCATCCGCCCTCTCGTTTCCCATGATGCCAACATGCCCTGGGACCCACATGAACAACACTGTCTTGCCCTGCTTACGAATCACAAGCAGCAATCTGTGCACACCCTGGATGATGGCATGTCTGCCATATAGGGTGTGCAACAGCTGAAGGGAGCATAAGGAGTCAGTCACAACAACAAAGTGTCTCTCATTCAATACTTGGATGAGCTCCAGTGCCCTGTGCAGAGCTGTGAGTTCTGCAGTTAAGACACTGGCGACGCCTGGAAGGTGGCCCCCTATGAGATGAACAGTTGTAAAGACTGACCAACCCACCGAGGAACCATCCTTCAACCCATCCGTGTAAATAAAAACCTGGCCTCGATAGGTCCAAGAGAGGCGTCCAAACCCTTGTTGGTAAACTGACCTATCGGTACTGGTTTTGGGTAAGGCTGCAAGCAACAAATCTAAACTTGGCTCTGGCACTGTCCAGGGTGGCACAGAGGCCGGCAGTACAGGCTGCACCCGAGGCAGAGTCACATCCAGGCCAGTAAGACCGTCCATCCACTGCACACCGGGCGGCGGTCGAATGGCCGTCTCATAGTGTTACTAAAGACGGCTAGGTATGTAGGGTGCTGTGGCTGACCTTTCAGCTGCAAAATATATGCAGCTGCCAGGTACTGCCGCCGCACAGTCAATGGTGGTTCACCAGCCCCAGCATAAAGGCTGAGTGATGGACTGGTGCAGAACGCCCCAATGGACAACCGGATGCCAGCGTGATGAACACTGTCCAGCATCTGGAGAGTAGATGGAGCAACCAGGCCATATAAGCTGCAGCCATAATCGAGACGTGATCAAACGAGTGACCGATAGAGTCGAAGCATCACCGTTCGATCTGCCCCAAAACCAGTTCCCTGCAGGCACTGCAGAATATTTAGGGAGCGAAGGCACCTAGCCTTCAGCTCCTTCAAGTGTGGGACCCATGTCAGACGGCTGTCAAAACGGAGACCGAGAAATCGGGCTGCCTCTACAACAGGGAGGAGGCGGCCATCCAGGGTAAGCTAAGGCTCAGGGTGAAGCCCTCGCTTATGACAGAAGTGCATGACAGTAGTTTAGTCAGAGGAGAACTTATAGCCACGAGAGGTGGCAAACTCGTTGGCACTATTGAGTGCCAGTTGCAGCTGACGCTCAATGCTGTGCATCGTGGCAGCCCGGTACCTGATAGAAAAGTCGTCCACAAAGAGGGACGACTTTACCGGAGGGTGAACGGAGGATGGTAGGCCATTCACTGCAAAAGCAAAGAGCGTCACACTCAAGACGCACTCTGAAGGTCCGTTCGGAAAAAAAGCTATGGAGGAAGAGGGGCAGATTACCCCTGAGCCCCCACTGGTGCAAGGTCTCCAGTATACCATGGCGCCATGTGGTATCATATGCCTTCTCCACATCAAAGAAGACAGCCACTAAGTGCTGTCTGTGGAGAAAGGCCTCACGTACTGCAGTCTCCAGTGATATCAGATGATCCACCGAAGACTTGCCAGCACCAATTCACCATGCGTCCCATGGTTTTGCAATGACAGCTCGTCAATGAGATGGGTCTATAATTTGTTGGAAGGCTACTATCCTTCCTGGGTTTTGGCAGTGGGATTATAGTAGCCTCTCACCAACCTGCAGGGATTTCATGATGCTGCCAGATGTAATTTAATACCTCAAGGAGGTATCTAACGCCTTTCTCTGGTAGGTGTCATAGCATTTGATAGTGGATGCTATCTGGTCCAGGGGCAGTATCCCTGGCTCTTGCTAGAGCTGCCTGCAGCTCCCAAGGGGTAAATGGATTGTTATACCCCTCAGCGACACCCCCAGAAAAATTAAGTGGGTGGTGTTCTGCAGCTTGTTTAGACTGCATAAATGCTGCTGTGTAGCGCTGGGAACTGGAGACGGCTGCAAACGTCCTTCCCAGTTCCTCAGCCACTTCACACGGCAGAAGGCAATGTCTCCCTTGGACAAGGAGACCACAGCCACATGATGGTAAATATCTGCCTTGGATCTTCCTCAGTGTTTCCCAGACTTTCTTGGAGGGCGTGTGATGGGTGAGTGAGGAGACGTACTGACTCCATGAGGAGCGTTTGGCCTCCCTGATCACCCGTCGTGCATATGCCTGGGCTCACAGATAGTCGATGCGATTGGCGTCAGTAGGACGAGATTGGAAGAGGCTAAGGGCTCGTCGCCGAGCCCGAATCGCACTCCGACAATCCTCCGTTCACCATGGCACTCGTGCTCATGGTGGGTTACACGAGCTCTGGGGGATGGATGCCAATGCTGCCCCGACCACCACCTCTGTGAAGTGACTCACTAGGTGGTTGACCACATCAAAATCACACAGTGGGCGAAAGTAGATATGGCGGGCGAACTCCTCCCAGTCCGCCCAATGTAGACACCACCATGGTGGGTGTTGGGGTAATGCCCCATCTCCACTGCTAATCTTGATGGGGAAGTGATCACTTCCACAAGGGTCTGACAAGACCTCCCACTGCAAACCTGGTGCCAACCCAGGAGAGCAGATGGATAGGTCTATACAGGAGAGACCACCTGTGGCAGTCATGACATGTGTGGAGGCGCCTGTGTTTAGAACAATGAGGCCATTATGTGACACCCATTGTTCCACAAGTCGCCCTCGGCGGTTATGACTGTCCGAGCCCCATTGGGGATTATGGGCATTAAAATAACACATAATAAAGAAGGGTCTTGGAAGCTGGGCACTGAGGGAGTCGAGGTCTGCCCATGTGATATCAATCCCAGGTGGCATGTAGAGGGAACATAGAGCGGTGGGCACATCCAGTTGCAATGAGACCGCCACTGCTTGCAGAGGCGTCTGCAAAGCAACTGGCACATGCATGCACCCATTCTGGATAAGGATAGCCACCCCTCCCACAGGGTGGCTTCCTTGCTGCCGGGTGTCTGCATATGCAGTGTACCCCCATAACGAAACGGGGGTATCACTGTGACACAGGATCTCCTGGAGGGAGATGCAGACAGGGTTGTGCCTCGAGATCAGCATTGCGATCTCGTTCCTCATGTGGGAAAACCCTCGACAGTACCATTGTAGGAAATTTACCATCAAGTGGACTTAGGCTGTTTGTTTCTATTCCTCCCTTTTCTCCGTCCCACTGCAGAAAAGGGAGGGACGCCTTCAATTGGTTCATCCTCCTACATCTCGAAGGAGGAATCCCCATCTTGCCCTAGTTTGGGCATGAAACCACCCCGTGCTCTCTGCCATTGGCCAGAGAGCTTGGGTGGGCGAACCAAGGACACCCACCCCATGGTAGTAGTGGGGGGTGTCCCTACTTTCTTTGCTCCTGTCTCACCCACCACCCCCTCCGTGGAGGAGGTTGGCTGGGCTGGGACAGGGAGGGAGGCCTTCAAGGGAGATGCCTCTCTTTGATGAGTGGCATCCAGGGCCTCCAAAGAAGCTGGCACCACCGTTATTGGGGGCCCATGCATGGGCCAGAGGCGGTGGTGGGGCCAGAAGCCATGGAATTGGGGTCGGGGTCCGTCTGGCAGCCAATGCTTGCACAGACCGGCACCCCATGGACCCTGCGGGCCCGAGAGGGCATTAAACGGATGAGAGGGGGGAGCTGAGGTAGGGTGTCCGTCTGGGTACAGACAGAGGACACAGCAGCTGCCTTCGCAGCACCTGCATAGGACACTCCACAACTGGAGGTCCCTGGCAAGGCTAGCAGCCGCCGTGCATCCGGAAAACTGATACACTTCTGGACACGAAGCTCCAGAATCGCACGTTCCTGCAGCCAAGTAGGGCAATCCCGGGAAGAGGCGGGGTGGTTGCCCTTACAGTTTAAGCAGTGGTCACCCTGTCCACAAGTGCCACACATGGCCTTGGCAGAACACGAATTCTGTCCATGGCCATATCACTGGCACTTGAAGCATCGAAGCAGACTCGGGATGAAGGCACGTACAGGCAAGCGCAGTTAGCCAGCCATGATGTACTCCGGCACCTTGGGCCTACCAAAGGTCAGCACCAAGGTGTCAGATGGGCGGGATTCTCCATCCCGTTGGACCAAGATGCAGCGAACAGCCACTACACCCTGGTCCCTGAGCTCCTCCACTATCTGCTCCTCTCATTCCCCGCATAGGTCAGGGCACCGCACCACACCTCTACTGGTTTTTAAGGTGCGATGGGGTTCGACCACAACGGGGATATCACCGAGCTTCTGCAGTCTCAGTAGTGCCTCTATCTGGTGAGGGGCGGATGCCTCCACCAACAAGATGCCATTTCACAGTTTCTTGACCGAAGTCACGTCGCCGGCAATGCCCTTGATGGCTTTGGCGATAAGGAAGGGCGACGCCTTCCCCAAGGCTGCACCATCCTTCCCAGAGATGGAAATAAACCGGGGAGGATAGGAAGAAGTTATGGATGGGTGTTTGACTGCACCTAAAGTCTTAGATGCAGGAACATGCTGTGCATCGGTGGTGGAACCCTGCACCTCAAGGCTAAGAGGTCGTTGCCTCTTGTTAAGGGCAGGTGCCAATGCTATAGACGCCACAGGTTCGTTCCCTGATCCAGTTGGCTTACTGGGGGAACGTGGCCTCTTTGTTGGAGCAGTACATGTCTCCATCAGCTTAGTGGCAGCTGACACACTCCATTGGGTGGGACCGAGCCCGCCATCTTCCAGCTCAACACAAGTCAATGAAACTAAAGAAGGGGGAGGGGTGGGGTTATTTGTAGAGGCCCCCAGCCTCTGGTTTATATTTGCCATAATTTTTATTAATTATGTTTTCGCTGCCTGCAGGTCTTACCCACCACACGGAGCCCTACACGGGGACGCCCATTCGCGTTGTCGAGACTACTCGGACAGGATACCGTTAGGGTGGCATAATCCCCGAGTACCGGACCATTGGCATCAGGGTTGACTGCTGGTCCACTTACAGTCACCCTAGGAGGCATAACCACTTACGCACCCCCAGCCGATTGACCAAGACAGGGCTACTGCCTTGGCCTCCCGTTTTCCCTGGAAGCTATGGCCAAAGTGATGTTTTGGAGGCTGTGGGTCGCAACCCTAGTCCCCGATGTCTGTCAGCCATCTCACCAGTGTGGAGTGGCCAAGAGACATCACAGGGCATGCGCCTCCTCAACCACCAGGATCTGCTTTTCCCAAGGGCGTGGGTCTCCATGCATGGCAAACACGTGGGTAGGCGTTTGTTTACGGTCACCTCAGTGAGGAGCCTACATCGACTGAGAACAAGTCAGACCAAACACTGGAACAACCACGATGTTGGTATCGTCCTGTCCAGAACACGTCATAGACAAAGACGATAGTGGTGTTGTCCAGTCAGGGGCAAGAAAAAGTCACCCCGTTTTGTCGCCTCTTACGACATGCAGGTATGCAGTGTGCCTATTCTACCCCGGGCACACACGGGTTATGCTATTTACTAACTGTACTTTCTCATCAAAGTTACTCCAGAAATCTGCTGTAGTTGTTTCACCCAGATCTGCTTTGGGGCATATGCACTTATGAGGTGGAGCCCTATACCCTGCCACACTACTGCTGCCTACTGCTAATTCCATGACTGAAGTGATCCCCTGGTACAAATCCCTACTTAACATGATGTTGTTGTTGGTGGTGGTGTTTTAGGGCCCTTCAACTATAAGGTTATTAGAGCCCCATCCACAGCATAGTTCTTATGTGGAGACTGCATAGACACTACACTAATGTGACGATTTTTGGGTATTAGCTGTACCCAGTTTTCCCAAATGGCCACCCATGTCAGTACTAACTGGGGTTGCACTGCTTAACTTCAGTGATCAGATGAGAACTGGTGTGTCCAACACAATTTGCCACTCCCTACTTAACATGATGCCCACCCCATTTTGTCCCTCTTCACTACCTGTGTATGAGTTCGTATCCCTCCTCCAGTACCTGTGATCGATTTTCCTTCCACCTTGTTTCCTGAAGAAAAGCTATGTCAACTAGCTCACCTGTTTTCCTTGAGAGGGTTCCCACATTCCATTTCCTTAACCATAGTCTAGCCCCTGCATGATGTTTCTGGCTTTGGGGAATGCAATCAGACGTCTAGAACCAAGGTCTCCCCCTCACACCGGTTCACACCCTTTGCCTGAAAAGTTACATGCAGTCCCTGAACTGAATGTCGAAAAACAAACAACCAAACAAACCTGTAAACAATGAAACCAAAATATGCCTCCATTAACTTCTCACCATTGGAAGTCAATAGAAGTGGCAAAGAATTACAATTTAGCCATGAATTATCAAAAATACCAGAATTACCATTTAGCCATGGGAATTGACTACTAGCCATGATGCAGCATGGTGTATGTCAAAGCAGACAACACCCAATAGCATGATGAGGCTGGCAGATATAGTGCAAGGCTAGCTCTAAAAGCCAACCTCACCACCAACCCCCACCTCCTTTACAGCAACCAAAATCTACAGCCCTACCTTGCCCTGGTAAATTTCAGTATACACCTTGAAAAAGGCAGGTTTTAATCTTGATTTTTTTTCTCCAGGATCCTCCAAAGAAAGCCAAAAATCAGGTGACACAAAGTTGCGCATGGACAAGGACACACGCCACCTAGTGACCTCAAAAGTCACAAACCATATCCACAAACCTTCTTTGCCCAAACTGATTTCCACACACACTAGTTCTATCCCAGAGGCATTACTCTATTAGTCTCTCTCAGAGCTTAATTGAATGGCTCATTAGCCTAACCTTTACCCTTGAAGAGTGGTACTATCCAACTGTCATGACATGCAGGTGGCATTCTATCTCCACTAGTGATCCTATTGAAAAGTTACCCTAGCCACCTAATTCTAGTCATCCCTAGGCTACACCACACTTCAATGGGGACTCTGTTGGGGCCTACAGCCTTTTAACCTTTCATCTTCCTAAAGGCCTAACTACTTCTTCCTTTATTATGCTGTCCACCACCCCTGAAGAAATAGGGTGGGTATCAATGTCATCCTCTCCCTGTGCTGCATTTAAGAGGCTGTGGAAAAGGGGGATCATTTAAATTTGGCACATGACAATTTGGCGTATGGCAATTTGGCATATATACAAATTCGGCATTTGACAATTTGGCATATATACAAATTCGGTGTATGACAATTTGGCATATGTAAAATTTGGTGTATGACAATTTG
>JAAFCE010009125.1:7180431-7208991 GCA_013389805.1 Trigoniulus corallinus | reverse complement strand
GGTGTATGACAATTTGGCATATGTAAAATTTGGTGTATGACAATTTGGCATACATACCGATAACTTGGGTGCACACATTTGTTCAAAATTGCCAGTGGCCAGTGGCAGATCCAAGATTTTCGTCAGGAAGGGGGGGGGGTTTGAGGTTGTAGTGGCTCATTTAGAGCCACCATGAGGTAAGACATCAGAAAATTCTTTGCTGTCCTGGAATTTTGGAACGTCAGCATTTGCCAGCTGGCAGTACACCATGGCTTGATGTCATGTGGTACTCACGTTCGAGGATTCCAGAGTTTGAATTTTCTTCATATTTTTGAATTGTAAATTAGTAGAATTGAGAATTCTGTACAGTCAGTCGCTGGTCAGGTTTCATGGTTGATGGTCAGATTTTGCAAGTCATGGTAGCAATTTTTTGTATGTTGCAAGTTCTGTTAGGTAGCGTAATTACCAATTTCCTTAGTGATCATTAAATAGTTTATTAGTGTCATCAGACGATTTATTCACTGGTACAACAAAGAACATGCTAAAAAGGTAATATGGGGGGGTTGAGCTAAACCTCACATATTATGTGCATATAAGTTTATATTATTATTATTTTATTCAACATACAAAAACTGTACAAAAATCATGGCGACTTCAATCACGAGATAAAAAGAATTTATGTAACTTGAAATTGAAATGCCTACAATTATATATACATGACAGAGACGAACACTGAAATACACTAGATCGAATATCGTATGGTAACTCGTTCCACATTTTGAAAACCGCGTAGGGAAAAAGCCTACCCCTTATGTCTGAGAACGGAGAGGAAGGAGCAAACAGAAACCTACGAACTCGGCGAGTTGACACATCAGAGGCAAAAAAAAAAAAAGAAATTGAGTGAAAGGGGTGATTCACGTTTTTTAGGGCACGAGAGACCTCGATGAGCTGACAATACAACAAAAAAAGGGACAAGGGAAAAATCCCATATTTTTTCCCCCGAAGGCGAACACTCACCCAGGGAGGAAGAGTGAAGATAGTTCTCAAAATTCGGTTGTACAAGAGATGAAGAGGTTTAAGATGAGCCTTGGTGAGACCAGCCAAGAACGGAGCAGCAAAACGAAGAAGGGCAGCAACCTTGACCTTAAAAAGTAGTACTAAGTTCCGAGTACCAACAACAGGCTTCAAGCGTTTAAATAAATAAAGATAAGAGTTGAGTCGGGTTTTTAAGTAGTCTCTATACTGAAGAAAGTTTAGACAAGAATCAAAAATGACTCCCAGAAGTCGGAGAGACTTTGAAAAATTTGAAGGAAGAGAAAGTGGATGCTTGAGTGAAAAGAGAATTATGTTAGTCTTTTCTGTATTTAGATGCATGGAAAGAGAGCTATACCACCTCGAAAGGGAAGACAAGAGAAGATCAATTTTTTGTTGCAATTCCTGAAGAAAGGGGAAAATGAGCTCTAAACCATAATAATTATCGTCGGCAAACGGCAGAAGATCCCAACCAGGGCAGAGCGATGGTAGAGTAGAGGTAACAAGATTAAATAAAATGGGCCCAAGAACAGAACCCTGAGGAACCCCCCTCTCCAGCTGCCTGGAATAAACAGAGGACTTAGTGCTTACACGTCTATTAAACAGATAGGATTTCAAGAGGTTGAGAATATAGGGATTAGAAATTACCCTATGAAGGATCTCGAGAAGAGAGGAGTGGTTAACAGTGTCAAAAGCCCTGGACACATCAGTCTGCAAAAGGAGATAGCAGTTGCCCGCAGAAAGTGCAGTACTTACCTTGGACAAAATAATGAATAAAACAGAAGAGACAGAGCAGTTTGGCCTCGAGCTGAACTGAGTACGTGGAATAGCCGCAAGTACCTCATCGCGAACCAAATCGTACAGCCACCTCTCTAAGACCTGGGCCAAAGGCGAGAGTATGGCTATTGGGCGATAGTTTTTTGGGTCGGACAAGGACCCCTTTTTGTGAATCGGGACAATGAAAGCTTCACGCCAAATGGGAGGGAAAATACCATGGAGCATACAAGAATTAAAGATGTGAAGAAGGAAAGTAAGGCTATGGGTGTCAAAGGCTTTGACAATAACAGAAGGAATGCCATCAGGGACCAATGAAGAGCGAAGTTTTAGCTTAGAAATATACACTACTAAAGAGGATAATAATAGGATGGGAGGGGAACTTCCGTGAAGGGAGATAAGAGAATAACAGGCAGTGTCTGGAGAAGGGAGACCCAAAGGATTAACCATGAGATCAATTACACCAACAGAGACATCAAGAGGAACCTGAACAGCAGGCATAGAAACATTACGAACTAAAGCCCAGAGAGACCTAACAGAAGAGTTAGTAGAAAGGGAAACGCCCCTAGCGGCCCTAATAGCTCGCTTAAAAACCCGCCGATGGTAAACAAAGAGTGTGCGTGAAAGAGGATCCCCGCAGGTTTTCCACTTCCAATGAATGCTGCCGCACCTCCTTCGAAGAAAGGAAAGAAAAGGTGTCCACCATCTCTTTGCACTCGGGATACGAGAACATGGGAGAGGAGGACAAACGAGTGACAACACAGATTGACATTTTTCAACAAACATAGAAGTTAGATAACAAGGATCCAAGTTATCCCAAAATTCAGGAGTATTTAAGGAACCAAGGCCCAAGTTCAAAAGACAGGGATCTACCTTACGGTAATTTAAAGCCCTCCCTGCCTCAGATTGGGAGTGGGAAAACACTTTCCCCTCTACATTGAAGTGGAGGAGCAAGATCATGTGATCAAGCCGGTAATCCTGAAAGCAGGAAACATGAGGATGCAATGCTTGTGGAGGAACAAAAATCTGATCAAGTGAAGAAGAAGAAAAACGCGTAACCCGAGTAGGAAAGTGAACAGAAGGGGTAAGAGAAAAGAAAGATAGAAATTCCAAGAGGTGTAGAGAAGTGGTAGAACAATGTGAAAAATCACAGTTAAAGTCCCCAGAAACAATATAAGGGTACTTAAAATCTGCATTGTCAGTTACAAAGGATAGAAAAGGGTGAAGGGAAACCCGAGGTGGAGAATACACTGCTAACAGCCTCCACTCACGGGCATGCAGGAAGAACTTCAGATGCAAAACCTGGGCATGATGTACACATTCTGCACTCAGAGCAACTGGACAGACGTTGATAGAGGCATACACTGCGACACCACCACCTCTCGTCAGTCGATCGCTACGAAAAAGCAGGTACCCTGAGATGGCCAGTAGAGAATCTTCTATGGATGGAGAAAGCCAAGACTCAGTTAGAATAAGAATGTCAGGATGCACATCTGCGATGAGAGCTTCAATGAGATCCAACTTTGGAAGAAGAGAACGCACATTGCAGAGAAGAATAGAACACCCAGCCTGTGTGGAAATGGTGGCAGAAGAAAAAACATGGGGGGGGGGGGTTGCAACCTTAAAACTTGGTGCGGCCAAGTTGCGTTGGACACACCAGTTCCCGTTAGATCACTGAAGTTAAGCAGCGCACACCCACGTCAATACCAACTTGGGTGGTTGGTAAAGAACGTTGGGTGCTGCAAATTAACCCTGTTCCTCATCCCTTCACCTACCTCCTCATCTCCCATGGGCAGCCTCCTAAGGGGTTGACCTGTTATGGCTGCCTGGCTTACACCCTAACCCACACCCTAGCCCACAAACTAATCCAATCCAATCCTAAAAACCCCATCCTAGATAGTTGTGTTTGTGTTTTACGGCCCATCGATTTTAAAGGTCATTAGGGCCCTATAGTGCAGTTATGGTAGGCATTCATTGTTCTATTATCTTCCAATGACTGTTGAAATATGTTATGACCGTTGAAATTTTGAACAAATTTGGGAACCCAAGAGATCGATATGTATGCCAATTTGACATATGCCAAATTTGTATGTATGCCAAATCTCCCCTTCCTTTGTCTCTAAATGGTCATAGAGGGTCTCAAACATCTGGTGTATGGCCAAGGCAATGATCCTCCTAGTGATGGTCTTGGCCTGCATATATTGTATGTTATATTCCTGGTCCCTTATCTCCATTCTTCTGTGGAAGGCAGCCTTCTTTTGCTTGATGGCTGCTTCTATGTATGTCATCATTCCATCACAATGGAATGAACCTCCTACTCCCACCTGGCCTAAAATGGCTATCCCAAATTTTCTAATATTCCTGGCTATCCTGTCCCTTCCTAGTCTACCTGCCTGAGTACTTCTTATGTACATTTCTGTTTTGGTGGGCAATTTCCACCACCGGATAACCTACTCTCCTTTCCAAGAATGTGCCTTGCCTGCCATTGTCCCTAGGATTTCTAAAATAAGTACCCTATGGCCACATTCTTTTTGAAAATTTTCACTGGGGAGTTCTCAGTGTTCATGAACCTCTGCCCTATGCTGTCCTCTGCCTATAAAGAAATTGATCTATGACTTTCCTGTGGCAACTGGAAGGTGATCAAGTGCTTGTCCCTCCTTGTAAACCACATATTTGCCATTGCAAGGCCATGCGCTTTTGCTATACTTTCCTATTGTTGGTGATTAATTTCTTTTTCGCCTTACATTCTTGCTTTTTTTCTGTAACCTCTTCTGTAGATCTGAAATGCTTTTCTACTTAGTTTATTTGATAAGAAAATTCAGCATTCAAAGTCTTAGTATCAGAGTTGAGTTTCGTGTGGAGTCACAAAATTATATAATTTTCAACCATTGAACTCACAAAATCCACTAGAAGAACATCATTATTATCCATCAAATGTAGCCTGTGGATTAGATCTTAGGAGGTTGAAAGGATCCAAAGGAGGGTGGCAAGAATTGTACTCCACAGGTTTTCTTACAGGGAGAGCATGTCTGACATGATTAGAGAACTAGTGTGGGACACACTAAGCCAGAGGCATATATCTCACAGTTTAAGCATTTTTATCAGACTGCTGCTGCTGGGATGTAATGGACCTCTGGTTGTGTGTCCCTTGTTTAGTATAAGGGGAGAAAGGATCATCCATATAACTTAAAAGAGATTAGGGCACAGACAGACTCATACTACTGGTCATTTTTGCCTAGGGTCATTCAACAATGGAATGGCGTTGGAGAGGATAAAGTACAGTAGAGGGCTTCATCAAAGGAAAGCCCACCATTGCTAGAATTGTGAGGGGGGAGGCATCTGAATTATAGCTAATGGTTTTAGGAGTATTATGGTATCATAAGTGGTATTGAGAGTTAGTCTCTCCACTGCCATATTGGCCTAAGAAAAGGCTGCTTAGTTAAATTAGAATTTGAATTTATGGCTGTGATTTCCATTTGCTGATAATGAAGTATTAAAAGAAAAATAATTATTATAAATGCCATGACGTAGTTTTCCCATTTAATGGTTATTTGAGAAGGGAGTTCTCTAAGGCTTTCAAAATTTTATTAATTACATTTCAATGTGCTGTAGTTATTTATCATTAATAATACATCGCAAGTATGAAATATTATTGAACAATTGTGGCTTTCAGGAACACAATTCCATTCGGGTTTACAGCTACTGTTATGACATCATCAGGTAAGTAGACACCATAGTAATCACCAGTGAAAATGTCAGTGACCTGGTATCCATTTCCAAAATCGAGTCCATAGTCCTGAAAGTTAGAAATAAATAAATAAATATTTAATGATTTGTCCATAAATCTGAATGACCAACAATGTTAAATTATAATAGAGTCAGTGGAAAGCCGTTGACTTAACACATTGCGGTCCGCTCATGTATTAGTATGTGATTTTGTAACCAGTGTCATGTGGCCGTTCATGTTTTAATATGGGTTCATCTAGCCTCCGGTTTTCCACACCCAGTGGATGTATTTGGAACAGGTTCCGGCAAATATGGTTCCAGCCAGTGGCATAGCCAGGATTTCTGAAGTGGGGAATATGACTGTCGCTAGGGTGTATAGTGTTGAACTATATTCGAGGCCCAAGGTGGGTTTTAAACCCCCAACCTACCGTGGTTATGCCACTGGTTCTGGCAAAATGATTACTCTGGAATATAATCTCCATGCATTTAAAATTTCATTAAAAAATATTAAGTAGTTCAGGAGTGTGTTTTATTGAATGCTTATACCTTTCACGAGGAGGCACAAAAAATGACTGGCTCCAAGGGCTGGTAAATTTAACGGAGCACCAGCACAAAATAGTGTTAAGACTACCATGCACTATCCAACTTGTTGGGCCAACCTACCGACCAACCTAACAAATTGTGTAGTCTGTGTGTTGTGAAACCATCCCAACGGTTGGGTTAGTTAGATGAAACCATCCAACCTCTGGCTCCTCCTCCCAATCACCCAACACATCGTATAGTCTGTGTCATGGTTGGCCCAACTGGCCAATGAAAGAAGCATAATTCTTTTGTTTTACTTTCAGTGAACGTGTATAAAGTACTGAAGGCATTGTAACATTGCATCAGAATACAATGAGGAAAGTTGCAAAATATAGTATGCTAAACACTGGCGGATCCAGGATTTTCGTCAGGGGGTTGAGCCATAGGCAGCGATTGGAAACGCAATTTTCATTTGTCCGTGTCAATGTCGACCCAAAATTGGGGGAGGGGGGGTTGAGAAATCAGGCATATAATGTTTTATTAGAAATATACCAAAAAATACATTGACACAGTAATATTGAAATGCCGATTCTTTGCCATTTAGAGAGCATCGGAGGCATGTTGTTTGTTCAACAATTACACTTGTTACAAATTGGGTTATTCTGTAGGACAATATGTAGTCTACCTCCAAATTGGTTGTACCGACTGTCAGCCTGACAAGTTGGATAGTGTGGGATCCCTACAGCGAGCCACAAACTATCCAACTTGTTGGGCCGACAATCGATACAACCAATTTGGAAGTAGACTACACGTTGACCAACAAATAACCCAATTTGTCCTTACAAGCATGATCTTTGAACAAGCAACATGCCTCACCTCTCTCAAAACAGCAAAAAATTGGCATTGCATTAGCAACCATCCTGACAACATTACCACACTTCAGTACAACATATGGTATGTACACTGTATGAAACTCCTAACCCCTTTCCTGCCTATGGCAGGGTCGGGTACCCATTTTGCCCTTCTGAATGAACACACGGGTTTAGACACAGATATTCTGCAGCCTGTCGCCAACCAAAGCTGCAAACCCTACGTTTATTTATCATCTCTCTACTGCTCGTTTTAGGGAATTCCACCAACAACAGAGGGTGAAGCCCTACACCCAGGAATTTTGCTTAATCTTCCCATTACTTACTACAGAGGATTCTGTTATGCACAAATGCCATCGTACACCACATGGGACCTCCGGTTTTACCTATCGTAAGGTAGAAGCATCTCTCTTGCCCAAAATATGCAAACCCACCAATGACAAAATTCCCAAGCACGCTACCCAATGTGCAGGTATTATTGTCGCATGACGCCAGAATATGTGCCACCACAAAGGTAGTATTAAATGTCAAGCAATGATAATATCCAAAGTTTTACCCAATGTGTGCCAATAATACCCGAGATCCTTGAGTAGGCCCTATTCCTTGAGTATGTGTCCAGGAAGCTATACGGCCCGAGCTATGTGGGAGGCAAACAGGCAGTGACAATGGAATTCGCTAGACTTAATGGATGCAGCTGAAGGCGGCCAGACTCGTCTGGCATTCAGGCATATGTGCCGTCATGCTACGATACCCACTGCGCGTCTGAGGCTTGGTAGCATGTTCACTGCGAGGTGGCGAAACAAAGAATGAGCTTCTTTTGTTTGCCGGTTGGGCCAACCACGCTTGGGAGGAGGGGTCTTGGGTGTTAGGGAGGATGAGTCAGAGGATGGATGGTTTCAACCACCCAACTTGCCCAACCGTCGCGTCGCAATGGTTGCACAAGAAGCCTACAGTCTACACAATCTGTTGGGTTAGTTTGGCGGTTGGTCTAACAAGTTGGATAGTGTGTGGCCGGCTTATGTTGCAGTTAAAACATCATATTGAACTATGCACCATGAAATTGTGAAAGGTATTCATTACAATTGTTCCACCTTCTGCCCTCTACTGTAGGTAGTTATCCTGCGTATGGACCTCCAGAGGTCTGTCATTTATTGTCAAGGGGGTCCAGGAAGGTCTCACGTTTGATAAATTACATCACCCTCTCCGTCAACAGTTGAATGTCATATGCTTTTTCACGTAATGTGTCAGAAATAGGAGGCCCCAGGTTAGCATTGCAGGGAAGGAAGACCTGATCTTAGGCATTTGCGGAATATGCAACTACAGAGGGCACCGCCTCCAAATACATGTTACAAAAATGCACGCTAAAAGATATTTTATCACAATAATTGCTATGTTTTAGGAAGAGAAAATGAGTGGCTGTCCATTGTTGCTATAAATTGTGTTCCTTTTATTTGATGGCTCCAGTTCTTTCTCACTCACAGCTTTATTTATTAGACCTGAAATACATTATTATATCCGAAAGTAAAGTTTTAACATTGTGAACTTAGGGGAATTAATGCCTAAAGGCCGGTTTACACGCTACGTCTTAACGGACGTTTTGTCGTAAACGACAAATTGTATCAGTTAAGAGGGAGCGTGTAGACCACAAAAGGGACGTCTTATTGAAACTGAAGCAAGTCCAAGGTCACAAAGGAGAACTGATGGAAGGGGCATCCTTTTAGACGCAAGACGTCCCTTTTCAGTGCATTTCACTCAATGTTGGACTTCACCAGAGACGTCAAATTGGAGGTCCGTGAGCTACATGCAGCCCTTTATGCCTAGATTGTGGCCATCACAATCGATATGATGCCCATAGTATGTTATGGCAATGGGTTGGGAAGTCAGCCAAGCAGCCATAACGGGCTGGATCCTGTGGAGGCTGGTTGCAGGTGAGGGGGAGGTTGGAGTGGGGGATTTGGGAGAGAGTCAATTAGCAGCACCCAATGTTTCCAACCAATCACCCAGGTACTGTATTATTACATATCTGGTCTGCTACTGAGAGAGGGGGACAGTTGCCCCCGATTGCAGTTGAAAGGGGTAGCCAAGGGGGGGTTAAATTCCCCCTTGGCCCTTGATTGAAAAATTTAAAACGTTTTGAAAACGAATATAGTTAAGTGCTATAGACCCTGTCAACCACCGTACACCCCCCCCCCTTCAAAAAATCCTGGCTACACCAGTAGCACCATGCGTCATACTTGAATTAAAACTTTTATTACACCATTTCAAGGATTGTCATGTCACCGTTGAGCTGGGCCTCCTGGTACTTTTGAAAATAAAATATATTGGGCAGTGTTTTTCCCCAGCCGGTTGCTTATTTATTGTCGGTCTACTGTTCGTTAGGGAATTCTGCAACGCCAAGGAGCGAACCAACGATCACGCAAACGCTAGAATCACAAGTTGGAAATGTGATTGAAAACGGAGTAAAAGACGTTACGTGTAAACACCCAACAAAACGTACATTTTGTCTTCCATTTTATATGATGGACAAAATGTACGTTAAGACGTAGCGTGTAAACCGGCCTTAAGACTATGCCTGTTTCAAGATAGTAATATCCATGGATGGCATTTTGAAAATTCAACTGAGAAATAGCCTGTTTCAAAATTATTAGTTCAGTTAAAAGTGCATGTACTGGAAATATAAACAGATGGCTTTTCAGGCTTTGAAATTCCGTCTCAATCAAAGTAGTACTTTTTGAAACAACCGAAAAATGCTCCACTTACTGAGAACTTCACAGTTATTGAAGACTGTTGACTGCCCCGATCCCAAAACGCAATGACACCCGAGTGTTTCATTAACATGTCGCTATCCATAGCCATCGGCATCACAAAACGGGTCCAAATTTCGAGTCCATCATTCTAATAAGAGAAAATTTATCGACTTTAGGATTCAAATAAAACGTAATCGCTCAGTTGCGTAGAAAAATTTAGTTCTACCAAATATTGTGCATACCCGGTAATAAAAGGTTGGCGCCGTGCACACATGCGATTTTTACTCGCGGCCTCGCAATTGCGACATGAGATACATTAGTTGCATACATTGTGCAGCCAAGTTGCGTTGGACACACCAGTTCTAGTGAGATCACTGAAGTTAAGCAGTGCAAGCCCACGTTAGTACCAACTTGGGTGGTTGGTAGAGAACGTTGGGTGCTGCAAAGTTCTCCTCTCCTTCCTCCTCATCTCCCGCAAGCAGCCTCTTAAGGGTTCATCCTCTTATGGCTGCTTGGCATAGTCCCCAACCCATGAAATCAATCCAGCAATGAGGGAGTGCACACATACCTGTAGCGCCGCCATGGCTCCAAAAGCGGAGATGCGTCTGGAAATGCCCGCAGTTCCCTACGAAATCAATGCAGCGCTGCGCTCGCACATTCGGTCACGTAGTACCTCGTGGTCTATTGAGCGATGCACACATCCGCGTGGTTTCTTTGCATGGTTGCTTATGCCTAGTTCCATATCACCACACTCAACGCTAATCATGTCGCCACTGATGACATTTTGATAACGTTTTGTGCTAGTGCATTATGAAGGAGCGCCAGCGCAATTCCTTAAGTGTAGCGCTTTTTTGTGCTGTGTCGTCTGATTCAATGGTAATAGCGTTAGCACGTGGGTATGCGGAACCAGGCATTAGTTTTGAGATTTGGTAGGCAAAAAGGGCACGCCTTCTGCATAGTTGCCTAATGTGTACTGGCGACATTTCACCACATGTGTGCATTGAATTGCTGTGGCGTCGCCTCGGTGTCCCTGCAGTATCCAGGCGAGCAAAAATCGCATATGTGCATCGGGCCTTAGGATGTGACAACCCCCTTCCAACTATTTCGTTTCGGTTTCCTCCTTTTCCCCATTTAAATATGAAGTTAAAATACTGTCATTTAATATTCATTGTAAAAATTATGAGAATTAGGTTAACATCTTAAAATATTTCATTTCAATAAATTTGTAAAAGATACTATATCAACTAACAATGAAATCCCTAAAACCTGAGCAGTTAGCAAATACCATGATTAGAAAACAATCAACAAAGGGATATGTATACAAGTAATGTGCAAGACAGAGAGGCAGTCCACAAGACAAGCCAGTCAGCCAACCACTCCAGAAAGGCAAACGAGCCAGAAAGGAGAAGCAGCCAGCAGACTGGTATAGCCAGCAAACAGCCTAGCCTGACTAGCCAGTCAGCTGTGACAGAAGCAGTCAGTCAGCCAAAAGGAGCATTCAGCTGGACCAGCCAGTCAGCTGCCAGAGAAGCATTAAGCTGGACCAACCAGTCAGCTCCCAGAGAAGCATTCAGCTGGACCAGCCAGTCAGTCATCAGAAGCAAACAGCCTGACCAGCCAGTCAGCCCCCAGAGAGGCATTTTCAATGACTATATGGATGGTGGTGAATTTGGAACTTCATGTGAGCCTATGATGCTTAATGATTTCTATTGATTGATGGAAAAGTACATATCGTCACCTTCCCAGTAAAACATCGTAAGCAACATTTTTTGAGATTTTCACATTTTTGCTGCATTATATTTTGCACATTGAATATCAATGGATGGTGTAATCATTTTTATCATTCATTAAATAGCTATTTTATATTCGAATGTTTAAAAGTATTAACCCTGGAATTACAACTTGACATTTTTATGGCACATGTCACAACCTGGAGTCATATATGATCCCATTTCTTTTTTAGGCAAATTTTTAAATCAATAGGTATTATGAAGAAATATGACAATTCCTAATACAGTGAAACCTCTCTAATTGGTACACCTGCGGGACCCAGCAAAAGTGTACCCATAAGAGGGGTGTACCCTTAAGAGGGGTTTAGCACACTTTACTACTGTAATGCTGTACAGTAGCTTGTTATATAGCTAGCATACAGTATATACAGTACATATATATTTATGTACTTTTTTATTTTTAACTGAAAAATGCATTGTACTGTATACATAAATGTTGCAGAAGTAATATTTCAGAGAATTACTGATGTACATTTTCATAAATTTGATTACTGCAAACAAATGAGTCAAGGGTAGTTTGTCGAGAAGCAAGCTGCCTTCTTATTAATTCCTCTGCAACGTTTTTCTTGAACTGCTGCAGAGGAGCACTTCTTGTTCCATTAGCTATATTGAAAAACTTCATAGAGAAGTGATCAATTTGGTCCAAAAGAGCAAGAACCTGTTGCCCACTAAGATGTTCCTCCTCAATTTCTGGGTCAGCATCATTATCATCCTCCACTTCATCTTTGAATAGATCATCTTCTGCATAGCAATTTTCATCTTCATGACAGCAAACTTCTTCTTGAAATTCAACTTCTGAAATTCCAATTTCATGAGATAATGTCATTACTTCATGGAGAGGGAATGCATCTTCAGGTAGTCCAATTGCTTCTCCAATACCACAATGCCGAAAACAGTTTATTATTGTATTCCCTGTAACACAGTCCCATGCTTCCTTGCACCACCTCACACCATGGAGTACTGTGACCGTTTTTATTAGATCTGATGCTTTTGATGCATTATCCATTTTTGCAATAAGGTACTGCAGCAAAAGCTTGCGATACTCTAGCTTGAAAACCCGAATAACTCCTTGGTCAAGTGGCTGGAGTACAGAGGATGTGTTTGCTGGTAGGAAAACCAGCTTGACGTTGGGTAATTCAACTTGTTCTGGATGGCTTGTTGCATTGTCAAGTAAAAGTAAAATGCATCGCTTCTTTAGCTTCATTTTAGAATTCACATCCTTTAGCGATTTTACAAAAATTTCTGCAGTCATCCATGCCTTGGCATTACTTCTCCAATGGACACCAAGAGACATCTTGAAACATCTTGGCTTTTCTGACTTCCATATTACCACAGGCTTCAGTTTTTCACCTGTAGCACTACTGCAAAGAAGTATTGTCAGGCGGTCCTTTGCCATCTTGCCACCTTTGCAATCAGCCCCTTTCAGTACAAGTGACCGATCAGGCAAGGCATGGAAAAATAGTCCAGTTTCATCTGCATTGAAAACATCTTTAATATCATACCCACTGAGAAGTTCAGGCAGCCTTTTTTTCCAGTCATCGGTGACTTTCATATTCACATCAGCTGACTCACCTCATAAGGTCTTCAAAACAATATTGTGCCTTGTCCTGAATCGGTGAAGCCAACCATTGCTAGCAGTAAAATCTTCATTTCCCAAAGATGAGGCAAATTCTTTTGCTTTGGCTTGAATTAATGGGCCACTAATTGGTATGCCTTTCCCTGTCATCCTGCGAAACCATTTAAACGCTGAGAGATCAATGCCTTCATAAGTCAGCTTTCTCTTTTGGCTTTGTTAGGAATTTGTAAATGAACTCCACATTTGCAGAATTTCATCCGTCTTTTGCACTGCACGCTGCACTACACCATGGCTTAATCCTAATTCACTTTCAACTTCACGAAAACTTTTTCCATTTTCATGAGCACGGATGGCTTTTACTTTATTTTCTAATAAATAGACTTTCGTGGCATGGCTGTTCACACAATTGTTTTTAAATTTGGCCTCAAATAATGGCAAGAATTTTAACGTTTAGCGTTATAGTAGTCCTTAGAAATGACAGTAGCTTAACTCAAAATTGTCAAATTGGAGAGACCAAGACAATACAGTCCACATAATCTTTTATGCTACGTATCACGCTACGTAGCAAAGAATACGAGAATTGCTGTTCAAAAAAGCTACGTAGCAACTTCCTAGCATAGGGATCAAATTCTATTAAAACTGTAGCCAAAACTTCGTAGTGCAGTTGTAGTGCTACAAACGCTACACCTTTTCGATTAGGATTCTTTGCGTAGTGCAACATGGCGGCCTCCATGGAAGATATTGCAATTGAATATGGAGGACTGCAATAGGGTAGTTATTGACAGTACCCAAAAATGAAGCTGAACAAATACAAAATTGTATAGTTTTCAATTAAAGAAGTAATTTCATTTTAAGAATATTAAGAACATCATCATCATACCCTTATCCCGCCATCTCATTTTTCATGTGATTTCTTGAAAGCGTTGGTGATGCATCAGTCAACCACCTCCTGTACCCATTAGAGAGGTCGAGTTCTGAAAATGGTGACCTGTATTAGGTGTACCAAAAGAGGGGTGTACCCGTTAAAGAGGTGTACCGTTTAGAGGGGTAGTAATAACATTAAGCCTATGGGCAAAAAATCGGTGCCTGAAGAATCCGTACTGATATGAGGGGTGTACCCTTTAGAGGGGTGTACCCATAGAGAGGTTTCACTGTAACTTTTAACTACAGGTAAACTGTTTATAATGTAAAAAGCATTAAATATTAAGGTTATTTAATATAAAAATGCCAAAGTTTGGGAGAATGTGAAAATTGCCTTCTATTTGCGTAATGGCGATTACTGGCAGAAAAAATTATTGTAAAACAAAAAAAAGTATGCAAGATCAATAACACTAAATGATGAATAAGAAAAACAAGAGAATTTAACTTTTAAAGATTTATAAAAAAATTAGCATTACAAACTGGCTTGGAGTGTAAAACAAAAAACCAGCTATACAAATCACAACGTGGGGTCACCGGTGACCCAAAAGCACTTTTGCAGCTGACGTTGAATGTTTGGAGCAGAAAGTGACCCAGCATTACATGCTAAATGTGGAAATTAAAAGGTACAAAAATGCACAAGTCAATAAATTAAATAATAACAACGATATGACGAATTTTAAAATGCTTCAGGTCACCCGTGACCCCATGTTGTGATTCTAGGGTTAAATATCATCATAAGCGGTACATATTTTCCAATTTATTGTAACAACTTTTGGCTGTGTTTAAACGACAACCTATATTTTTGTTTTTCAGCGACATTTTATATGGCACTTATGATAAAAGTTGGTGCTTACAATTTCCCTTCATTTGATGAGCTTTTTAGCAAAGTTATTTAATACTTTTAAATGAGATGTACCCCCAAAAAGTATTTAAACAATATATGAAAGGTCTACAATTGTGTAGCACAGTCCTCCAGTTAGCCCCTCCCCTCATGGAACGCTCCCATTTGCCTTAAACTTATTCTACGAGTGCTTCCATTTTTGGGCGCTGTTGTTCTTATTTTTGATTTATTTATTATAATTTATGAGGTTATCATCGCAAGTCCTAAATTTTAAGCATTGAACTCTGAAAACTGGGGCCAAAAAAATCCTGACGTTCATTTGAAAACTGATTAAAAACGCAATTATTTTAAATTTAAATGTAATTTAAAAATTATGTAACTCACTTTCATTCAAATAAAATTTAAAGTTTCCAGGAAGAACAATAAATAAGCATATAAGACGTTTTTCCTCTTTGCTGAAAAATTTAATAAATGGCACTTACGATGTTTTACTGGGAAGGTGTCGATATTGAGGGAAACGTACATATTGAGGTAAAGTACATATTGTAACCTGGGAAGGGAGCTACAGTCGGACCTCGTTATAATGCACCCCATTATAGTGGACGATGTCCTTAGTCCCTTCCAAAGTTACTATACCACCCACATTGCAGGAACACGTTCTAGTGGATCCCCATTATTGTGTATAGTGGACGATTCATGTGTCCCAATCAAACATTTTGTATGTTAAACAGTGCCCATTATAGTGGATGGACACTTTCATTATTGGATGGCTGGTTGAATCAGTGACTTTGCAATCTGAATAATGGAAGAAATTACAGTAGTTAATTATTTATTAAAGTTGTCAACACTGCAGTGTTAAACATTGTTAAAGTTGCAGTTGCAGCCTTAAAACCCATGACTTCCAAGAAATGCCTCTTACAGTATCTATTTTTCCCAATATGGGGCACCTTAAGACACAATATGTTAGGGTTGTAGTGTACAGTACACATGCCTATTGCTTTCACAGTCTTGTGCCCTTTGGTTGATAGGACTAAAAATACAGTATGTATCGTTTCACCCTGTTATTCCTTTGTTTGTTGAGCCTATAAATACAGTACAGTAAGTCCTTGACTTATGTGATTTCGGACTAACGTGATTTCTTTTTCAACAAAAAAATTTTAGGCTAGGTGCACACTGTATAGTCAAGACTGTCTGACGACAGTACATGTATCAGGTTTCACTATTAAACGCCTTGCTACCCATTAGTTTTTATTGCCCGAGCAGAGCACACAGACTGCCATCAGACAATCTTGACTATAGTGTGCACCTAGCACACTAGACTGGTGGTGGGGTAACTCAGTTGTGTGCTTTGCTTTCTGTAATGTCCACCACCACATGGTACCTCTAATACACTCATTAGTAATTTATCAGCTCTCGACCCCCACTCATATACCACAGAATTCGCATCTTGGCTACTTGTATTCCATTAATGTGGCACTTCCTCACTGCCCAACACTCTGATCCATATAGCATAGTTGGCCTAACCACTGCCCTGTAGAGTTCCCTTTCATCTTCATTGGGACCCTCCTATCACACAGGACCAAAAGACAAGTAACATTAGACCAATACTTGAAGTAGTTCATCTATAACTACAGTATGTATGCAGATTGTTATGTGCAATATGTCCAATAAATATGTGCAATAAAAAATATATGCTGAGGTGTATCTAGAATAATCTATTTAACTTTTGCCTATCGTTTAAAACTAAAACATTTTTTGTAAAAAATTCTAAATTTAGTGTTTTCCTTGACTTATGCAAAAACCTTCAGAACCAATTAATCGCATAAGTTGAGGACTAACTGTACTGTATGTTGACGGTAAGGAAATAGAATTACTGTATCCACAGCCAAACCTCTCACCATCTATTGCCGCCAGTTTCATCAACTCCCAACTGCAACAATCATAAATCAGTACTGCATATTATTGAGGAGTTCTGGATTTTTGGAATTTCTAACATTGTCGACTGAACTACTGTATAATACTGTACTTACAGCATCTTGTACTACAAAAATATCAATAGGAAGGGTATTAATAAGGGAGGGATAGCTAAGTCTTTAGCAGTAAATGATCCATTGACTTTGTTTGTTGTGGATTGCAAAAGCATAGTCAATAAAAAGTTGAGTTCAATACTCTTGCTGCCACATCAGATGCTGATATCATAATTGGCACTGAATCCTGGTTGAGGGGAGACATCAAATCAGCAGAGATCTTCTCAGATAAGTTTGTAGTTTATAGAAAGGATAGGGAAACAGGCAGAGGGGGTGGAGTCTTTATAGCAATAGATAAATCCCTGGAGAGTTCTAGGGAACTGCAATATGAGGAAGATTGTGAAATGGTATGTTGTCATGTTGCAAGCTCTCATGGTGGGGGAATTTATGTAGTTGGCTTCTATCGTCCACCAGGTGATGATCCACTCCCACTTACAAGACTGTCACAATCATTGGAGCATATATATCAAAAGAAGAAGGTACCACTAGTAATTCTTGGAGGAGACTTCAATTTACCAGGGTTGGATTGGGGCTGTGTGCAGCCTAATTCAAATTCCAGGTTATCAGGTGCTCTGAACCTATTTTTGGAACAGTTGTACTATAGTGGATTGGAACAGATTGTGACAATGCCTACACATGATAAAGGAGGAATTTTAGATTTAGTATTTACAAATGTGCCCAGCTCTATCAACACTGTAGAGTGTATTGAAGGAATTAGTGACCATGCAGGGGTAAGGGTGGAGATAGCTAAAAGGTTACCTAGACAGGTGGCACCAGACAGGGTGGCATACCAATACAATAAGGCAAATTGGGAATATTTTAAATCATATCTAGAATATGAGTTAAATGATTTTTATACCATTGTTAATACCTGTGGTGTTGAGGAATCTTGGCAACGATTCCTAGCCTTCTTAGAAAAGGGCAAGCAGTTAGCTGTCCCCACTAAGATTATAAGGGATAATACTTTTCCTGAATGGTATACAAAAGAGGTGAAGGTAGCTTTGTGGAACCAGCGAAAGGCTAGGAATGCACTTAGGAGAGGGAGGGATGCCAATACTGAGTTAGTTTATAAGAAGGCCCGGAAAATGGTTAAAGTGTATATGAAGAAGGCTTACAAGAATTTTCATGAAAACATTTTGGGAGACAGGCTTAAGAAAAATCCAAAAGCTTTCTGGGGGTATCTGAAGAGGTGTAGGAAAGAGGGTTATAGGGATACAGTGGTTAAAGATAGTTCAGGAAATGTAGTTAAGGATAGTCTTATGATTGCAAATGTTTTCAATCATGCATTTGCAAAAAGCTTTGCAACCAGTAGGAGGAACTTCCAGCTGGTACTTGATAGGGATTCTCCAGGGGGAATGGATGAGGTTACTATAACTAGGGTGGGAATTGAGCAACTACTATGCAAATCAGTGGTTCATAAGGCTGCAGGTCCTGATGGCATTTCTCCATATATTATGCAGCGACTTTCAGGGATACTTAGCTATTACCTGGTGGAAATATTTAGAAAGTCATTAGACATGGGTATTGTTCCATCGTCATGGAAACTGGCTAATGTGATACCAATTTTCAAGTCAGGAGACACAGCAGACCCTAAGTGCTATAGACCAGTTTCATTAACGAGTGCTGTATCCAAGGTTTTTGAACATATCCTATTCTCCTCTATTATGGGATATCTGGAAAAGAATGGCATCCTTAGCAACAATCAGCATGGATTTAGGAAAGGGAGGTCATGTGACACCCAAATGGCTTGCTTGATGGATTATATTCAAAGGGCTTTAGACAACAGAAAGCAGGTTGATGTTGTATTCTTAGACTTTGAACAGGCTTTTGTCATGGTGCCCCATGATAAGCTGATTTCAAAAATGTTAAGTCTAGGGATATATAGTAAGGTTAATCAGTGGGTAAGGTCATATCTGCTTTATAGACAACAGAGGGTAATGTACAAGGGTAGTGTGTCTGAATGGAAACCAGCCACATCAGGGGTACCTCAGGGAAGTGTTTTGGGTCCTTTGTTGTACATCCTCTATGTGAATGACATAGGATTTGACATTAGTTCCTTCCTTGAACTATTTGCAGATGACACATGTACTGCTTGGGTGTTAGATGAGGGGTTATCATCCTGTACACAATTACAACAAGATCTCAATAAGATTTACAATTGGTGTGTAAAATGGGAACTGCCATTTAATCTGAAAAAGTGTAGGATTCTTACAATATCTAGATCTAGGGAGCTACTTGACTTTGATTACTATATAGGTGGAGTTAGGGTTGAGAGAGTTGGCACCCATAAGCATCTTGGAATAATTTTAAATAACCAAAGTACCTGGAAGGATCATATAAATAAATTCGTTGGAAGGGCTGGTCAATGCCTCTATCTGATTAGTAGGGTCCTTCGGGACAGCACAAGGGAGGTGAGGGAAACAGCATATATTTCAATGGTGCGACCAATTATGGAGTATGGTAGTCCAATTTGGTTTCCCTTCAGGCAGGAATTATCTTGGAAGATTGAAAGGATACAGAGGAGGGCAGCAATAATTGTATTCCACAGGTTTTCTCACAGGGATAGTGTGTCTGACATGATCAGGGAATTAGGTTGGGAAACACTAAGCCAGCAGCGAACATCTCACAGCATAAGACTGTTTATCAGACTGCTGCTGCTGAGGGTGATGAACCTCTGGTGGGATGTGTGTCCCCTGCTAATTACAAAGGGAGAAAGGATCATTCGTATAAATTGAAGGAGATTAGCACACAGACAGACACATATTACTAGTCTTTCTTACCAAGGTCCATTCAACAATGGAATGGCCTTGGAAAGGATAAGGTGGAGGGCCTAATATAAAAGCCACCCTACCATTACTAGTGTTGTAGAAGGATCACAGGAATTTAAGCCTGGGGTTTTGGGAGCGTTTTGGTAATATATGTAAGAATGAGAGTTGGTCTCTCCACTGCCATATTGGCCAAATAAGGCTGCTTGCAGTATTGTGAATTAGAATTAGAATCTTGAGTAATTGCCACTGGAATAATGTAGTTTTTCAAAAACCCCCATTATAGTGGACAATTGCATATAGTGGACGACTGCTCATGGTCCCGTGGCGTCCACTATAATGAGGTCCGACTGTATTTAGGGAAATAAAGATGCTACTACCATAACATTTATATATAATACATCACTGCTAGACAGGGGCTCACTAGGTGGTGTGTGTTTACAATAAGTGTTCTCTCTCGTGTGCAGCATTTTTACCTGCTTTTCAAGTGACTTTTGCAATTCAAAGAAGAAAACAAACCACTTTTTTCAAGGCGATCGACTTGACCACCCAGTGTACGGTAAGGCTGCAGCTTTTGGGCCCCTGAATCATTGTGGCAAGCTTGGTGTGGGGTCCGCAGTTAAGCCTGCTCCCATCGTGCCTCAGTGCAGCATGTGCATCATCTGCATAGACAGATGCCATGCTGTGTGGCAGCTGGGCGCCCAATTTCACTGCAGTGGGAAAATTTATTTATCTATTTATTTTAAATTAGTTTTTCTTAATTAATTCTATCTCCTTCTAGTCATTTATTTTCCCTTCTTTGATTGTTGATGGCATGGTTGTGTTCCACAGTCCCATATAAGATGACATCCTGAGATTTGCATGTATGATGCAAAATCAGAGCAGCATCAGACCCGCAGTGCAGGGGGAGGGGTTAAAACCCCAGTGCTGGCTACTACTGATAGGGGTTTGCAAGTCAACCCCTGGCCACAGTCACCAGTGGCTGGCAATGCCATGAGGGTTGGGACCTTGGACCCCATGGCAGGTAGCGTGCCAAGTGTCCTCTGTGGGGTAGGCTGGCATCCCCCCACTGCAAGCAGTGCCAACATTCCTCTGGGTTCGAGACGCCTGGCTGGGATGGCCCCAGCTGGAGAACATTCAGATAGCATAGGGGCTAGACTTAGATTGGGAACTTGGAATGTGGGGACCCTTACAGGCAAAGCTGGGGAACTTGCAAATACCCTAAAGTGATGGAGGATCCAGGTAGCTTTCCTCCAAGAAACTAGGTGGAGGGGAAATAGATCAAGGGCCCTGGATGAGGGGTACAAACTGCCATTGAAGGGGGGAGAAATGGGGTGGGCATAGTATTGGATAGTGAGCTTAAAGAAGGGGTCACCCTGGTAAAATGAGTCAATAGCAGGCTCATGTTAGTTACAGTGATTTGGAGAGGAGTAGTGCTTCACCTCATCAGCACATATGCCCCCCAGGCAGGTCTGGATGAACCCACAAAGGATGGCTTTCAGACAGAGTTTGAGGACTTGGTGAACTCACTGGAGGCGCCAGTAGGGCAATGCCAGGAGAATGAGTGATTAGTTATTGGGGGACTTTAATGGACACATAGGCAAGGACAACCAGGGCTATGGGGAGGTCCATGGGGGATGGGGGTATGGAACAGTAAGCACAGATGGGCAGCAAATCCTTGACACAGCAAATGCACTTCACTGCACATGCAAATGCAATACACAGCAAATGCACTTCACCACAAGGGATGTCACAAATAGAATTCTTTATGGTCAGAGGGCAACATAGATCAGAGATTCATGATTGCTGGGCACTCCCCAGTGAAAATTTCCAAAAGGAATGTGGCCATTGGCTACTAATGTTAGAACTATTAGTGAAAACAGCAGGCAAGGCAATTCTTGGAAAGGAGAGCAGGTTATCAGTTGGTGGAAACTACCCACCAAAACAGAGGAATTTGCACAAGAAGTGCACAGGCAAGTAGACTGGGATTGGAAATGGACAACAGATGCCATGTGGGACAGGGTTGCCCGAAAAATTAGAGCCAGTGGGAAAACCATCTTGGGGCAGGGTAGAGTGGGACGCACAGTTCAGGGTAAGAGACAAACATGGTGGTGGAATGACAAGGTAGAAGCAGCCATCAAACAAAAGAAGGCTGCTTTCCACAGGTGGCAGGAGATAGGGGACCAGGCATCTAAATCTCGGTATAGGCAGACCAAGACCACTGCTAGGAGGAAGATTGCCCTGGCCAAGCACCAGAAGTATGAGGCCCTCTATGAGCAGTTAGGGACTAAGGAAGGGGAGAGAGAAGTTTTCAAACTGGCCAAGGCTAGTGATAGGCAGCAAAAGATATACCCCGAGCCATAACAGTGAAGGATGGCATAGGTAGGGTCCTGCTCTCTCCAACCATCGTAAAGAGGAGGTGGGAGGAGTACTTCCAAAACCTGTTGAATGAAGCAGGGGGAGATGAGGACATTGCCACCAATCCTGCACCAGCAGGGGCAGTGGACTGTGTAACTGAGGAGGAAGTAACCAGGGCACTCAGGAAGATGAAAGGTCGAAAAGCTGTAGGCCCAGATGGAATCCCCATTGAAGTTTGGCATAGCTTAGGGGGGACAGGTACCAGGTGGCTAGTGAAACTTTTCAATAAGATAGCTAGTGGAGATAGAATGCCATCTGCATGGCATGAGAGTTGAATACTACCACTCAACAAGGGTAAAGGGGATGTCCAAGAGTGTGGCAACTATAGAGGTATAAAGCTAATGAGCCACTCCACGATGCTCTGGGAGAGAGTAATGGAGCGTTGCCTCTGGGATAGTACTAGTGTCCATGCAAATCAGTTCGGGTTTATGCAAGGTAGGTCCACAATGGAGCCAATCTTCATTCTGAGGCAGATGGTGGAAAAGTATAGGGCAGCAAAGAAAGATTTCCATGCCATCTTCATTGACCTGGAGAAGGCCTATGACAGTGTCCAACGAAAGGTGGTTTGGGAAGTATTACGGAAAAGGGGGGTAGAAGAAGGTTTTATTGGAATAGTCCAGGATATGTACGATGGCTCCATAGCCAGGGTAACGACACCTTCGGGAAACACTGCGGGCTTCCCAGTGAAAGCGGGGGTGCACCAAGGTTCAGCACTTAGTCCATACGTTTTCATCCTTGTTATGGACGAACTGCTGACGGGTGTAGGAGAATGGGCCCCACAGTGCCTGGCATTTGCTGATGATATAGGGAAAATTAGTGACTGCAAAGAGCAGATAGAGAAGGGACTAAATGATATAAGAGGAGCAATGGAAAAGGGAGGACTAAAGATTAACATGAATAAGACTGAGTATTTAGCTTTCAATTGGGAGGGTCAAGAAAACGACGGGGACATACGTTCAAGGGGCTAACTGGTGAAAAAAGTGCAGGAGGTAAAGTACCTAGGATCAACATTTCAAAGCAATGGGGAGATAGACTCGGATGTGACCCGTAGAATCAATGGGGGTTGTTGAAATGGAAACAGGCAAGCGGAGTCCTGCACGATAGGAGGGTCCCAATCAAGTTGAAAGGAAAAATCTACAGGACAGTGGTTAGGCCAGCTATGCTATACGGTTCAGCGTGCTGGGCAGTGAGGAAAAGCCATGTATCTAGAATGCTAGTAGCCAAGATGCGCATGCTGCGGTACACGAGTGGGGTGTCGAGAGCAGATAGAATTAGGATTGCATACATTAGAGGTAGCCTGGGGGTAGTGGACATTGCCAAAAAGATGAGGGAAAATAGGCTGAGGTGGTATGGTCACATAATGAGAAGAGGGGATGAGGAGCTTGTTAGGAACATACCGGATTTGCAGGTGGTCGGGAGCACCCGGGGCAGGGGGAGGCCAAAGTTAACGTGGGAGCAGGTCGTCCGTAAGGATATGGCGGTGTGCGGAGTGGAGGGGGACCTGGTGGGGGATAGCCGGGCGGGATAGACAGGCGGGATAAGGGTGTGATGATGATGACATCACTACTAGACGAACTGCAAAACCTAACCAAGCAGTCATAACGGGCTGGACCCTGTGGAGGATGCTTGCAGATGATTTGGAGGTATTAGTGGGGGATGTAAGAGAGAGGAAATTAGCAGCACTCAATGTTCCCAACCAACCACCCATCTCAGTAATAACTTGGGTTGCGTTGCTTAACTTATTATCTGACAAGAACTGGTGTATGAAATGCAATTCTTTCATGTTGAAAACTTTTTGTGTGTTAGGTGCAAAACGTTTGTGTGCACCGCTTAAAAGGAACTGGGCTTTAAAGGCAGAAACAAGTACATTTTGACCAAATCCCTAACTGCTGCCCTATTCCTGCAACCCTTTGTTTATTATTTATTCTTTGTAGCACTTATCTTCCATGGGTACCAGAGGCAAGCTGTTACTTTTCGAAAATTCGTTGCTCTAGAAGTGTGTTGTACTCCATAAAGAAAAGGGTTGTTTTAGTGTGGCTTTAACGTACTGTATTTATTTTAATAAACGGCGCGCCGTTCATTTTTTCAAAGCCTTTTTTGTTGCACCGTTTATTAGAGGGCGCTGTTTATATTTAATTACAAACCCGCCGCGGTGGAGTAGTGGTTAGCACGCTTGGCAAATGTACCAGTAGTGCTAGGTTCGATACTGGACCAAGGTGGGTCGGCTTCTTTCAGGCAAGAGAGAGGCTGCGAGTGTGCCATCTTTCAGTTGAGAAGTAAAACCGAGGTCCCGTGTGGGTGTACGATGGCACTTGCAAGTAAAAGAACCCTCTCTACTATGCAATGGGTAGATGACACAAAATTTCCAGGTGTAGGAGCTCGCCCCCTGGCGTCGGTAGCATTCCCCAACGAACATTAGGCTGATGATAAATAAGTGTAGAGGTGCAGCTTTTGGCCGGCAACCGGCTGCAGAAAAAATTGACCAATATATAGCCCTATGTTCATTCAGGGGGACAAGATGGGTACCCGAACCTGCCAAAAGGTTTAGAAGTTGCTTTGGAGTTGCTGTTTATATTTAATTACCGTTTATAAGACACCCCAAGGTGTCCTTACCCTGGCCATTGAGCCATCATACATATCCTGGACTATTAGAATAAACCCTTCTTCTACCCCCACCCTCCTTTTTCTTAATACCTCCCAAACTGCCTGTCGTGGGACACTATCATAGGCCTTTTGAAGGTGTTACAATTAAAGTGCTTGACCTACTCAACCCCTTTGTTGTCCAAATACTTTGGTCCTTGTACAGGGGGGCTAGAAATCTATGGGGTCCTTAATTAAACATGAAGGGGTATTTTTTCATTGTTAAGGTGACTGGTTTTGGGCAGAGAGGACCAAATAGAATTGTAGCAATGGTCCTCATTCATTTTCTAAAGGTTTCCTGCCCTGTATTCATTCAGTGTTGAATCTTTTGTCTTTTATAAAATGTGACCAATGGACCATGTTGGCCCATCCCCTTTTTCTTCACTTTTGTTTCAACTTGTATAAATAGTGTAAATTTGTGTTAAATAAATCTTCTTGTTGAATTTTTTCTGCTGTTAGTGACTGTATGATTTTTGTGGTGTGACTTGTGTTGGCGCTTTCAGAACGGACGGATAATTGCTCCAGCCTATAGGACTCGATCCCACTCAAGTCAATTGAAACGTTGGGACTTGTGTGTGAACAGAAGGTCAATAAAGATGGCATGGAGATCTTTCTTTGCTGCTCTGTCTTTCTATCATCTGCCTCAGAATTAAGATGGACCTACCTGGCATAAATTCAAACTGATTTCCACGCCCACTAATCCTATCCCAGAGGCGACATTCCATCACTCTCTCAGGTTTATACCTCTATAGTCACTACAATCTTGGTCATCTACTTTGTTCTTGAATAGTGGAACTATCCAACTCTTTTGCCATGCTGGCTATCCTCCTGAGAAGTTTCCTTAGCCACGTGTAGCCTGTCCTCCCTTGGCTATGCCAAACTTGAATTGGGTGTTCCGTCTGGGTCTACAGCTTTTTGACCTTTCATCTTTCTAAACGCCCTGGTTACACAGTCTAGAGGTTTTTCAAAGTACTCTTCCCACTTCCTCTTTACCTCCATCAGGGAGAGTAGGACCCTACCTCCACTATCCTTCACTGTTATGTCTCAGGGTATATCTTTAGCTGCCCAATCTCTAGCTTTGGCCAGTTTGAAAACCTCACCTTCCCTTGTCCCTAACTGCTCATAGAGTTCCCCATACTTCTGTGCTTGGCCAGGGCAATGATCCTCCTAGCACTGGTCTTAGCCTGCCTATATTGAGTCTTACATTCCTGGTCTCCTATCTTTCACCAACTGTGGAAAGCAGCCTTCTTTCTGCTTGATAGCTGCTTCTACCTTCCCATTCCACCACCATGTCTGCTTGTTTCTTTGGACTGTGCCTCCTACTCGACCCTGCCCTAAAATGGCTTTCCCACAGGTTCTAATTTTTCTGGCGACCCTGTCCCACATGGCATCCGCTGTCCCTTCCCAATACCAGTCAACCTCCCTGTGCACTTTGTGGGTAAATTCCTCCGTTTTGGTGATAGTTTCCGCCCCAACGTCCCGGGGCCCACTCGCACATCCCCTGATGGCCTCCGGTAGTGCCTGAAACAAACATTAATCTAAAAATATTTGAAATTTTGGTGACTCAGGTGGAGTACTTTGAGTAATAAAGTGTTTATGTGGGGGTCAGTGGTTGGGTGACACTGGGATTTGCCACATCGGGTGACATCAAGCCTAGGTATGCCTCTGAATATTCCTGTGGGTTCCAGACACCTGGCTGGGGCGCCCCAGTCAGAGCATGTTCAGTGGACCCACAGACCCGACACTGGCACAGGCGGGATAAAGGTATGATGATAATGAAGAATTCAGTACCTTTAATAAACAGTGTGCCGTATCAAATTTCTTAAGAATTTGAAAGTTTTGGGGAGCCTTAACCTGTGGCCCGAAATGTGGGTAAAGTGACAACCAGCGGTGATGTACACATCGATTACCTTACCTGACTAACACGTTGGCCTTGCATTCCCATTTCATCTTGATCCACAGCAATTACATCACTATTAAGAATGAGAGCCTTGTATTCTGCACCGATTGTTCTCAAATCAACAGAGAGAAGCAGAGGTGCGGCCAATATGGACCAAATGGCAAGTTGAACTTTACTTTGTTCTACATTGAGCCCTTCATCACCAACAATAATCTGGCAACATCACGGGTATTAATATCTATAAAATTGAGTTATGTCTTTTGTTTATGAGGTTTACTTTACCATGTCTGGATCATTCCAATGGCCCGGGCCAGCATGCATAATCAGCTCATCTTGATGGTCTCCAAAATAGTCAATAATACTGGTAACACTCTCCCATGTATCTTCTATGTCATCCCAATTTCGCCAGAGATTACAAGTATTCTCAATGGCATTATAGTCAGGCTGATGGAGAAGCAATAAAATTAAAAATAAGCAAATCAACTACTAATTACTTTCCCGCCTATGGCAGGACAGGGGCGGATCCAGGGCCTTTATAACCACTGCACCCCCACTTTGCAACTAATGAGGCATTTTTGCATTGCTATACCCATTTCTATACTGCCACAGCAACAGTTGCCATCCAGGGGCAGTAGAGGACCTATTGTAATTACTAGCCAGAATTATACGAAGGGATTCTAAATATTTAAAAATATTTGGGGCGCACATTTTTTGAAGTTCTCCATCCTTCATCCGCCGCTGGATCCGCCCCTGTGGCAGGGTTTGGCAGCCATCTTTGTCCCTCCAAATGGACACAAGGATATGTGGGACGGTGATTTTCTGCAATCGCCTCCCAACCAAAGCTGCAACCCCTATGCGTAATCATCATTGGTCTAATGTTTCTTTAGAGGACTCCTCCTCTGACGCCAGGGAGTGAGCTCATACACCTGGGAATTTTCCTTCATCTACCCGTTGCATAGTCGGAACGGGTTCTTTTACGCTCAAATGACATTTACACCACACGGGTCCATGGCCAGTGCCCAAAATGTACTCAGGAAGTGATTCGTCAAGGTAGTGCACTGCAGGTTTTGAAATTCTTGGTTACACTCAATTTGTCTGAATCTTAGTGGTGCACGTTATGATGTCATCGCCTCACTTGTTCAGCTTCTCTTTTACCCTACATGTCTTCCTATGAGTAAAAGGGTGCTCACATTGGAAAATAAATTTTTGCTGCTGGAGAAGAGTTTTGTTGCTTTTGAGCAAGCTATCATCAGTCGTTTGGGCAATGGTGGGCATTATCATTGACCTATAGCAAGAAGCTCCTAGGCAGGCGGCCGATGCTAATAAATTGGTTGCGTCAGCTGTTTGAGAAGCATTGGAAATCAAGGAGAAGAAATCGGCCATAGATTTTGAGAACTTTGAAGTTCAGAAGGATGATAGTTATTTGGATGGTGATGTGAGTAAGTTTGCTACAGCAATTGGTTTTGACAAGGGAAAGATTGTGAGCATCCATTGTTTATGTCCAATGCTGAAATCATGGAAAACGGGAGCTGTGTTGCCACAGATTGTTAAGGTAGAGTGTGACTGTGTATCATTTAAATTTGAATTCATACAGTTATCATCAAAGTATATGGACCAGGGCAACTTCTATATAGCCACCAAGGAGTCTATAAGGAGTGCCAGCTCTGCCCCTTTCCTATTCACTTTTCTGTTGCAGTTTTCGATGGTGGCACCCCCAGTGGATGAAGTGTTACACCAGAGCTGCTAGACATAATAATAATAATATTTTAACTAGCTTAAACATGTCTTTAACATGTTTTTAATGGAAGTTGTGAAATCTTACAAGCTAAATGTGCTGCAATTTGAATTTCGATTTCTTTTCTCTGAACAATTCCTTGTTCAAAAATTCAATTGCATAATAGATTCTCATCTACCATGCTGCATTACAGGGCCAATTCTATGCAGCAAGTATTTGAATTTAATTCAGATTTGATTTAATTTGAATTTAATTTAAGTTTCATTTAATTTGAATTTAAGTTTCATTTAATTTGAAT
>JAAFCE010009125.1:7134689-7176596 GCA_013389805.1 Trigoniulus corallinus | reverse complement strand
CCCCCCCCCCCCCCTTGGATCCGCGCCTGCGCATGCCCGACCCTTTCACAGGCGGGTAAAGGGTATGATGATATAATACTTACGTCACGGCCTTCCCCAGTCCAATAAGCAGGCCAGCTACAAGAATAAACAATTGGTCTTCCCGTTGCATTTAAATAACCGCCCATCTGTGGATAGCCTTTAAAACAGACGAGAAATTGGGAATTCATTTTAAGATTTAGCATAACAGAATACCGTCATGAAGGTAACAATAATATTATAAGAAAAGGAGTAGAATGTCGGTGGTAGGACCACCTCTCTTCATCAGCCAGAAATAGAACTTAGTCCGCCTGCACATCAGGCAGTTATGAGTCAATTCTTCTGCGAGATTTTAATGAAATACCTTGAGGCATATCATCGAGGTCCGAATTGCAGCCATCAAGCTTGAGATAATCGATCCCCCAATTAGCAAATGTATTTGCATCTTGTTGTAGGTAGCCATATGAACCCGGATAACCTGCACAAGTTTTATTGCCATAATCTTCATAGATTCCGAATTTTAAATTCTTTCCATGTACCTAAATTGGAAGTTTAATAGCATTAGGATGGGGAACAATACAGCAGTACTCTAATCTAGCAAAAGTCATGCATACATATTCAGCAAGTGCAGCTATTCCACTCGGAAAGCGATCTGGATCAGCTTGCAGGTCGCCATTTGCATCCCGTGTATTTGCTAACCAACAGTCGTCAATGTTGACATATACATAACCGGCTTCTAAATAACCTTCAGAAGCTATTACATCTGCCATGTCTTTATATAGCTGCTCACTGTTTGAAAACAAAAACTAATTACATTCAGTAGAATACATAACTAGGTGATACGTCCCCATATCCCGGCTATATGAACAGCTTCCGTTCTGAGATTCTGTTGCAATTTGTCATATAGGGGGGGCGAGCCATGAACAAGACCAAGAAGACGAAGAAGAATGTGTAGTGCCACCTTTTTATAATGAGGCATTAGAAATCCTTGATACATATCGGTCATATGTTGACAGTGTTCGTGACACTATTATTTAAAAAAAATAATGATACCTACAGATGTATTCTATTAAAGTAGGAAATTCGTCAACTGAAACTGTACTCCGTACTGTCTTGTCGAAATTGTACTCCATAGGATTTTTCACAGGATTAGGAAATTAGGTGGGAGACACAGCCAGGGGCGTGTATCTCACATCATTAGTGTTTTTCTCAGACTGCTGCTGATGGGGTGCAATGAACCTCTGGTTGCAAGTGTATCCCTGGCTGAGTATAAGGGGAGAAAGGATCAGTCACATAAATTGAAGGATATAAGGATGCAGACAGACTCATACTACTGGTCGTTTTTACCAAGGACCATTCAGCAATGGAATACTTCATCCTTCATGTGAATTAATTGCTGCATTACTGAATTGCATACTGAATTGCATTAAATTTATAATCTGTTAAGCTTTTTTTTTTTTTTTTTGCATTTACATGTATTATTCATGGTAACTACCTGCAAACTGAATGCTTTAGAATTGAGCCAATCTTGTATTACAGCGATAGTTCTTGAACCTCATGATCAAAGGTTGATGATAGCGTACAGTTCGAGGATGGTTGATACGAGGACGGTCCAAGGTTAGCTTTCCATCGCATCGCGAGATAAAAGCCGTCGTCCTGGTCAACATCGCCTGATTGTCCACAGCAGTAGTGCAAATTACGGGTAGATAATTCAATACAGATGACAGCCATAAGCATGAGTAAACTTTCTAATACTTCAAGGCAGGTACTATCTCATAGGAAATGAATTTAACCAGAATTGAACTACAAAGATATAAAACAGCTATGGTGCATATTAATGTTAGAGAAGCATGCACAGATAACGCTATCTAAATGTTAAATGTAGTATAAGTCATATGTAAGATATCAGCCAGTGCACGTTCACCAACTCTGCAAAATAACAAGACGCATGGTTGACTCTGGAGATCTAATTGCAGATGGAATGATGAGGGCCTCATGTTTGCTCATATAGCTGCCTATAGCACAATGGCATCATCTGTGGATGAAAGGAAGGGGCCGTATTGCGTTGACGGCACCAATTCTCGTCTGATTACTGAAGTTAAGCAGGCAACCCCAGTTAGTACTAACATTGGTGGCAGCTTGGGAAAACTGGGTACTGCTACTACCCAAGCGTTTGTGTGAACGATGCAGTGGACGGGGCTCCATTGAGTAATTTTGTTATTTCGGGGTGAAAAGCAAAAAGTGGAAAGCGGAAATACTTGTAGCTTCGCATACGTAGTGCATACGGTGACGTCATGAAAATTCATGTAGAGCACTACCAGTAGCAGCTATTTGAACAACATGTGTAGCGCTACAAAGATGGAGGCTTCCCTGTTGCCATATAACGCACTTAAGAGGACTAAACTATTTCAATTCCTTTAATAAAATATTATGTTCTTAATGTTGGCACCCCCACAGACAAACTTTGTCAATACTCCTACGGGTTCCAGACGCCTGGCTGGGGTGACCCCAGCCCCAGTCAGAGTATGTTCAGTGGACCCTCAGACCCGACCCTGCCACAGGCGGGATAAGGGTATGATGAAGATGTTCTTAATGTTCTTAAAATGAAATTAATTCTTTAATTAAAAACTATACAATTTTTTATTTGTTCCGCTTCATTTTTGGGTACTGTCAATAAGTATTGCATTCCACCATATTCATTGCAATATCTTCCGTGGAGGCCGCCATGTTGCACTACGCAAAGAATCCTACTCGAAAAAGTGTAGCGTTTGTAGCACTACAACTGCACTACGAAGTTTTGGCTACAGTTTTAATAGAATTCGATCCCTATGCTACGAAGTTGATACGTAGCTTTTTTGAACAGCAATTTTCGTATTCTTCGCTACGTAGCATAAAAGATTATGCGGATTGTATCGTTTTTAGCAGACGATGTATAACACTAAAGTATAAGTACAGTAAGTCCTCAACTTACGCGATTAATTGGTTCCGGAGGTTTTTTCGCGTAAGTCGAGGAAAGCACTAAATTTAGCATTTTTAACAAAAAAATGTTTTATTATTAAACGATAGGTGAAAGTCAAATAGCTCTATCGAGATAACCCGAGAAAATATTATCTATTGCACATATTTATTGGACATATTGCACATAATAATCTGCATACATACTGTATTTATAAATGAACTACTACTTCAAGTATTGGTCCAGTGTTAATTGTCTTGTAGTCCGGTGTCATAGGAGGGTCCCAATGAAGCTGAAAGGGAAGTTCTGCAGGGCAGTGGTTAGGCCAGCTATGCTATATGGCAGTGGTTCTCAAAGCGTGTTCCGCAGAACACTGGTGTTCTGTGAAACCACTTCAAGTGTTCCGCAAACAATTTAATGCACAAATAAAGCAATGGAGAGATACTCTGATGTGACCCGCAGTTTCAATGGGGGAGGGGGTCACTGAAGTGGAGACAGGCAAGCGGAGTCCTGTGTGATATGATCCCAATCTAGTTGAAAGGGAAGTTCTACAGGATAGTGGTTAGACTAGCTATGCTATATGGATCAGAGTGCTGGGCAGTGAGGATGAGCTACATAATTAGAATGCGAGTTGCCAAGATGTGAATGCTGTGGAACATGTGTGGCGTGTCGAGAGCTGACAGAATTAGGAATGAGCATATTAGAGGTAACTTGGGGTAATGGACATCGCCGAAAAATTGAGGGAGAATAGGCTGAGGTGGTATGGACACGTCATGCAAAGAGGGGAAGAGGAGCTCGTTAGGTTAATTCCAGGAATGCAGGTGGTCGGTAGCACAGGGATGTGGGAACAGGTTGTCCATAAGGATGTGACAGTGTGGGGTGGAAGGGGAACTGGGGGAGAGATGGACGAGAATGGAGGGCTAGAACCCACAGCCCCGACCCTGCCACAGGTGGGATAACGGTATGATGATGATGTAGTAAATACCAAGTGTAGAAGGTGTACAACCTGCTTTAAAATTAATGTTGAATTGTAGGTGTACAATGCTATTAAAATGTCAGTTTTGTGTTCCCCGTCTTCAAAAAGATTGAGAACCACTGCTATACAGATCAGAGTGTTGGGCAGTGAAGAAGTGCCATGCCAATAGAATGCAAGTAGCCAGGATGCGAATTCTGTAGTATATGAGTGGGGTGTCGAGAGCTGATAGAATTAGGAATGAGTGTATTAGAGGTACCTTGGGGGTGGTGGACATTACAGAAAGTGAAGTGCACAACTGAGGTACCCCACCACCACAGTGTCACACTGAAGGCTAGGCACTCACTATAATCAAGACTGTCTGATGGCTGTCAGTCTGGTCAGCTGAGGCAATGAAAACCAATGGGTAGCAAGTCAGCTAATAGTGAAAATGGATTGACAACTACATACATAGTACATACGCTGTCGTCAGACAGTCTTGACTATACAGGGTGCACCTAGCCTAAAATTCTTTTTGTTTAAAAAAATTGCATAAGTCCGAAATCACATAAGTCGAGGACTTACTGTAATACATGTTGCGGGGCCATGAAGCCGAAATTATGAATATTATGAATATACCGAATAATTCTAAGAATATTATGAATATACCAAATAATTCTAAGAATATTATGAATATACCGAATAATTCTACAAATATTATGAATATACTGAATAATTCTACGAATATTATGGAAAATTACGAACATAAATTTATGAAAATTATGAAATTTATGAACATGGAAAACAATTTTTATGAACATGAAATCCAAACTTTTTAGGAACTTTTACAAACATGAATATCAATTTGTCGCATGCAGTAATGTTGTTTTCGGAGGTCCTATAAATTCCAACAAAGGTTTATAATTTGTTTTTAATTTATTCAAAATAATTCGTAAATCATTCATAAATGGTTTATAAATTGTGATCGCTTCACAGGACCGCTTATGCATACGATCGTGTGTAACACCGGCCCTGCAACATGTATTTCTGATACTTTAGTGTTACACATCGTTTGCTAAAAACTACGCAATGCTTTTCACCCCGTAAGAACAAAATTACCCTCCATTGTATTTGAAGGGCCCTAAAACACCAAAAAATCAATCACAAAAGCAAAATTCAAGTTTGAAAACATAATGTATGGCAGTATAGCAGTGTTCCACGGCAGGTAGTTTGGGAAGTATTATGAAAAAGGAGGTAGAAGAAGGGTAAGTACAGGACCACTAGTTGGCGCTTGTCTGCTCTGTGTCTGCTTTCCGTGTGCTACACGTGTACATTTCATCACAAAAAATAAGTTTCAGCCGTTTTTTTTAAGGGCAAAACTCGCCTTTTACAAGGCATAAACCCCCAACGTTACCAGTCAAAGTTAGGACCGTGGGTGTTGGGGCCAAATTTTTGGCAGCTGTAAACTTTGCAAGGTTTGGCTACATAAGCCTAACTTCGTGGCATCCCTGCCAATAACAGCATGCATGCTGTTTGTGACCACGTGGAGCCATCCACCAACTACCTATGGTTATTTTTGTTATTTTTATTTATTATTTTTTTCTCTTTTATTTTCACTTGTATATCCCTACATTATTACAGTTAATTATTTAAGAATTTATTATCAATTATTATTAATCACTTATTATTAATAATTATTATTATTTATTATTAATTATTAATTTAGTATTGGCTAGTGGCTGGCATAATATGCTATTGCACTGGTAGGTATTTCTGTTGTGTGTTTGGGTTTTATTTGGTTCTGGTGATGTACTGCTTGAAGAGTGTAGGACCTGCACTCACCTGGCAATGATAAAGCCTTTAATGAGTGTCTCCTGTGGGGTAGGACGGCATCCCCCCACAGGTAGCCCTGCTACTATTGCTGTGGGTTTGGGACATCTGACTGGGGTGCCCCCAGTCATAGTTGTCACACAACATAAAGGAGTTAACCTCAGATTAGGGACTTGGAATGTGGGGACCCTTACAGGGAAAATGGGAGAATTAGTTGACACACTCAGGCACAGGCACATTAGCATTGCATTTCTGCAGGAGACTAAATGGAGGGGAAATACATCACGGATGCTGGGGGAAGGATACAAACTTATTTATACAGGCAGTGAAGAAGGGTGAAATGGGGTGGTCATTGTATTGAGTAGGAAGTTGCAGCAGGGGATCACCTCAGTCACAAGAGTTAGCAGTAGGATAATGTTCGTCACAGTAGTTTGGCAGGGTATAGGGCTACATCTCATAAGTGCCTATGCCCCCCAAGCAGGCCTGGGTGACACAGGTAAAGCAGAGTTTTGGAGTGAGTACAATCATAAGTACAAAGATAGTTCTGTTGCAACTCTTGCAATTTTTGCAACCCCATCTCGCGCTTTCACTGCATCCCTTGCGTAGCTTTCCTACGTTGCTTCAGTCTATCCTTTCGTTGCCATAGCAACGGAACGCTTCATTTAGTCAAGTTGTAACTCTAAAAAAGTGATTTATAAGGAGTTTTATAAGGAATAACGGTTATTTATTGTGAAGATAGTAATCCTAGAGAACACGACTAGAGTTTGAAGGAGCCTTCAATAAAATTCTAACCAAGCCTTTTGATACCTCTAATACTTCTGATATTATTTGTCATCACAATCATCTGGCTCATAGTCGCTGTGCTACATTTTGGTGACCCGGACATGATCCCCCCATTGTTAGGTGATTCTTACTGCTACGCTATTACATCGATACGTGATCTCGTCATTTATGTGATAATCATTCCTACTTCATTTAACCATCTATGAATTCACACTTCCAGACACGAATTTATTTCCAAGCTCAAGGCCATTTTTCAGTCATCAGCAAACGGTAATCCATTGGTGTTAGCTGATTCAAACAACAAACAGGATCAGTACCGGATTTACCAATAGGCTAATTAGGCTGAAATCTAGGGCCTCAACATTTAGCGGGCTTCAAAACTTAAGAAAGGGGGTTCAAGAGGGCTTGAAAATGGCTTCAAAATTGAAATAGCCTAGGGCATTGCAATATCTAAATCCGGCACTGAACAGGATGACTAACTGCAACAACATAAGTTAACAATTCTCTCCACGTTAGTTATGCACTCAGCAGAACGAGTAGGGGGAACGGACATTCATCGAAAAATGTCACAAGTGTACAGTGAACACTGTATGCCCCTGCAAGGGTCAAGGAGTGGCACAAGCGCTTCAGGGAAGGACGGGTGTCGTTAGCCAATGATGCATGGTCTGGGGCACCCCACTGCATTACCGATGACATCGTCCACCTGGTTGATGCACTCATTACTCAGGACTGCTATGGCGTTCATTGCCAGTGAATGCCATAGCCACCATGGTCAGATTGAGCATTGGAAGTGTTCACACCATCATGAAGGAACAACTGCATGTGTGCAAAGTGTGTGCCCAATAGGTGCCCCACAGTCTTCAACCACACCAGGAAGCATGTCGAATGGCTCACCGTCTTGGTCATCTGCAGCACTATGCAAGGGAAGGGAATGGGTTCCTGGCATGAGTGGTGGCTGGAGATGAGTCATGGTGTCATCACTACGAACCAGAATCAAAATGACAAAGCCTCCAGTGGAAGCATGAAGGGTCACCACCACCAAAGAAAGACAAGGTCATCCACACGAGTGCAGGAAAGGTTATGCTGACATTCTTCTTTGACCAAGATGGCCCCCTTCTGATACACTTCATGTTGCACAGAACAACAGTGAATGCCCAGCATTACTCGCAAACCTTGACCACCCTTTGCCAAGTGATCAAAACAAAATGACCAGGCAATCTCACCTGTGGGGTCATTCTGCTCCATGACAATGCAAGACCTCATATGGCCAACACAGTCGGGGCACTCCTGCAGAAATTCAAATGGGAGGTTCTCATCCACCCTCCATACAGTCCAGACCTCTCTCCCCATGATTATGCCATGTTTAGTCCCCTGAAAAGGGCTCTGTGGGTCCACCGATTCACCTCGGATGCTGACGTCGAGCTGTATGTGCAGAACTGGTTCACATCACAGCCCAGGGAATTTTATGAGACAGCCATTCACCGCCTGGTGTCACAGTGGGACAAGTCCTCAACAGCCAGGACCAATACTTCTAACATACAGGTACTGGTTTCCATCATTATGCCTCTGGCTTGTTACTTTTGAACACACCTTATATCAAAGATTGTCCAGTATTTAGTTCTAGTTATAGTTGAATACACTGCAAGCATAGCATCTATTCTGCCATACATCGTCTGCCCACTATAATGACACTCTCTTCAAAGAAAATTCTTCACCTTATCCTCATTAATACCATTCCATTGCCGAATGACCCTTGGAAAAAGGACCAGTAATATGAGTCTGTTTGGGCCATAATCGCCTTCAGTTTGAGGGAGTGGCGAATTGCATTGTAATGATATATCAAGCGTTATATCATTAACATAAAGTATATATATAAAGTATACAGGGTGTCCTTGAACTTGGCAAGAAAAAGAAAACGTATTTTACAGGGTGCAACTATGCATTTTTAGCATAGGAATGTAGGGTCCAAAGTCAAGCCTTAACAAATGGCAAGCAAAAGAAGGTGTTGTATTTGATGTGGCCATACTTGCTTCCACATCAATTAACAGACGACATTAATCATGTTTTTCTACAAGAATAGTTGTCAGAACTTTTCGCAAATATTCCACCTCAAATTTGCCACCATATGTGGTTTCAGCACGATGGATCCCCAGCACATTTTACCTTGCATGTGCAAGCTCATCTTAATGCCACCTTTGGGGACTGCTGGATTGGTAAAGGAGGACCTGTTCCTTGGCCACCATGAGCACCTGATTTGGTACCAATTGATGTTGTGCAGCATGAAAACTTTACATGAAAATTGACTAGATCTACCAACACCTTATTTTGCTTGCCATTTTTTAAAGTTTCACTTTGGACCCTACATTACTTTGCTAAAACTGGTTAGTTTGGCACCCTCTACAATACGTTTTTTCTTGCCAACTTCACGGACACCCTGTATATATAAACTATATAACGCTTCCCTGGGGTACGCCTGATGTCACAGGTGTCCATTTTGATGCTACCCCATCAAAATGTACTCTCTGCTGCCTGTGGCTAACTAGGACATTTTTGAAATAAACTTGTCATGGGGTACCATGACAAAGGTCCATTCAAAATTCAGGAATATAACGTCAACCTGCTTACCCTTATCTAGAGCATTTTGAATGTATTCAATTAGACAAGCCAGTTGAGTGTCACATGACCTCCCTTTCCTAAACCTATGCTGATTATCACTAAGGATGCCATTTTCCTCCAAATATCCCATAATATGTGAGAATAATATATGCTCAAAAGTCTTACATACCACACTCATTAAAGAAACTGACCTGTAGCACTTAGGATCTGCAGTATCCTCTGCTTTGAAGATTGGCACAACGTTTGCCAGCTAGATGGAACAATGGCACTGTCTAATGATTTTTTCAAAAATTTCCACCAAATAGTAGCTTATAATCCCTGAGAGTCTTAGTGGAATAAATGTTGAAATGTTATCAGAGCCCCCAGCCTTATTGCCCACTAATTTATTCTATGCCCAATGTTGAGCCTCTTACTGATCATTCTTTGCCCCTTACAAAATATATTACTTAGCACGCATTTCTTTGCCTAATCATCTGTGGAACAACAGGGTTAATTGCTTATACTTGTTGAGTCGATTGCAGATTTTAGTACCAGGACGTTGTTCTCAGCAGAAGAATTTTTTTGTCCATATTGGACAGAGTAAAAATCCTATAGATTGAGCTCAAAGAGATTTTAACGCCCTTGCCCTATCAATTGATGACTTGCGCCTAGCTAGGTCTTTGTTAAAAAAGAAATTACTAGCCATGTTATAATGTTATTTTATTATGGCTTACCTTCGGCAGATGAACTTATGCATGGTTGATGTTTGAGTCCTTATAGTGACTCGGCTTGGAATTTTAAATTTATAGTATTTTATTTTATACTTTTATTATTTAATTATTTATTTATTATTAGTAGTATTTTAGCAATGTTATCAAATTCTTGATTTTATCTCATTGGTCACCTCACCATTATGACCTGTGAATTCATCCATGCCTAGTACCCTATCCCCATCACCCCTCTCATCTACTTCATAAGGATCAATCTGTTAAGTAGATGTAAACTAACTGATTATTATTATTATTATGATGTATTTTAAATGTTTCTCATTCCCCTCTCTTGTAATAACAACCTCCTCCATTTGCCCTTGATAGTCATTTTTCCTGACACTGGTGAATAATCATCTCTACTATTTGCTAATGTTTTTGAAAAAGAATCATTAAAAATATTTGCAGCTATAAGGCTATCATTAACTAGGTTTCCTGACCTGTCCTTAATAGCTGGAACCCTACAGCCCCCCTTTCTACACTTTTTTTGAGGTACCCCAGAAAGCTTTTGAATTGTTCTTGAGCCTTTCCCCCAAAATATCCCTATGGAATTTCTTGTAGGTCATTTTAATAAGAGCTTTTGCTCTTTCCCTGGCTTCCTTATGGGCGACCTCACTATCTCAATCCTGCTCCCTTCTAAATATATTTCTGATTCTGAAAAACCACTGTCTGTCTTTTTCTTAATAGGGACAGCCTGTCTTGTACCTTCTTCTTGAAGTGCTAAGAATCTTTGCCAAGACTCTTCAACACTGCAAGCATTTGCAGTGACCTGAAAATCATGCAACTGGGCTTCTAAATAAGACCTAAACAACTCCCAATCAGCTCTGTGAAATTGAAAAGTCTTCCTACTTACTGTGCAATACCTTGGTGGCATTCTCACTATCTCAACTCTAACAGCAGCACGATCACTAATTCCTGTGATGGAGCTAGGCACATTAGTAAAAACTGGGTCTAAAATCCCTCCCCTCTCATGAGTTGACATAGTCACAACCTGCTCTAACCCAGTACAACACAGCTGCTACAAGAAGGAATTAAGTGAACCTGAAAGAGCAGAATTTCCAACTGATTGCATGCTGTCCCACTTCCCCCTGGAAGATTGAAGTCCCAACCTAGAATAACTGTTGGGACCATCCTCCTATGGTTGAGGATCTCCAAAGTATATGCCAATCTCAACAATGCATTTTGATTAATTCCTGGTGGATGGTAGAAGGCAATGACATAACTCCCCCCTGCTGATGCAGAAACACTACAACACAGCATCTCACAGTCCCCCTCAAATCCTGTTTCCCTAGTACTTTCAATGATTTGTCTATAGCTACGAACACCCCATACTCTCTACCTGCTTCCCTGTCTCTTCTATACACAATGTACCTACCAGGAAAAATCTCAGTTGATTGTATATCTTCCTTTAACCATGATTCAGTGCCAATAACAATATCAGCATCCCAAGGGCATTAAACTCAGCCACTTTATTGATTATGCTTCTACAATTGATAACAAGCGAAGTCAATTGATAAGTTATGGCAAATCTCCTGCCCATCCCTGCATTATTGCTATGTATGTTGTGACTTAACCTGGAGCACCATGACCCTCTCTCTTCCCAAAAAATGGCCTCTATCCAGGCCATCTGGCAGTGCAAATCTATCTATACCCCATAAATCTGTGTCCCCAATTATGATCACCAATTTACCAGGTATTTGGTTCTGAACAAATTTTACAACCTTATCACTTACCTTAACATTGTGCTCACACTGCTCCATCTGTAGATCCCCATCACCCATAGTACAATCCCGTGAGTTGGTGCAAGGATTTTTCCCAACCCCAGAATCAACTTCACCAATACTTCCTTCACCTTTGAGAGTATTTGGTGGAATAACTACTGGGGCTGTTATTCCTGTCTCCTTCACAGCATCTACTTTTACTCTCATGCCTTTTCTTCCATTGCTCTCTGCTGAAGATGTCATTGGAGGCCCCCATTACATTTTTTCACCCTGTGTAGAGAGGGGCTAGAGACAGAAATGGCAGCTTTTAACATAGCAACCTCTGCCTGGAGCTTGGCTAGCTCCGTTTTTAGGTCCTTGCAACCCCCACACTTATTAATTTTCTTTGGAGGCATTACTATCTTGGAAAACCCAGGCACTCTAACCACAATAACCAGATTCCCACTAAATGAAGATGGGAATCACTCATGAGAAGTTTCCCAAAAGTTTTGGAAAAGCCTTGATACCCTCTGAAAAGAACAACCTGCCCCACAATAGCAAACCAACATGTGAGGAAGAATGTACTTTACCCCACAGAGACTGCTGTCCACATCTCTCAAAAATCAGAAAATTTGAATTTCTAACAACTTTAAGTCAAGTACAAATATTAAATAAATATAATGAATTTTTAAATCTAAGACTACATCTAAATACAGAAATTCTTTAAGAATGGGTCACAGCCAAAACGCACCATTCACAAATGGCCACACCCAAAATGCACCTTTTAGATTGGGCCACACCCACGTGGCTGGACAATGGCAATTCACACAAGACTAATAGGACCTGTATGGATACCAAATAAAATCTGAAATAATTAAAGTGATCAAATGATAACTTTTTGTCCAATAACAGATCACCCTCAAATATCTTAAAAAAATATCCACCAAATATAACTAATATATACTACAGGTATTGCTTACCAATATGGAGCTCTTCAACACACATCCACACACATCAACAATCTGACAGCATTTTCTGTCTGGATATGTATCACCAATACAAGGACATTTTACAAGAATTTGTGGACATCACAATTCCTTGGTTGGCCTCTGCTGATGTTGGTGCTTTCGGTGGTCCACCACAATGTCACAACAGAGGGACCACTGGCATATTCCAAAGCTAGATGTTTGGACCCCTCGAAGCTCAAGGTAGCTAAGGATGAATTTTGACCCTGCCACAAACTTGGCTCAACTTGGTCCAGTCCTCTACACTTAGTCAATAAAAACTACAAATGACATGTGGTGGGTGATTTCAGAGTACTCAATGCTCAAACTGTGCCTGATCATTATCTGATCCCACACATCAATGATTTCACCTCAAAACTACAGGGTATGCACGTTTTCAGCAAAATTGATCTGGTCAAAGCCACCCCCAGATTCCTGTAGCACCCAAAGATATCTCCAAAATGGCAGTGATGACACCCTTTGGCCTCTTAAAGTACAGTAGGATGCCATGTGATCTCAGGAATGCAGTACAAACTTTCCAGCATTTCATGGACATGGTTCTCACTGACTTACCCTTTGTCTTCACCTACATCAATGATACACTTGGTAGCACTGATGACTTCAAGCACCAACATCATCTATGCATGGTGTTTAAGCAGTTACATCAGTACAGACTTGTCATCAATGTATCAAAATGTGTATCCAGCATACCTATTCTTGAATTTTTAGGGCACACAGTAACCTCTGCTGGAATAGCGCCTTTGCCTCAAAAGATTGAGAGTATACTGAACTTTCCAAAACCTGAATCTAAACGTTCACTTCGTCATTTCCTTCCTCACCCACAAGCAGCCTTCTAAGGGCTTGGCCTGTTATGGCTGCTTGGCTTACTCCCCAAACCATTAGCATAACATAGTAACATAGTTTAGGCAGGACTTATGTTGGGAAATTGAAATGGTCCCAAGAGAGCAACAAGAATTGAGCTAAATTGCTTCTCTAGTAGATTGGGTGTGTCAGGCATGATCACAGAATTAGGGTGGTACTCACTACATCAGAGGTGGGTATCTCACAGAATTAAGCTGTATATCAGTTGGTTTCTTGCAGAATATAGCAGGAGAAAAGATCATCCATTCAAATTGCAGGAGATCAGGGTCTAAACAGATTCATGTTACTGGTCCTTTTTTCCAAGGGTCATTAATGGCAGAATAGATGCCATGCTTCAGGTTTCTTGGGATTTTGAATGAGTCAATTACACAGGTCTGTGATGATAAAATGGTCTTCAAAACAATTATTGTTTTTTACAGTTTTAAGGATGCTGATTACTAGAAAATTAATTAAAATATTCTATCATGTACAGTTTACCATATTATCTCGCATATAATATGCACTTTTTTCCCAAAAAATTGGATGCAAAGTCTGGGTGCATATTATACATAGGTGTAAAAATTTCAGCGATTATCAGAGAACACTAAACGCCTGTAAAGAATACTGGATCATCCATCAAAAGCAAGAAGAGACATGTTTGCTTATTAACCTCATTTAACTTCTATTAGATGCTGTTTTGAGTTAGTTTTATAAATATAATATTTAGCTACCTACACTTTATTTACCTTCATACCATAGATACAAGTGCTGGTATATTAATACAAGTGTAAACATAGATATAATAATACTAGCATACTACTATAAAAAATTAACAAGTCCTGGTATAAAAATGAATATTCTAAGTCCAGTTATGTCCAATATACCGATATTAAATACCGATATAAATACCAATAATAAAAGCCTAAAAATTCTTCACAATCGTCATTTGAAATAATTGGGAACCGGCAAACTTAGCCTGCGTATTATACATGAGTACAGTTGGCTCTCTCTTTACGTGGGTTCTTTTAACGTGATTTCCAAGTTAAGTGGTTTGCATTTAATTAAAAAAATGTTTTCTCAAATATGTCTTCAGTACTGTATATATGCGATCAGGAGATCGAATGTTGAAACCACTCATAATAAATCAATTTCTTAGACCCTGTGCCCTAAAAGGCAAAGATTTACAACAATCACCAGTGCATTGGATGGCTAACCCAAAAGCCTGGGTAAAAACAACTGTTTTTACAGAATGGTTCAATAATTGTTTTCTACCAGAAGTGGAAGTCTATTTGAAAGAAAAATCCCTTGATTTTAAAGTCTTATTAATTATTGATAATGCACCAGGTCATTTACAGTTAGAACATCCAAATGTTCAAATAGTATTTCTTCCACCCAACACAACAAGCCTTCTTCAGCCATTAGATCAAGGCATAATTTCAACATTCAAAAAATATTACATTAAGTGGACTTACAAATTCATATTGAATAAATTAGAAAATGAGTCCTTGACAGTAAAAGACGTGTGGAAACAATATTCTATATTTGATTGTATAATTCAAGTTGCATCTGCTTCTGATGAAATAAATCCAGCAACTCTAAATGCCTGTTGGAAAAACGTTTGACCAGGATGTATTACAAGCAATACAATCATTGAATAATCAACACTTTTGAAGGAAATTATAAGTTTGGCACATGCTATTGGCAGAGAATGTTTTAATAATGTCAACCATGATGATATAGAAGAACTGCTGGTGGATGATGTGTTAAATGATGATGAGATTGTTGCACTAGCTTTAGATGCGGCAAATTCAGAAAGTGAAAGGGATATTGAGGAAACCCCAACCCCTCTCACTTGAAAAATTATTTGAGATGGTCTTAATCTAGACAGCAAATTAGAAAATCATTTTCTTGTTAATGACCCCCATTCTGGAAGGGCCTTTAAATTCCAACGTGAGCTGCAGAACTGTGTTTCTGGATATCGTGAATTGCATAAACAATTAGTAGAATCATCAATGCAAAGTTTAATTACGGATTACATTGTTAAAAATGGAAAATCAGCCTACAGTGAGAATGAAGGTTGCAAAAATTTATCACCTATATCAAAGAGATCAATCGCAGAAACAGTTATTTCTGATTGTGAAAGTTATTTGGAACCTGTTCACAAACGGTGCATACTCTTATCAGATAGTGATAGTGATTCATCATCATCATTATCATCATATCCTTCTCCCGCCTGCAGCAGGGTCGGGTTTGTGGGTTATAGCCCTCCACTCCCATCTATCTCTCCACACACCGCCATGTCCTTATGGACGACCTGCTCCCACGTTAATTTTGGTCTCCCCCTGCCCAGGGTGCTCCCGACCACCTGCATTCCTAGTATGGCCCTAACAAGCTCCTCATCCCCTCTTCTCATTATGTGACCATACCACCTCAACCGATTTTCCCTAATCTTCTCCACAATGTCCACTACCCCCAAGCTACCTCTAATATACACATTCCTAATTCTATCTGCTGTGGACATGTCACTTGTGTACCACAGCATTTGCATCTTGGCTACTTGCAGTCTATTTACGTGGCTTTTCTTTACTGCCCAGCACTCTGATCCATACTGCATTGCTTGCCTGACCACTGTCCAGTAAAACTTTCCTTTCAACTTGATTGGGACCCTCCTATTGCACAGGACTCTGCTTGCCTGTTCCCATTTCACCCACCCTCCATTGATTCTATGGGTCACATCCAAGTCTATCTCCCCATTGCTTTGAAATGTTGATCCTAAGTACTTTACCTCCTGCACCTTTTTCACCAGTTCACCCCTCGAGTGTATGTCCCCACTGTTTTCCTGATCATCCCAATTGAATGCTAAATACTCTGTCTTCTTTGTGTTGATCCTCAGCCCTCCCTTTTCCAATGCTCCTCTTATCAGATAGTGATAGTGATTAAAAACATGTAAACTTATATTACTTTCTTATAAAATAAAACGAGTTGTATTTAAATGCAATTTAATTTAAGAATTTATATAAATTATTTTCAGCTTCTCAAAGGAATTTATTAAGAGACCTTTTTGTTTTGTTTTTTTTTAACGTCAACAAATTTCTTTTTATGCGGTTTTACATTAGTTTTAATTCATAATTTTGGAGTTATGCGAATTTTAAAAATTATGGAATGTATCCCCAATTTTTCTAGACTGATAGTCTTTTTTAATGCAAATTCTTTTGACGCGATTTTTTGAGGAACGTATCCCCCATGTAAAAAGAGACCTGACTGTATTGAGATTTCTACATGAACGTTAGTCTTGGAGCTTGGGGTGCATATTATCTATGGGTGCATATTATATGCGATATAATATGGTAATCAAAAATTCAATTTTCAGAAATTATTCACGTTATCATGTATTCATGAACTTGTTAATGTTAGATGGTCTATATAAATACAAGCCAAGAAATAGTATGTTATTATTAATGGCAGACTATTATCTAAATGTCCCTTGGACAGAAAAGTTTGGCCCTTGAAATAGGTAGCTGAAGGATGATAGGGGTGTTGGCTGTATTTTTAAATATTTAGAATCCCTTACTATAAATCTAGCTTGCAAGTACAATAGGTCATCTCCTACCCCTTACACAATGTCCTATCTTCAGTGGTTTAGCCAACTACAGATTTGATTGCAACTTTTGGACTTTCAGCATAGAAATGTGGATAGCAACGTAAAAATGCCTCATGTCATTGAGGCGCTGAGGGGTATCAATTGCTGCATTACTCCCCCCTCTGGATCCGCCCTTGGAAAGAGGCATTTGTCACTGTCTAGGCAGCTGGTGTTGGGCAGATCAGACAAAACACTATTGCACTGGTTGGTGGAAGTTGTACATAAGGAAATGGTGGCGTGTGGGGTGAACGGGGACCTGGTGGGAGATAATTGACAGTGGCGAGATGCAACTCAGACATGACCCAGCCACAGGCAGGGAAAAGGTATGATGTATGTGTGGTATGGTCATGTAATGTGAAAAGGAAAGAAAAAGCATGGGAGAGAACCAAAACAAACTTGGGACTGGTTTGGAGGTACAGTAGAATCTCGATATATCGAACCTCAGGGGACCGGGAAAAATAGTTCGATATATCAGAGATTCGATATATCCAAATCCGGAATTATATGTAAAGCTAAAATTTACATCGGGCGGGACCGGCGCTCAAGCTTCGATATAAGCGGGAATAAGCAGGATTTCGATATAAGCGAGTTCGATATACCGAAGTTCTACTGTAGATAGTAGTGGTAAGCTAGACCCAATGATGGTTCCAGGGATGTATCAGGGGGAAGCACTTCCAATAAGTGCACCTGAAATATTTTTAAATATTCAGAATCCCTTGTTATAAAGCTAGTTAGCAATTTCAATAGGACCTCTACAGCCCCTCAGGCAGTGTCCTCTCTTCAGTGGTTTAGCCAACAGTGGATTGCACTGCAACTCTAGACCTGGCAGTATAGAAATTGGGATAGCAGTGTAAAAATGACTCATCAGATGCAAAGGTGTATCATACATCAGTTGAAATATGCACCCCACTGGGGCACAGGGGGTGAAGAAAACGCTGCATTGCTCTCTCTCATGGATCTGCCAGTCTAGAACCCAGTCACCCACCCCTGCTACAGGCAGGATAAGGATATGATGATGAAGCATAAGAGATTACTGTTGTGTGGGACAGGAAATGCATGAAACAGGTGTCTTGGAATGTGCAATTCAGTGGATTTTTGGGTTAATATCGATACAAAGGCTTGATGCACAAAAGTTTGGCTGCCTATGGTTGAAAGATTATAATAGAGCAATAGGTAAAGATCATCTATGGGCCGTCATGCATCAAGAAATATGATAGCTTCAGAAATACCTGCATGTCAAAACATGTGCTTGGCACAATTCAATTTCATTCAATATGGGTACCCTGGTTATTGAACAATGTGGAACAATGTGTCTAGGGGGGGGGGGGGTTGACGTCTCCCTAACAGTTTTGCCTGTGAGATGATACCCAACAATTGTACCTCTTTGGAAGTCTTAAAGCTCTTTTCTTTGAGACATTCTTTCAGCATTCATGAATGTATCATCTCATAATATTCAGCATTCACGGAAGTACCATCTCGTTATATAGTGCTGGGGGGAATACCACCTATGATATTGCAAAGGAATGTCACATTTTCATGCAAATACGGGTTGTCCCATGACTTTTGATAGGGTAGTGTATAATATCACTTCCCAAGTTGACCACCTCCATATGTTAACCACCTCTTTATCTTGACCATGAATCATTGGAACCAAAAAACTCCCATAGGCGTACCATTGTGGGCACACTCCATAAGTTGACTACCTCTGGATATTGACCACTGACCACCTGCAGTTGGCACAACAGTCATGGTCACCTTTTTATGTTGACCATTTTGGTGCAATCATGCTCCAATCGGCCAGCTGTGTACAACGTTCACTCTACCAGTTGCTCATTGGGGAAAACCCTTTTCATCTACCAGACAATCACAGGGGAAAAACCCTTTTCACTACCCATCTTGTTGTCAAAGTGAATGAGTGTATGTAACATTATGTCAAAGTGAAAAATACTGGAACTAATGATAGAAAGAAGGTGGAAGTTCTGGACCAAGTAAAGGCAGGGAAATCTCAGCGAAAGATAGCTGAATAGTTTGGGATTTCAAAAACAACAGTGGTGAATATTGTCAAGACAAGTGACAAAATTTTGAAGGCATTAAATGAAAATTGTTCTAGCAGAAGGAAAAGGATTGTGGCAGATGATTTGGATCAAAAAGTTTTTCAGTTTTTCTCAAGTTGTCAATCCAAGAACATTCCTTTAACTGGGCCACTGCTTCAGGAAAAAGCAAAAGTGGTCGCCCAAGCACTGGGACATAAAGATTTTCTGATCTGTTCTTTTATTAAATATGTACAAATGTACATTTATAATTTTATGTGACCTCATGAAGTTGACCACCCCAATATGTTGACCGGTTTTGCTTGGAACCATGACTGGTCAGGTTAGGGAGGTTATATTGTGTATGGTTGATAGGGAGTAAAGCAATCATGCTGAGTACAGATCTTAAGGCAAGTGGACAGACTACAAATGGCCCAAATATTAAGACAGTACGTTATTCTGGGGAGGAATTAAAACTGTAAATACCATAAAATCTCACATAGTGCCCATGGATTATATGCAAAATGTAGGGTCATTTAGTGTGGACTATATGCAAGGGCGGACTATATATGAGGGCGGGCTATAAATGAAACCATGGGTTTTCATTGAAAACTGCTCATTTTATTGCACTGAACAACATGACTCTACATTCTTATTTATGTGATTTCCAATATAAAAATCTTTCACATTTCTATTTCATCATCAGAGCAATCTGACATTTCAAATTCAATGTTCATGTTATTTTGAAAATTATCGTTGATTTCTTCTATGCAAATTTCATTAATTTCATCAATTTTGGAAAGTTGTTTTTTTAAATCTTCATAACTATGCTCACAAGGCTGACCAGGTTTAAATACTTCAATCTGGTCATCTTCAGTTCCATCAATGGGCAGATTCAACCCACAAATTTTGAATGATTTTACTATCAGTTCTTCATTCAATGAATTCCAAGCATCATTTATCCAACTGCAAACCGTTTCAACTGGTGCAGCTTTCATATTTCCAGCTTTTGTAAAGTCATAGTTTTCTTCTTCCATCCACTTTTCATACAATTCACGAATGCCTGCTTTAAAAGGTTTATTCCACGAAACATCTGGTGGCTGGATAAAACTTGTACAACCACCCAGAATCACTGCCATGTCTATATTCATGTTTTTTAACGTTTTTTTTGTTTCTTCTTGAACATGGCATTGAAAGGCATCACACACTAGCATCCTTTTTAAAAATGAAAATATGACAATTACCTTCCTGAGATACTGCTGTGTAAGCTCATTGTCCATCCAGCCATTTTCAGAGTATGCAATAATTAAAGATGGAAACATTTTTTCTAATGCTGGGAGAGGACGTTTTCGTTTTAAGATAACAAATGGCTTTAATTTTCGGCCATCAGCACATGCTGAAAGCATGACCGTGATGCGCATTTTTTCCTGACCTGTGCTTTTAATGCTCACATGTTTCACACCAACTTTTTCAACTGTTGATTCTGCCAACATATCAAACCACACAGCAGTTTCATCTGCAGCTATAATATTGCATGAGGCATATTTGTTCAACTTTTGCATTTTGCGGATGTACAAGACAAATCTTAACAACTTTTGTGTCAAGTCGTTAGGTGTTTTTTGACATACAGATGTGCGTTTCCGAATAGTAAAATCGTTTCGCTTCAAAAAACGATTTACCCACCCAAAACTTGCTTTAAAATCAGTTTTAGTTGAATCATCTTTGAAAATGTCTTTTGCTTGATTTTGTATCATTTTTCTTGTCACGCGTAAACGGTTTTCCCATTTTTCATGAACCCAACGTTTCAAACGTTCTTCAAGTTCAGGATGGTGTGGCTTGTAGAGATCAACGACTCATCTCTTTTCAGATTCGCCTTAATCAATTCTGTTGATCAGCTCAGATTTCTGTTTCTGCCACAGCCAAACCTGCAGGAATTTTGGATTCTTGTATGTTTTGCATAAAATAATAATTTTGTGTTTTATATATGTAAAACTTACTGATTTTTCATCAATTCCATGCTTTTCTGCAGTGGCATGGTTTGAAATTTTCTCTGCTTCATTAATTATGTCTAATTTCTGTTTAAGTGTTAGTGATTTTCGAGGCATTTTGAAAGTGAATGGAAAACCGAAGACCCAATACTTGGTAACTTTTAACACTACAGAGTCACACCGACATTGTGTCGCGGCGGCTGAATTCCTACAACGTGGACATGGCAGAAGAGGCACTTTGTCTGGCGCCCAGGTCAATTTGACTCCCATTGCCACCACAAGTTGTGCCACTGACTACAGTAGGAATATTTTAAAGTGTGGACTATACACGAGGGCGGACTATATTTGAAACATACCCATTGCTAATGCAGACTATACATGTGTGCAGACTATATTTGAGGTGCGGACTTTAAGTGAGATTTTATGGTAGGTGTTGAATTAGCTCTGGGTGTAAGTGGATATCACCAATGCCATTTATATCTGCAAGGATTCTTTAACCCGCCAGGTACACGTAGTTCAAATGCATATGGAAGGTACGTTTTTGGTCAAGGTAGATACCCAAGTCCTTAACCCCAGTAGAACATGTAATAGGCATCCCATCCTTGAAATGGTAAGAATATAAGATGGGGTTTCTGATCCAAAAGAAGGATAGCAAATAGGGTTTAGTTTAGTTTGGTTAATTCCTAGGGCATTAGAGTTGAGCCAAATCTCAAGAGCTAGGAAACCATCCTGGAGTTCCACCACGTTGCACTGGAAAGAGATGTGTTTGGCTAGCTTGAGATCATCCATTAAGGCGAGAATGCTGAGAGGAGGTGGAATTAATGAGATGCAAAGCATAAGGGGCCGAGGGAGCTACCCTGGAGCACTGCTACTGACTGACTGCATGAGTGTGAACTAATATACAGGGTAATTGAAAAGTAACTCCCTATTTGAAACTATTTATAAATTTTGTATGTGAGGTTACTTTTTCTCAATTCTTTATTTCATGTTCCCCAATCTGTGACATTCAAGTATATATTTAAGTACATATAGCTGTACAAGCCCAGTTAGCAGCATGCACGTTCAGATAGGATTGTGGCTCCTTTTATCTTGCACAACACTAGGAATGCTGAAAGATATCTATACTGCAAAATGAATTTTGGCAAATTCTCAATACCTGGGAGAATTTTGAACACTTGATTTTAATGCAACATGGTGCTCCTCCACATTTTGCTAATGTTGTTCTTGAAGCCCAAACATCTCACATTGTCATGTGAGATGTTTGGGAGATGTGAGATGTGGTCCACATGAGTGACTGAACAGAAACCCCAATTTAAAATCCTGTTACTTTTTCTTTGGGGGTTGGTTGAAGGAACAAGTTTACTCTATGAAACCAAAGACGTTAAAAGAACTTGAAGAGTGACTATGACAAGTTATTTCTGAAATATAACAAGAGTTCATGCAAAGATCAGTTGATGTGATTGCAGGGCAGCTTCAGAAGCTGCAAGCGAATGCTGGTGCACATATCAAATTTTAAATATAACCCCATGTTATTATGTTCTTCTCATATTCATTTTTTGTAAAAAAAAAAAATGATTTAAAAAATTTTTATAAGATTTTTAAGAGAAGGAGTTTTTAATAACCTTTTTTTTAATAACCTAATTTTAATAACCTTTAATAACCAAGTTTGATCATATTTAACCTGTTCATGAAATAGCTATTGAGAAAAGAAGAGAATTGTGAGCCAACCCCATAGGCCGCCAGTTTGTATATCAGAAGAGGGATAGGGACACTGTGAAATGCCTTTAACAGGCCAGGATAGATAGTGTCATATTGGTGCTGACCATCGAATGCTTGGCAAATAGAATGCTAGGCCATAGTGCCTGTTGAATGTTGCAGCGCCAAGAATAGCTCACTCCACTTCAGTAGTATGTGATATGCTACTCAAGTACCTTGGCAGTAGGTGCAGTAAGTGAGATAGGGCAGTTGTTAGCTGGATTATTTTGGGCCCCAGCTTTATAAGCAGGCACAAGATTGCAGTCTTCCAAATGAAAGGAATCAAGGCTTGGGAAACACACCAAGAAAATAGCTTTACTAGTACTGGTGATCACAAGGTGCTCACAAGGATTTTAAAATAACGATTAAAGATTATAGATGTAAGTATGTTTTATCATATTGCATGGCTTGTTATGGTAGTAAAAATGTCATTTGGCAAATATGACACTGAAATAACAAGGATTTAGTTTACATTTGCCAAGCCTTGCCAAACAAAATAGGCATCCTTCTACATATCAGTAGAGATGTACCTGCCAGTTTGTGAAAAATCATTTTTAAAATTGGAATGTTCGAAAATTGTGTTCTTTATTTAATGGTGGAAGACCAAGCATCCATGATGAGCAACGTTCATGCCACCCAACCATAATCACTGACGAACTGAAAGATCACTCGAAAGAGAACTTGAAGATCACTTGCTCCTTTAAGACTTCTAACAAATATTGGGGAACAACAGAAGACAATATGGCAGAGTCTAGTTCCCTCATATGAGGGTGACCATCTTTTCTGCAGGCCAATCTTGGACATTAACCCCCCTATCAACCAAGAGAAAATTTTTTTTCTCTTTTAAAAAAATTATTTAAAAAGGAAATAAACGAAAACGAAACATACAAATACGGTTAAAAATATTCAAAGTATGAATAATTGGCACGAATGATTAGTTGTATTTTGCCGATATGTCATATCATTTCAAATGGCATATCATTATATGCCCAATGCCGCCAATGCAAGGCTCCAAAAATAATATGATCCATATGTGGATATAGTCATCATCATCTCACCCTTACACCCTTATTCCACCTGTGGCATGGTCGGTCTGCAAGTTGTTGTACTCCACTCCTGTCTATCCCCAACCAGGTTCCCTTCCACCCTGAACGTCTTCATGTCCCATTGTACCACATTCTCCCACGTCTGTGTTGGTCTTCCCCTACTCCTGGTACCACCAGTCAACTGCAGTCCCATAATGGAGAGAATAACTTCCTCCACATCACATGCCTATACCTCAACCTATTTTCTCTAATCTTTCCTGTAATGTTTCCCACCCCATGCTACCATTAATGCAGTCGCTTCAGATGCTGTCAGCTCATGACACCCTACTGATGTTGCACAGCTTCACATCTCAGCGACTTGCATTCTCCTTTCATTAGCATAACAATTTACTAGCAATGAAATTAATGACTGCCCAACACTCTGAGCCATACAGCATAGCTGGCCTAATGACAGTTTTGTAAACTTTGCTTTCAATTTATTGCAACCCAGTGTTTGCACAGGACTACACTTGCCTATCTCTACTTTAATCATTTGTATGAGGAGATACTATAGAAGCTAAATTTATTTTGACAAATCACTAAACCACTGGTTAATTCCAGGACTGTCCCAGAACATCTTTGGCAAATGGTCACCCTACTCATATACTGCAGACCAACATGCATACGGCTTTTTTCCCATGAAACAAAAGATGTAACAAATGATGAAACACAATTTTGACAAAAAGACAAGTTATGCAATTTTCATCTCTCATACCTTGATAATTAAAATGGCAGATGCCAAAGTATATTATGCTGCTACCAACACATTTCAACAATGAGATGCTATAATTGTAAGCAAACCTCAAAAGATATTAATAATTTAGATGTAAGAAAAAAAGAAAAAAGACAATTAAATGGGACTGGCCAGGCAAAAGCCGTCCTGGAAAATCATAGTTGGTGTAGGCGCCTCTGTGAGGTGATAGCAAGAAAACGCCTACCCACATGTTTGTCATACATGGATACCCAAACCCCTGGAGCAAGCGGATTCCAGTGGTTGAGGGGGCGCATCACCTGCAGCGTCTCTGGGCCGCCCCGTGATGAGGAGACGGTTCTGGCATGGTGAGGTTTGGGGTTGCGACTTGAAAGTTCCCAACATGCCACTTTGGCCATGGCCTCAAGTGGAAACGGGAGGTCAGATGGACATCCAGTCTGAACAATTCGTTGGAGGACCTAAGGAGATTCGTTGGAGGGGTCTAAGCAACCTGGCGACCCGAATGTGCATCCCTTTGTTGGGCTCTGTGGCAAGCATGGACTGTGGACAGGAAACTCAAAGCGGCCCCAAGCCGTCATTATCACGCGTCAATAATGTCCCGGGAGTGCAGACCTTGACTCCTTTGGGAGAGAATGCAACAAGTGTCTTCTGTGGGGTAGGCCGGCACCCCCACAGACAATCCAGCCAATATTTCTTTGGGTTCCAGACGCCTGGCTGGGGTATCCCCAGTCACAGCAATCTCATGTAGACTCTCAGTAGGCTACTCTTACATTAGAGACGTGGAATGTGGGGGCCTTTACAGGAAAACGGGAGAATTAGGAGCCTAAAGAGTAAGAGTTAGTGTAAGGACATATAATAAGAAGAGGGTAGGAGGAGATCGCTAGGTCCATTTCAGGAATGCAGGTGGTTGGAAGCACCTGGGGTAGGCGGCGACCAAAGCAGACGTGGGATCAGGTTGTCCATAAGTATATGGTTGTTTGGGGGCTGGACGAGAACCTGGTAGGGATAAGGCGGGAGTGGTGGGTTAACAACCGCAGACCCGACACTGCCACAAGCAGGATAGAGAGAAGACCTGAGAAAACCTGACAAAGTTTCGAATGATTATGATGATCTCCATAGTCTCTCTGTAGTGTGTTGGAGATATTCATTACTCATTTCTGTTGTAAATGATGATAATCATGCTACCCAACGGCAGATCAGAATTATTACAGGCACATGAACGCTGGAGGATAAAAACTCATCAAACCCTTGAAAATCACATGAATCCAGTGCTGCTATTGAAAGATGTTGCTGTAAATAGTAATTAATAAATTGAATAAACGAAATGCATAATTTACCTTATACAGGTGGTAGGATCACTGGTGCAGTCAACGTCACATCGAAACCGCTCCCATGACAAGAATCCCATAGGTGGAGTCAATGCAAGACCGTTGTCCAATGCACTGACCACCTTCAAAAGGCAAAGCGCGGCAACAACAATTAGCTTCATTGTCACTGAAAATCTGAAATGATTTTGATATCGAGCAAGTCGATTTTATTCCCTTTTTTATATATACCTTATCTTTTAAAGATTATAATCATTCCAATTTAGTATTTAATTCAATATCATTCCAAATTAAGCACTTTTTATATATAGTTGTGTTGGGGGAAATATATATTTAGAAGATCCGCAAAGATTGAAACGTTCTGATAACATTACAAATAATATAGGCCGTTAGAATGATAAAAGCTGTTTACTTAAGAGACATGTATATCATATTTGTGCAAAGTGCAAAATACTACCAGCTTATGGCTTCTACTTACAAAGCTATCAACACATGCAAACGGTCTTGATCTAATTTGTGAGACAATGGTCTCTGAAGGTCATCAATTATACGTAATTTTGAGTGCCATGAAATCAGGATTAGGATTTATCACCAGCAAGAACAACACGGGAGATGTTAGACTCTTCAGTTGCAATGCCAAAAAATGTATGATAAAAATTCAAAATTATAAATAGTGCAGAATAAGTGGCCACCCCCAGTCCCCACTCTGAGAGTATATTAGATTACTTCAATGTGATTCATTGTTTCTAAAATTATTACTTTAAGTTAATTCCACTTTTCATGGTATATTTACAATTGCTTGATGCATTCAATAAGTAACATCTGAAATTCATTCTTATAACTGCTAATGTGTTAGTCTTAAATTCATTCTAATCAGAATATTTATAAATGGCATATTTATTACGTTTAGTTGTATTATTTAAATTCAGCATGGCTGTCTCAAACACCTGCATATAGTTATTCAGCAATAGGTCAGACACAATGAAATGTTATTATTATAACCAACAAAGCATTAATGTGCCTGCTAAAGTTTCTGTGTTGGTTGTGTGGCGTTGGAACAAACTGCATAGGGAGGGCTGCCAGGGACATCAATTTGGCCCTGGTCGGCATAGGCTACTCTGGGATGTGATCATAAGAAGACTCCTACCCACATGTTCTTGCGGTGCATGGAGGCTTGAACCACTAGGAAAAGAGGATCCTGTGGGACCCCTAATGTTAAATACACCACTTTGGCCACAGCTTCCAGTGGAAAACGGGCGGTCAGACCAGCAATTCCTATATATAAAGGCCTACACATATGTGAATAGGAATCGTATGACGTAACTATAAGTAGTCTACTACAACACAGGGGCAGATCCAGCAGTGATGAAGAGGGAGCACTTCAAAAAAAATGCACCCCAAATATTTTTCAATATTGAGAATCATGTCCATGGAAATCAGTTTGGGTTTGTGCCAGGTAGGTCCACAATGGAACCAATCTTCATTCTAAGGCAGATGATAGAAAAGGACTTCAAGGGACTGATGGGTTCTGTACGTTGTAGCCAGTGTTTGCACAAAACGGTACTATTCTTTACAATGAAGGGGTAATTGTAAATGGGGTATTATACTGATTACAGTGTGTTATAACTATTGTAAAATACATATTTTAGGTATTTGTAGTGAAATGATTACAGAAGTTCTAGTTCTAGTTGAATACACTGCAAGCAGACATGATAGGCCAAATTGGCAGTGGAGAGAATATCTCTCATTCCTAAAAATTCACTCATTTTAAAACCCCAAGGAACGTGAAGCATAGGATCTATTCTGCCACATTTCGCCTGCCCTCTTGCAGAAAGTTCTTCACCTTATCCTCATCAAGAGCATTCCATTGCCGAATGACCCTTGGAAAAAAGGACCAGTAATATGAGTCTCTTCGGGCCCTGATCTCCTTCAGTTTGAACAGATGATCATTTCTCCCCTATAGTCTGCAATGGATAACCTGCTATCTAAAGGTCCCTCATAACGTATTTTCAACAGTCTGCTAAACAGCTTAATGCTATCAGATGCCCGCCTCTGACAGAGTGAGTCCCACCCTAATTCTCTGATCATGCCTGACACACTCAATCTGTGAGAGAACCGACTTAGCCCAACTCTTGCTGCCCTCCTTTCTACCATTTCAATTTCCCAAGATAGGTCTTGCCTAAACGGAAACCAAATTGGACTGCAGCATTCCACAATTGGCCATACCAATGAAATGTAAGCTATTTCTTTTACTTCCTTTGTGCTGCCCCCAAGCACCCTGCTAACCAACCGAAGAGCATGCCCAGCCTTCCCAATCATTTTGTCAGTATGCTCCTTCCAGGTGCCCCGAGTGTTTAAGACAACTCCAAGGTGCTTGTGGGTGTCAACCCTTACACCACCTATGCTATAAAAAAATCAACATGCTTTTTTGACCTGCTTATTCTAAGAAAGCTACATTTGTGAAGGTTCAAAGGACACTCCCACTTTCTACTCCAATCATATATTTTGTGTAGGTCTTGCTGCAGTTCTGTGCAGGAAGACAACCCGTTTTCCACCCCCCTTGCCATGCATGTGTCATCTGCAAACAACTCAAGAAAGGATTTTAAATCAAGCCCGATATCATTAACATAAAGTATATGGAGTAATGGTCCTAATACACTTCTCTGGGGTACCGCTGATGGAACAGGTGTCCATTTTGATGCTACCCCATCCAAAAGTACTCTCTGCTGCCTGCCTTGCACATAGGCCTTTACCCACTGAATAACCTTACTATGAATCCCTAACTTGGACATTTTTGAAACAATCTTGTCATGAGGCACCATGACAAAGGCCTGTTCAAAATCCAGGAATATACTATCAACCTGCTTACCCTTATCTTGAGCATTTTGAATGTATTCAATTAGACAAGCCAGTTGAGTGTCACATGACCTCCCCTTCCTAAACCCATGCTGATTATCACTAAGGATGCCATTTTTCTCCAAATATCCCATAATATGTGAGAATGATATATGCTCAAAAGTCTTACATACCACACTGGCCTGTAGCACTTAGGATCTACAGTATCCCCTGATTTGAAAACTTGCACAACGTTTGCCAGCCTTCAGCTAGATGGAACAATGGCACTGTCTAATGATTTTCTAAAAATTTCTACCAAATAGTAGCTTACAATCCCTGAAAGAAGAAATGAAGAAATGTTATTGGGGCCTCCTGCCTTATGGACCACTAATTTATTTAAAAGTTTCTCAATCCCCTCTCTTGTAATAACAACTTCCTCCATTTGCCCTTGGTAGTCATTTCCTGACACTGGTGAATACTCATCTCCACTATTTGCAAATGTTTTTGAAAAGGAATCATTAAAAATATTTGCAGCTATAAGGCTATCACTAACTAGGTTTCTTGACTGGTCCTTAATAGCTGGAACCTTATAACCCCCTTTTCTACACTTTTTGAGGTACCCCCAGAAAGCTTTTGGAATGTTCTTGAGCCTTTCCCCCAAAACAACCCTATGGAATTCCTTGTAGGCCTTTTTAACAAGAGCTTTTGCACTTTTCCTGGCTGCCTTATGGGCGACCTCCCTATCTGCATCCTGCTCCCTTCTAAATATATTTCTGACTCTTCTCTGCCTATGCAAAGCTGCCTTCACTTCATGGGTATACCATTCTGGAAAACCACTGTCTGTCGTCTTCTTCTTTATAGGGACAGCCTGTCTTGTACCTTCATCTAGAAGTGCTAAGAATGTTTGCCAGGACTCTTCAACACTGCAAGCAGTTGCAGTGACCTGGAAATCATTCAACTGGGCTTCGAAATAAGACCTAAGCCGTTTCACTATCTCAACTCTAACTGCAGCATGATCACTAATTTCCTTAATGCACCTCACATCCTTGATGGAGCAAGGCACATTAGTAAAAACTAGGTCTAAAATCCCTCCCTTATAATGAGTTGGCATGGTCACAACCTGTTCTAACCCAATACAACACAGCTGCTGTAAAAAGGAATGAAGTGCCCCTGAAAGAGCAGAATTTCCAACTGACTGCATGCTGCCCCAATTCACTCCAGGAAGATTGAAGTCCCCACCTAGAATAACTGTTGGAACCATCCTCCTATGATTGCAGATCTCCAAAGAATGTGCCAATCGCAACAATGGACTTGGATCAGTTCCTGGTGGATGATAGAAGGCAATGACATAAGTCCCCCCTGCTAACCCAGAAACACTACAACACAGCATCTCACAGTGCCCCTCAAAACCTGCTTCCCTAGTACTTTGTCGATAGCTATGAAGTTAGTCAATAAATTAGCGATATGCATATGTTATCACAATTTATTAAAAAAATTCAGAACAGTTCCACATTGTACATAGATGCATATATATGCAAGTAGATACATAGATTCAACGAATGACCAAATTCGTTTTAATGTTTTGCACTTATTAAATTGGCCCTTAACGTTCTCCAGTCACTTAATCATTCCAGAAATTGTGGAGTGCCATGTGGGGAATTCATGGGCAAGCTTGCCTGCAGAATCGCCTGACTCAGCATCATCACCATACTTTTATCCCGCCTGTGGCAGGGTCTGGTCTGTGGGTCCACTGACATTCTGTGACTTGGGGCACCCACCTACAGGAACCTACAGGAACATTGGCTTTCTTGCTTGTGGGGGAAGCCAGCCTACCCCATGTGTTCCAACACTGCATTATATAGTGAAACTTCTCTAATCGGTCCACCCCTGGGGATTTATTAAAGTGGACCCATCAGAAGGGTGGACTGATTAAGGGGCTAACCAAAATACCAGGGAACCTTTGTGTGGACCTTTGCATATGATAGTGTTCCTAGACAGGTAGTCTGGAGCATTTTAAGGTAGAAAGAGGTTGATGAAGGCCATATTCAGATAATACAGGATATATACAGTATTATCGCGATTCGCAGACAAGGATGATGTAGGACTGAACGGCTGTAAAGAATCACCAAAGACACCAGAGAGTGGTTCGAGACCCTTGTTTTGTTTAATCCAACATTTTGATATTTACAAAGCATGATGGGTGAATAGTGTGTAAGAGACCATACATAATGTGATGCAAAAATTACATTCATGGAAGACTGACTGATCTAAGATTGTAGAAAGGCTTGATGATGATCTTAGAAATAAAATGTGTGACTGTAGACTGAATGAATGATCTGATGATTGTCTGACTCTAGAATGATCAAGACTGTTTGTTAACCCCCAAAACATGCTTCTTAGGACATCACATCATGAGGTCCTTGACTGTGTTTGGGTCCCCATGATTAAAGGGTACCCATGACTCACTGACAAGGGACCACTCAGTATGTCCCCACACAAGGTCTTACAGTTTAACGAACAGGTCCTATTGTTGCCTACAGGATGCAGCAACAATAGGAGCTAGAAGAACAATGATGTTCAATGCTATTTTCATAGTATGAGCTTGCAGGGGTGTGTGTTTTTGGGGCAGAGGTGTGTTAGGGATCATATCCCCACAGCAGTGGTTCTCAATCTTTTTGAAGTCAGGGAACACTAAACTAAGACATTTTACTTCACGGAACGCTTACAATTCAACATGAACTTCAAAGCAGGTTGTACCCTTTCTACACTTGGTACTTACTACCACTTTATATAACTATAAAACGAACAACTATGTCATTTGTGTTTGCTGATTACAATCCGATCCAAAAATTATTTTAAACTGTATCGATTTTTTTCCATCACCCTTATTTGTGCATTTAATTTTTTTGCAGAACACTTGAAATGGCTTCAGGGAACACCAGTGTTCTGCAGAACACACTTTGAGAACCACTGCCCTACAGTATGATCGTTCCATCGCTAGCATGAGAACAGGTTTGTGTGCATCAAGGATGAGCTGCTGATGAGCTGGATGAGCTGCTGACGACAATAGGGGAATGGGCCTCTTAGTGCCTGGTATTTGCTGATGATGTGGGAAGGCTTGAGTGGACCAAATAAGATGCACAAAAGGGCCTTGGAAACTGCAATGGAAAGAGGGGGCCTAAAGGTGAACATGACGAAGACAATAGTACCTAGCTTTCAATTGGAGTGGCCAGGGGTACCGGGTGAGATTCATTGTGAGGATGAGGTGATACCAGTGGAACAAGAGTTTCGTTATCAGATTTCCACACATGACACAGGATTAATATAGGATGACTGAAGTGGAGGCAGGCAGGTGGAGTCCCTTGAGACCACTGGGTCTCAATAAAGTTGAAAGGCAAAGTTTACAGAACGATAGTTAGGCCCACTATGCTGTGTGGCTCAGAGTGTTGGCCAGCTAGAAAGAACCATGAGAGGAGAATGCAAGTGGCTGAGGTTCAAATGCTGTGCTACATGAGTGGAGTGTCACCTGCCAAGAGAATTCGAAACGAGTACATTAAATGTAGCTTGGGGGTGGGAAACATCACAGAGCAGTTGCATAGGCATGTGATGAGGAGGGGAAGGAGGAACTTATAAGGTACATTGTTGGACTGCAGGTAATTGGGGGTACTAGGGGTATGTGGGAGCTGGTAGTGCAAATGGACATGGAGGACTGTGGGGCGGAAGGAAACACAGGTGGTGGATAAAAACCCACAGACCCGACCCAACTGCAGGCAGGGTAAGGGTGAGATGATGATTTTGGGGGCATGCAGTAATGGCTATTTTATGCATTTTTACTGGGAATGTCAAATAAAGTGCTCGGGTCGTCCAGAAACAGGGTAAGGATGCATAAGTTAATTCTATTGGGAAGAGGTGATTTCCTTCCTTATCTTGGATGGTAAGACAAGCTCCATACTGTAGATTCTGAAGTGTCAGTTTGGCTTGAGTGGTGATAAAGCTAATTTGATTTTCACCTTCACCCTTGCAGGTTAATACTTCCGATTGAATGACGGTGTTTGAGTTACAATGGAGGTTTAAGTCATGCGTAGTTGTGAGAATGCACATTAGACTGACAAGTACAATGCCTGTGCTTCTAAATTGAATTCTTTGATTCATTTCTTGGATGGTTTGTTGAAGGTGGGCTATGTGTTTTCCAACGAAATCTCCTGTTATGACTCCTAGTGCCACGGAAATTTTTAAGGTGCCTTTTCCTATCCGATAAGTTATATAGAGGATAGAGATGAGGGTCTTTGAAGCTTTCAATTTTAGTGGCCAGGGGCAAGGAGGTGAGATCCGCTGTGGCAGTGAGGGTATACCAGTGGTGCAAGAGTTTCGTTATTTAGGATCAGTTTTCCAGAGCAATGGGGAGATAGATTCAGACGTGACCCATAGGATTAATACCGGATGGCTGAAGTGGAGGCAGGCAAGTGGTGTCCTGTGCGACTGCCGGGTCCCCATAAAATAAAAAGGTAAAGTTTACAAAACAGTCGTTAGGCCTGCTTTGCTATATGGCTCAGAGTGTTGGGCAGTTAGGAAGAACCATGAAAGGAGAATGCAGGTGGCTGAGATGCGAATGCTGCGTTACATGACAGGGGTGTCCCAAGCTGACAGAGTACGTAATGATTACGTTAGAGGTAGCTTGGGGGTGGGGGACATTGTGGAAAAGATGAGGGAGAGGCGGTTGAGGTGGTATGGGCATGCGATGAGGAGAGGGGAGGAGGAGCTCATTAGGTCCATTATGGGTATGCATGTGATTGGGGGCTCCAGAGGTAGGGGAAGACCAAAACGGACGTGGGAGCAGGTGGTGCAGAGGGACATGGTGACATGTGGGGTGGCAAGGGACCTGGTGGGGGATAGGCGGGAGTGGAGGTTAAGAACCCACAGACCCGACCCTGCCACTGGCGGGAGGAGGGTTCGATGATGATGAGGGTCTTTAGGATATATAGTAACGTCTTAAAAATAGCTTTTAGAAATATGGCTATCAGACCAAAGAGAATGATTATAATACCATAAATAACATACTGAATCTTGTTAGGTAGGCAATGTATATAGTTAAAAATACTTAAGCAAAATAAACAATTAATAGAGGGACAAAAGGAATTTCCATCTATCTCAAACACTCCTTCAACACTTGACCACTCTTCTCTATCACAATGACCTGAAGTTTTCCTTTGTTTAGTAAATATTCATCAGGGACTGTTATCGGTTTGTAATCCTCAGCCAGCTTGTAAGAGGATTCTACTCCTCCTTTGCGAAGAATTACTGTTCCTGCCATTTGAAAGGTGAGTACCGACTTGTAAAACTTTATTCTATCCAAGCTGCTTTGATCTCCTTGGGTTTCTATGCTGAATAGTCTACGGGGAGGGAGTGTAGGTTGTACGTAAGGATCCTCTTTCCTGTGGTAGCAAATGGGATAAGAAATGATGTGGGGGATGATTTAAGTTATCCCCTTGAATTCAGCACATATGGAGGTGAGGGCTTTATGCACAGAACATCAGCATGAACTTTTCAGGTTGCAATTCATTATGGAACAATATCATGCATTTCCAGCACATGGTTTGTCTATGGAACAGCCACATTCCTTTTTGGAATTTTTGTGCAAACATTTAAATATTAAATCACTTCCTTTATGTGAGGTTACTTGTTTCAACCTGTTCTTACATTGCCATATCGAACTTATTCTACAAGTGCTTCCAATTTGGGGGCTGTTGTTCTTATTTATGCTTTATTTATTATAATCTATGTGGTTATCATTGCAAGCCTAAGGCACCTAAGGTGACAACCGTCCAGGAAAGGTTATTTGGTCGTAAACTAGGAAGTCCCTGGAGGTTTGCCATAAATGGGGTATTACGTTCCCTAGGACAGTGGCTCTCAATCCTTTTGAAGTCAATGAACACTAAACTGACATTTTACTAGCACGGAACACTTACAATTCAACATAAACTTTAAAGCAGGTTGTACACTTTCTACACTTGGTACTTACTACATCATCATCATCATACCCTTATCTCGCCTGTGGTATGGTTGGGTCTGCAGGTTCTAGCCCTCCACCCCCGTCTATCTCTCCCCTAGTTTCCTGTCCACCAAACCTTCATTCCCGGGAAGGACCTAACAAGCTCCTCCTCCCCTCTTCTCATGACGTGTACTTACCACCTCAGCCTATTCTCTCTGATTTTCTTCTGCGATGTCTACTACCCCAGGCTACCTCTAATATGCGCACTCCTAATTCGATCGGCTCTCAACACGCCACACATGTGCCACAGCATTCGTATCTCGGCTACTCGCATTCTATTTACGTAGCTCTTCCTCAATGACCAGCACTCTGATCCATATAGCATAGCTGGTCTAACCACTGTCCTGTAGAACTTCCCTTTCAACTAGTCCTCCAATCACACAGGACTCCGCTTGCCTGTCCCCACTTCAGTCACCCCCTTCCCCATTGATTCTGCGGGTCACATCAGTGTATCTCTCCATTGCTATATTTGTGCGTTAAATTTTTTTTGCAGAACACTTGAAGTTGTTTCACGGAACACGCTTTAAGAACCACTGCCCCAGGACATCATCAAGCATTGCCAATGCACCTGCTGTGCATGTACCTTTGCCCACAGTTATTATTAACAGCTATTTACATGCCATAAAATGCTGTCAGGAGACAATATATGCAATCAATACAATTTTTAAATAAAACTGATAAATTTATTAAACAGTTGTATATAGCAAATGCAATGATAACTAGATTTTAGAACGCATTTATAATAAAAACATGTCCTCTACATGATATGAATTTCATGTAGAAATGACAACAATGAGCAAGTGTTGGAATGCTCAAGTGCAACATTATTTATTAATTAAACGCATTTTCGTGTCTGAAATCATCTGGATTTCCACGTTGTCCAATTGGCAAATTTGTCGATCGCCAAACTGGAGCTTGGAAATGAAATGGTGTATTGTGAGCCAATCCAAAGGGGGATGAGAACTGTTGAGGTGGTGGCAGCACAATAGTGGTTTTCACTATGACCACTCCAGATGGGTTAACGGCCACTTTCAGTGTATCATCTGGCATCATTAATCCAAAATTTTTCTTCTCAAATAGCTCTTTGACGTGATATCCATTCTTGAATGTTAATCCCAATTCCTTTGAATAAAATTGCATATAAATTCTTATTCTTTGGCCTTGTCCACAGCAGTGACTTTCATGAGTATTGCATTGCATTAATAATATCACTACAACTACATCTGCCCTGTGATGAACTATACCTTAGGATATCAAAGGATGGGATTAAAATAGTTGTGGAATTCCTATTACTAATTTACTCTCCTTTTGCTTTCATTTAGTTAGCTTGAATGTACTGGAAACGTGAAAAGCTGTCCGGTTCTTGATTGCAGACAGGATTAGGGATTCAGTGTTGATGTATCAGAACTAGGACACACAGCCGAATCACAGGATAGGCTAATAGAAGTATTTTCAGATACTGCTTACTGCTCTAAAATAACAGTTTAAGAAACGATCCCTTTCAATTCTATGGGTTCAGTTACAGGGAGGTTTTGTGGAACCATACACGTTGGGTCTGCAACAGTTTTATATCTAGGGGAGCCATGGTAAACAAAACTTTGAGAATCAGTCACCTAAACGGATAATAGTTGTGGCAACCGAAATAGTAGAAATATATGTCTATGTGGTATTATTCCGCAATATGGCCCTGGTCTATAATAGCTACAAGTAACAACTATCATGGGGTAAAGCTACGTCTGAAATGGTGACTAATACACGATTTCTTTATAATAACTTCGGAAAAGTGAAGACAAAGGCAAGAGAATGATCTTATTTCACCGACCGTCAAATCTCGAAAAGACTTACACTTAGTCCTACAGAAATTTCCGAAGGCGTTCCATCTGTTCGTCGATTAAGAAAAGCTATGGCATATGAATAAAAGTTATCAGCCACGGGTGTCAATGGACGGGCCCAAATTTCAATTCCCTTGTTCTGTATATAATGCACAAAAAGTATTTTACAAATGTAAACTGCAAGTGCTGTTAAGAGTCGACGTTTTAGTCGATAGTAAAAATATACCTGATAAATTCTTCTCCCTTGTATTCCAAGGGGATCTTGATCAACAGCAATTAAATCCTTGTTGAGAAGTATATCTCGATAGTCTTGTTTGATGGTGCGCAAATCAACAGACATTAAAAGTGGGGCTGCCAATATGGCCCAGATAGCCATTTGAACTTTACTTTGCTCATAACTCAAACCAAAATTTCCAATTATTAACTAGATCCAAGTATAAAAGCTGATCAACTTCATATATGCAAAATACGTAAATTCGAAATATGTCGTACATGAAATTATAGTCTGAAATCATTAGAGCACTATTACCATATCAGGGTCATTCCATTGTCCAGGACCAGCTTGGGGAATGAGTGCATCCTGATTATCACCATAATAGTCAATGATGGATTGAACACTTTCCCAAGAATCATCAATGTCATTGTAATTCCTCCAAAGGTTGCAAGTCTTTGTAATGGCTGAATAGTTAGGCTGTCAGAGGTGTGAGTAAGAAAGCATTACAAATAGTATAAATGAATGAGATCAAACAAATAACATGAAACTATACTTACAGAAATGCCAGAAAATATTTGATACACAGGCCAGCTGCAAGCATAAACCATTGGTCGACCAGTTTGGTTTAAATAAAACCCCATCTCAGGATAGCCTCTATCCATATCTCGGGGATCAGCATAGCAACCATCCAACTTTAAATAATCTACATCCCACGATGCAATTGTTTCCGCATCTAATTTCAAGCTCCCCAAGATTCCAGGATAACCAGCACAAGTGAAGTTCCCATAATCCTCATAGATTCCAAACTTTAACTCTTTCTGATGAATCTGTTCAGCAAACAAATTAAGTACAGTATGAACTATAAGACTTGCACATACTTGTTAAGTTTTAGTTATTGCAGAAAATGTTGAGCAGCGCGTTACAGCAAAGTGCTGAATAACACCTGTGGGCAATTGTTGCTCGTCGATTTTTGGAATCCAAACATCTTGGGCAATTACTTTGTACCACTCAAAATAAGTAACATTACATAAACAGACGCTGTAAATATCAATATAGATCTAAATAGTCGCTGATAAGCCCTTATTAGGGAGTGACAATTTATTTAGAACTCTCCAGTAAAAAATGCAAATTTTGCATCTATAAATTTTCGATTTTTTTTTTCTTCGTTCGTTCGTGTTTTAGGGCCCATCAACTTCAATGGTCATTAGGGCCCAGAAAGACAATCACCATGGTGTGGGGTGTAAGTGGCCATCCCACCATGGTGAAAATAAATAAGGGCAAAAGCCCAATAAAATTAACAAAACAAAAGGCAACAGCCAAACAAATAACAGACAAAAAGTAAGGACAAAGGCCAACAACAAACACAAAAAAGTAGGCAAAAGCCTAAAAAGACAATAATACAAAGAAGGCAAAAGCCAAAAAAGGACCAAGATAAAACAGGCAAAAGCCAAACAAACAGAGAGATAAAAAGCAAAAGCCAAAACGGATACAAACATAAAGAGGCAAAAGCAAAACACACAAAAGGAAAACACAAAAGGAAAACGCAAAAGCATTTGTATTAGATTTTGTGAAAGAGGCCAGCCTCTTTCACAAATACAAGAGAGTTCTCAACTCCCTGGGGGCTATCCCCTAGGGAGTTAGAGAGCTCTGGACTGACCCCCAGTCGGTGTTTAAGTTCACGGTATCTCTCACAGTAACTGAAGATGTGTGCCACTGTGAGAGGCTCCCAACAGCAGTCACACCATGGTTCATCCTCACCCCGTAATATGTAGGAGTGGGTGAGGAACGTGTGACCGATTCTCAGAAGAGCAAGCACAACCTCCTCCCTCCGTGACAGGCGGCATGAGGACGCCCAGTGCACTGGGGTGTCCTTCAGGGTGCAGAGTTTGTTGGTGGTCTCCGCAAACCACTGAGACCGCCATTGCCCATGGACAGCCCGCCGCACCATCGGGAGAGCATCAGAGGAGGGGACTGTAGTGTCAGGAACATCTGGTAGGTGGGCCACATGATGGGCATGGGCATCAGCCCTCTCATTCCCCATAATGCCAACATGCCCCAGGACCCACATAAACAAAACTGTCTTGCCCCTCTGACGAATCATGAGCAGCAAACTGTGCACACCCTGGATGATGGTATTCCTGCTATACAGGGTGTGCAATAGCTGTAGGGAGGATAGGGAGTCAGTCACAACCACAAAGTGTCGGTGGTTCAAAAATTGGGTGAGTTCCAGTGCCCTGTGCATAGCAGTAAGCTCTGCAGTTAAGACACTGGTGATGCCTGGAAGGCGGCCCCCTATGAGATGACCAGTTGTAAAGACTGACCAACCCACAGAGGTGCCATCCTTCGACCCATCTGTGTAAACAAAAACATGGCTCCGATAGGTCAGAGAGAGGCGTCCAAACTCTTGCTGGTACACTGATCTATCGGTACTGGCTTTGGGGAAGACAGTGAGTGTTAAATTAAAAATCGGCTCAGGTACTGTCCAGGGCGGTAAAGAGGCTGGTAGTACAGGCTGCACCCTAGGCAGGGTCACACCCAGGCCAGTGAGACCATCCATCCACCACATGCTAAATGGAGGGGGAACCCCTGGCCGGCGATTGAATGGTCGTTGCAGAGTGCGACTAAAAACGACTGGGTGTGTAGGGTGCTGTGGCTGACCTTTCAGCCGCAAAATATATGCAGCTGCTAAGCACTGCCGCCTTACAGTCAGTGGCGGCTCACCAGATTCAGCATAAAGGCTGAGCACAGGGCTTGTGCGGAAAGCCCCAATGGACAACTGGATGCCAGCATGATGAACACTGTCCAGCATCCGGAGAGTATATGGAGCAGCCAGGCCATAAACACTACAGCCATAGTCGAGTTGTGATCGAACGAGTGATGGGTATAATCAAAGCATCATCGTTCGATCTGCCCCAAAACCAGTTCCCTGCAGGCACCGCAGAATATTAAGGGAGCGAAGGCACTTAGCCCTGAGCTCCTTCAAGTGTGTGACCCGTGTCAGACGGCTGTCAAAACGGAGACCAAGAAACCGGGCTGTCTCTACAACTGGGAGGAGGTGCCCATTCAGGGTAAGCTGAGGCTCAGGATGAAGCCCTCGCTTACGATAGAAGTGCATGACTGTTGTTTTCTCAGGGGAGAATTTATAGCCATGTGATGTGGCGAACTCATTGGCACTATTGAGTGCCAGTTGCAGCTGACGCTCAATGCCATGCATTGTGGCACCCCGGTACCAGATGGAAAAGTCCTCCACAAATAGGGACGGTTGTACCGGGGGGTGAATGGAGGAGGGAAAACCGTTCACCGCAACAGCAAAGAGCGTCACACTGAGGATGCTCCTCTGTGGGACACCATTCTCCTGCAAAAAGGCAGAAGAGTAGGTGTTACCCACAAGCACTCTGAAGGTCCGGTTGGACAAAAAACTATGGAGGAAGAGGGGCAAATTACCCCTGAGCCCCCACTGGTGCAAGGTCTCAAATATGCCATGGCGCCATGTGGTATCATACGCCTTCTCCACATCAAAAAAGATAGCCACCAAGTGCTGTCGGTGGAGAAAGGCCTCACATACTGCTGTCTCCAGTGAGATCAAATGATCCACCGGAGACCTGCCTGCACGGAAGCCACATTGGGCATTGGAGAGAAAGTTGTGTCGTTCCAGATACCACACCAAGCGCCAGTTAACCATGCGTTCCATGGTTTTACACAGACAGCTCGTCAAAGATATGGGCCTGTAATTCGTGGGTAAGGTACTATCCTTTCCAGGTTTTGGGAGGGGAATGATGATAGCCTCCCGCCAGCCTACAGGGATGTCGTGCTGCTGCCAAATATAATTAAAAACCTGAAGGAGGTAGGAAAGACCATTCTCAGGTAGATGCCATAGCAATTGGTAATGGATGTTATCAGGACTGGGGGCAGTATCCCGGGCCTGTGCAACAGCTGCTCACAGCTCCCAAGCGTTCTGCTGCATCTTTATGTTTGATGAAAGCTGCAGTGTAGTGCTGGGAACTGGAGATGGCTGCAAATGTCCTTGCCAGCTCCTCAGCCACCTCACAAGGCAGAAGTAAATGTCTCCCTTGCACAAGGAGACCAGAGCCACAGGATTGTAAGTACCTTCCCTGGGTTTTTCTCAGCTTTTCCCAGAAATTCTTGGATGGTGTGTGGTGGGTAAGTGAGGAGACATACTCACTCCATGAGGAGCGTTTGGCCTCCTTTATTACCCGTCATGCATATGCCCAGGCTCTGACGTAGTTGACACGATTAGCGTCAGTTGGACGAGACTGGAAGAGGCGAAGTGAGCCTCTGCGGGCCCAAATCGCACTCCGACAGTCCTCTGTCCACCATGGCACCCGTGCTCGTGGAAGGTTACAGGAGCTCTGGGGGACAGATGCCAATGCTGCCCTGATCACCACCTCTGTGAAGTGGCTCACTAGATCATTAACCCCATCAAAATCACGTAGTGGGCAAAAGTGAATGCGACGAGCAAACTCTTCCCAGTCTGCCCGACGCAAACACCATCGTGGTGGTTGTTGGGGCAATGCCCCACTTCCACTGCTAATCCTGATGGGGAAGTGGTCACTTCCCCCAGGGTCAGACAGAACTTCCCATTGCAGACCTGGCGCCAACCCAGGAGAGCAGATGGAGAGGTCGATACAGGAAAGACCACCAGTGGCAGTCATCACATGTGTGGGGGCACCAGTGTTGAGGACAATGAGGCCATTGTGTGACACCCATTGTTCCACAAGGAGCCCTCGGGTGTTGCGACTGTCCGAGCCCCATTGGGCTGTGAGGGAGTCAAGGTCTGCCCATGGGATATCAATCCCAGGAGGCAGGTAGAGGGAACATTCAGTTGCAGTGAAACTGCCACGGCTTGGAGAGGCGTCTGCAAAGTAGCTGGGGTGTGCATGCATCCATTCCAGATAAGGATTCCCACCCCTCCCACAGGGTGGTTTCCCTGCTGCCGGGTGTCTGCATACATCTTG
>JAAFCE010009125.1:7088259-7125353 GCA_013389805.1 Trigoniulus corallinus | reverse complement strand
CAAGATGTATGCAGACACCCGGCAGCAGGGAAACCACCCTGTGGGAGGGGTGGGAATCCTTATCCGGAATAGATGCATGCACACCCCAGTTGCTTTGCAGACGCCTCTCCAAGCCATAGCAGTTTCACTGCAACTGAATGTGCCCACCACTCTATGTTCCCTCTACCTGCCTCCTGGGATTGATATCCCATGGGCAGACCTTGACTCCCTCACACCCCAGCTTCCCATACCCTTTCTGATTATGGGAGATTTTAATGCCCATAACCCCCAATGGGGCTCGGACAGTCGCAACACCCAAGGGCTCCTTGTGGAACAATGGGTGTCACACAATGGCCTCATTGTCCTCAACACTGGTGCCCCCACACATGTGATGACTGCCACTGGTGGTCTTTCCTGTATCGACCTCTCCATCTGCTCTCCTGGGTTGGCGCCAGGTCTGCAATGGGAAGTTCTGTCTGACCCTGGGGGAAGTGACCACTTCCCCATCAGGATTAGCAGTGGAAGTGGGGCATTGCCCCAACAACCACCACGATGGTGTTTGCGTCGGGCAGACTGGGAAGAGTTTGCTCGTTGCATTCACTTTTGCCCACTACGTGATTTTGATGGGGTTAATGATCTAGTGAGCCACTTCACAGAGGTGGTGATCAGGGCAGCATTGGCATCTGTCCCCCAGAGCTCCTGTAACCTTCCACGAGCACGGGTGCCATGGTGGACAGAGGACTGTCGGAGTGCGATTTGGGCCCGCAGAGGCTCACTTCGCCTCTTCCAGTCTCGTCCAACTGACGCCAATCGTGTCAACTACCTCAGAGCCTGGGCATTTGCACGACGGGTAATAAAGGAGGCCAAACGCTCCTCATGGAGTAAATATGTCTCCTCGCTTACCCACCACACGCCATCCAAGAATGTTTGGGAAAAGCTGAGAAAAATCCAGGGAAGGTACTTACAATCCTGTGGCTCTGGTCTCCTTGTGCAAGGGAGACATTTACTTCTGCCTCGTGAGGTGGCTGAGGAGCTGGCAAGGACATTTGCAGCCATCTCCAGTTCCCAGCACTACACTGCAGCTTTCATCAAACAGAAAGAAGTGGCAGAACGCCTTCCAATTAACTTCTCTGGTGGTGTTGCTGAGGGGTATAACGACCCATTTACCCGTTGGGAGCTGCGAGCAGCTCTTGCACGGGCCCGGGATACTGCCCCCGGTCCTGATAACATCCATTACCAATTGCTACAGCATCTACCTGAGAATGGTCTTTCCTACCTCCTTGAGGATTTTAATTATATTTGGCAGCAGCACGACATCCCTGTAGGCTGGCGGGAGGCTATCATCATTCCCCTCCCAAAACCTGGAAAGGATAGTACCTTACCCACGAATTACAGGCCCATATCTTTGACGAGCTGTCTGTGTAAAACCATGGAACGCATGGTTAACTGGCGCTTGGTGTGGTATTTGGTGGAGACAGCAGTACGTGAGGCCTTTCTCCACCGACAGAACTTGGTGGCTATCATCTTTGATGTGGAGAAGGCATATGATACCACATGGCGCCATGGCATATTTGAGACCTTGCACCAGTGGGGGCTCAGGGGTAATTTGCCCCTCTTCCTCCATAGTTTTTTGTCCAACTGGACCCTTCAGAGTGCGTGTGGGTAACACCTACTCCTCCACCTTTTTGCAGGAGAATGGTGTCCCACAGGGGAGCATCCTCAGTGTGACGCTCTTTGCTGTTGCGGTGAACGGTTTTCCCTCCTCCATTTACCCCCCGGTACAACCGTCACTATTTGTGGACGACTTTTCCATCTGGTAGCGGGGTGCCACAATGCATGGCATTGAGCATCAGCTGCAACTGGCACTCAACAGTGCCAATGAGTTCGCCACATCACGTGGCTATAAATTCTCCCCTGAGAAAACAACAGTCATGCACTTCTGTCATAAGCGAGGGCTTCATCCTGAGCCTCCACTTACCCTGAATGGGCACCTCCTCCCAGTTGTAGAGGCAGCCCGGTTTCTTGGTCTCCGTTTTGACAGCCGTCAGACATGGGTCCCACACTTGAAGGAGCTCAGGGCTAAGTGCCTTCGCTCCCTTAATATTCTGCGGTGCCTGCAGGGAACTGGTTTTGGGGCAGATCGAATGGTGATGCTTCGATTATACCGATCACTCGTTCGATCACGACTCAACTATGGCTGTAGTGTTTATGGCCTGGCCGCTCCATCTACTCTCTGGATGCTGGACAGTGTTCATCATGCTGGCATCCGGTTGTCCATTGGGGCTTTCCTTTATGCTGAATCTGGTGAGCCGCCACTGACTGTAAGGCGGCAGTGCTTAGCAGCTGCATATATTTTGCGGCTGAAAGGTCAGCCACAGAACCCTACACACCCAGTCGTTTTTAGTCGCACTCTGCAACGACCATTCAATCGCTGGCCAGGGGTTCCCCCTCCATTTGGCATGTGGTGGATGGATGGTCTCACTGGCCTGGGTGTGACCCTGCCTAGGGTGCAGCCTGTACTACCAGCCTCTGTGCCGCCCTGGACAGTACCTGAGCCGATTTTTAATTTAACACTCACTGCCTTCCCCAAAGCCAGGTCAGTGTACCAGCAAGAGTTTGGACGCCTCTCTCTGACCTATCGGAGCCATCTTTTTGTTTACACAGAAGGGGCGAAGGATGGCACCTCTGTGGGTTGGTCAGTCTTTACAACTGGTCATCTCATAGGGGGCCGCCTTCCAGGCGTCACCAGTGTCTTAACTGCAGAGCTTACTGCTCTGCACAGGGCACTGGAACTCATCCAATTTTTGAACCACCGACACTTTGTGGTTGCGACTGACTCCCTATCCTCCCTACAGCTATTGCACACCCTGTATTGTAGGAATACCATCGTCCAGGGTGTGCACAGTTTGCTGCTCATGATTCGTCAGCAGGGCAAGACAGTTTTGTTTATGTGGGTCCCGGGGCATGTTGGCGTCATGGGGAATGAGAGGGCTGATGCCCATGCCCGTCATGTGGCCCACCTACCAGATGTTCCTGACACTACAGTCCCCTCCTCTGATGCTCTCCTGATGGTGCGGCGGGCTGTCCATGGGCAATGGCGGTCCCAGTGGTTTGCGGAGACCACCAACAAACTCCGCACCCTGAAGGACTCCCCAGTGCACTGGGCGTCCTCATGCCGCCTGTCACGGAGGGAGGAGGTTGGGCTTGCTCGTCTGCGAATCGGTCACACGTTCCTCACCCACTCCTACATATTATGGGGTGAGGATGAACCATGGTGTGACTGCTGTTGGGAGCCTCTCACAGTGGCACACATCTTCAGTTACTGTGAGAGATACCGTGAACTTAAACACCGCCTGGGGGTCAGTCCAGAGCGCTCTAACTCCCTTGGGGATAACCCCCAGGGAGTTGAGAGCTCTCTCGTATTTGTGAAAGAGGCTGGCCTGTTTCACAAAATCTAATACAAATGCTTTTGCGTTTTCCTTTTGTATGTTTTGGCTTTTGCCTCTTTATGTTTGTATCCGTTTTGGCTTTTGCTTTTTATCTCTCTGTTTGTTTTGTTTTTGCCTGTTTTATCTTTGTCCTTTTTTGGCTTTTGCCTTCCTTGTATTTTTGTCTTTTTAGGATTTTGCCTACTTTTTTGTGTTTGTTGTTGGCCTTTGCCCTTACTTTTTGTCCGTTATCTGTTTGCCTGTTGCCTTTTGTTTTGTTAATTTTATTGGGCTTTTGCCCTTATTTATTTTCACCATGGTGGGATGGCCACTTACACCCCACACCATGGTGATTGTCTTTCTCGGCCCTAATGACCATTGAAGTTGATGGGCCCTAAAACACGAACAAATGAACAAATCCATCCATAATACCACATAGTGGTAAAACTTCATGTTGGGGTACACACAGTAAATGATTTCCCTATGTGTACAGTAATCAAGAATTGATGATTGCTTCATGGTTGATGGCTGCTTCTACCTCTGGATGTTGTTTGTTTGCTGGTGTTTGATGGCCCTTCAACTACTAGGTCATTAGAGCCCCTTCCATAGTGTAGTTCTTATGAAGAGACTGCACAGATACTACACTAATGCGACGATTTTTGGATAATAGCGGTACCCAGTTTTTCCAATTGGCCACCTATGTCAGTACAAACTGGGGTTGTGTTGCTTAAATTTAGTGATCAAACGAGAACTGGTATTCCAGTGCCATTTGCCACTCCCACTCTGGATGTTGAGGAACACATATCCTCTTGGTGTCTTGGCTGACCTCTACACAAGTTCATTGTAAATTGTATTACCACCTCCATTATAGATCCCTTGTTTTATTACTACTGAAACCACACATTAGCAAGTTTTGAGTGGTCTGTTCATGTACAATGTATGTAATGCACAGTGTATGTTGTACATTCTGCATGGGTCTATGTCAATTTGGTGCATGACAATTTGGCACACATACAAATTTGGCATATGACAATTTGGCGCACATACAAATTTGGCGTGTGACAATTTGGCGCACATGCAAATTTGGTGTATGCATAGTACTTAAACACAATTTTCACAGGTGAATAAATTTATCATATACTCAGCATTTGCTGCACAAGATCAGAATAAATGCACAAAGATTGCCTCTATTTATGGTTTTTTAGAGTTACACCCCTGTATACCTGACAATGGGTGCCTAAAGGTCAACATGCAAGGTAATAGAACAATGAATGCCTACCCCAACTGTGTTATATGTGACCTGTAGAACTCCAATCGTCTTCCTCTGTAGCTTTGTAGAAAAAGATAAGTACAGTAGAACCTCCAAAGTTGACCACCCCTATATGTTGACCACCTCCTTAAGTTGACCAAATTTTCACAGACTGGATGTGCACCACATTAATTAATGGATGACCAACCTCCCCATGTTGACCACCTCTGTAAGTTGTATGTTGACCACCTCTGTAAGTTGTATGTTGACCACTATGACTGTGACACATGATATTGATTTAACCTCCATAAGTTGACCCCTTGTCTCCCTTGTGCCTGACAAGAGCCTTGCCAAGGGTGACAAATACAAGATTGAAAGAGTATCCAAGGAACATTTCACTGGATTGCTTGGCATTTGCTCTTCTTGGGGAAAGCTAAAGAAATTAGTGATTGGTACGTCAGCAAATTCATGTGCATTCAAGAAATTGAAGACCACCCTGTAACATGGAGATCAAACAAATGTGCATGGATGACTGCTGCCCTGTTTGAAGACAGGTAAGGGGTATGCATCAAGAAATTATCTATCCTACTAACAGTAGACAACTGCCCTGCTGAACTGCAAGTTAGTCACTTGACAAATTTGACACTTAACTTTCTTCTTCCAAATGCAACCTCAGGGATCCAACCTCTTGACCAAGGTGTTATCAAATCATTCCAAGTGTTTTACTAAGCCCAGCTCCTGGAGTGGATTATTGGTAAAACATGTGTCACCAGCTTGTGGAAGCAGCTTCATTTGCTGCATCTATCAATGCTCTGGGTGCTGTCCTTTGGATAATTCTGCTTGGAAAAAATTTAACCAGAAACAATGTTGACATGTTTTAGGAAAGTTGGATTTATCACAAACCAACAGACAACATTTTGGCCTCATCATACAGCCCATCTTCCATGGCAGGATTTTAAGGAGTAGCCTTTGAAAGTATTGTTAAAATGGGCAATGAAGTGTAAACCTCTAATGAATCTGATGCAGCTAACTGCTGGGGGGGGGGAAACATAACCCCCAACTACCAGATCAATGGCATTGGGGCTAGCTATGCCAATCCAATAGCAGTAAAAGTGTTGATTATGTAGCATTTCATACAGTTGTATCCAATAAATCAATAATACCGATGTATCAGTACAGTACACCTAGTTCTCCATAAGTTGACCACCTCTCTATGTTGACCACTTTTCTTCCACCCTTGGGTGGTCAACTTACAGAGGTTCTACTGTATTTTGTGTTTGATCTTGAAAATTACTTTTGATTTGCTTTTCATTTTTATTTGACTAACTTTTGCTCAACATTGTTTTTAGTAATTGACAATGCCACCAAAGAAGAGGACAAGAAGACTACTGATAAAATTGGAATAGCTGTCACCATCAAGCTACAAAGAAAGACGATTGGGGTTCTACAGGACACTGAAGTTAAGTTGTTTTTTGATTTTGGTAGCCTATAGTTAGCTGTTGTATTTTCTCTGGTCTTGCTACCACTGTTTTTCTTTGTGTTATATGTGACCATTGTGACCAAATTGTGACCCAAGAAATCGGTATGTATGCCAAATTGTCGTATGCCAAATTGCCCTGTGCCAAACTAATGTGATCCTATTCTGCACATATGCAACATTCTTAACCAGGGCCTTGCAAACGTTATAGCCATTAAAGCAAACACTACATCCGTGACCCTCTACCATTAAAAAGCCATAGGCTCTGCCGGGACCAGCCCAAACAGAAACTATAGTCAGGAAAACGTTGTAACCAAGAACGTCATAAACGTCTTTTATGGTATTCAAAAAATATATAACATCTGTTTATTATGTTTATAACTAACTAGAAATTAAAATTGAATAAATGTGCATTATTATGTATAATTTATAATCTTATTTTAAAAATGCACTGGACAAATGTTTAGCACCAGTTGCATTTCTTCACTGAAATACTTACATCTACCCATTTTAAACTGCTTGACTGTTTAACACAAACCTTACAATATATGCATAACTAAGATCCAAAGGTTATTTAATCTGTTTTTGCCCCCAAGAGTAATGTATATTACCAGTGCTAAACATTTGTCCAGGGCATTTTAAAAATAAAATTATGAATTATTCTTAATAATGCACATTTATACAATTTTATTTTCTAGTTAGTTATAAACATAATAGACAGATGTTATATATTTTTTGAATGTTTGCAAACGACTGGAGACACTAGGTGGCGCTGTCCACTGTGTGTCTGATTTCACCAAGCTTGGCAAATTTTGCCTGGAATTTAATGACTTTCACCCTTCTCTAGGGTAAAATCGCCTATTTTAAGGCATGAACCCCTAAGTTTTGCCAGTATAAGTTAGGGCTTCAGGTGTTGGGGCCGTTTTTGGAGGCAGGGAACTAATTGAGAGGTTTGGCAATAAGGCCAACCTCGTGATGCTCTCTCCAATCCGAGTGCGGCTCAATGTGCATCACCCGCACTGTCTGCAGCCATGCTGCATCATGGGGACAACTCCCTACAGCAAACATTTCAATTAAATTATTTAACTAATTATTTGCTATTGATATTTTGGTTTCACTCTTGAGACCTAACTAGTGTCCAGTGAAATCAATTTGAGTTTATGCCAGGTAGGTCCACCATGGAACCAATCTTCATTCTCTGACAGATGATTGAGAAGCATAGAACAGCAAGGAAGGACCTTCATGCAATATTTGTGGCCCTGGAGAAAGGATATGATAGTGTTCCCAGACAGTTAGTATGGAGCGTTTTAAGAAAAATATGGGAATGAAGGCCATATTAGGATAGTGGAGGTTATGTATGATGGTTCCATCACTAGGGTGAGAACAGCAAGTGGGGTGAGGCAGCACTTAGCCCTACCAATTCACTTTAGTAATGGATGTCTTTCTGATGGGAATAGGTGAATGGCCCCCCCTCCAGTGCCTGGCATTTTCAGATGTTGTGGGTAGGCTTGAGGAGTTATAAATATATGCACAAAAGGGCCTACAAGACATGAAAACAGCAATGAAAGAAGGGGGTCTTAAGGTGAACATGAAGAAGATTGAGTGCCTAGCTTTCAATTTTAGTGGACAGTGGCAAAGGGGTGAGATTCGTTGTGGGGAGAGGAGATTCCAGTGGTGTAAGAGTTTCACTATCTATGATCGGTTTTCCAGAGCAATGGGGAAAAAGATTCTGACATGACCCACAGGATTAATGCAGGATGGCTGAAGAGGAGACAAGCATGTGGGGTCCTGTGTGACCGTCAGATCCCAATAAAGTTGAAGGGTAAAGTTTACAGAACCGTCGTTAGGCCCGCTATGATGTATGGCTCAGCGTTCGGCAGTCAGGAAGAACCATGAAAGGCAAATGCAAGTGGCTGAGATGCAAATGATGCACTACATGAGTGGGGTGTCTAGATCTGACAGAATTCAAAACGATTACGTTTGAAGTAGCTTGGGGGTGGGAGACATGGTGGAAAAGATGAGAGAGAATGTGATCCCCCTACGCATGTGATGAGGAGGGGAGAGGAGGAGCTTATTAGGTCCATTGTGGGGCTGCAGGTAATTGGGGGCACCAGAGGTAGAGGAAGACCAAAGCAAACATGGGAGCAGATGCTGCAAGTGGATATGGAGGCGTGTGCAATGGCGAGGGGCCTGCCTGGTGGGGGATATATGAGAGTAGAGGATTAGAACCTGCAGATCTGACCCAACCTCAGGCAGGAGAAGGGTGAGATGATGATGATTTGCAAACGACCAATTTTGAAGAAAGATTGATTTTTGAACACCTTTTGAATCGGTGCTACACATATTTCCACCACTGTATGTTTGACGTGACGTTGGAAGTGTGAAATTTTGTGTTTTAGTTTTTTTTCTGCACTTCAGAGTAAGTTTCATTTCTCAACAGAAAATTCGCTGCATATTCCAATCACTTATTGATATTGCTACTCTTTTGCTGCTGCATGACATCAAACATGTCCTTTTGAAGGAGGAAAAAAGATTGTTGTGTCCTGTTGTTGAACGACAGGATAAAGGCAGGTTAACTACAGCAAAGGCCAGATGGATAAATAATAGGATGTTTTCTGAAGGTTAGGCTATTGGGGCAAAACTACTGGATTACAAAGCATGTCTATCAGATCTCCAACATTGGTTTGCTGTTGATGGATTTCATTTTAATACAAGGGCTGCCTTAAAGATTGGAATAAAAATTAAGGAGTTTATTGCTGATTTTTTTTTTTAGGAAAGGTACCAAGTCATCTTATGCCAGGTTAAGATGCAATATCAATAGGAAAGGTATTAATAGCGGAGGAATAGGTAAGTCTTTAGCAGTAAATGATCCTTTGACTTTGCTTGTTGTGAATTGCAGAAGCATAGTCAATAAAGCTGCCATAATAACAATATAATGCTGCCACATCAGATGCTGATATCTTAATTGGCACTGAATTCTGGTTGAGGGGAGACATTAAATCAGCAGAGATCTCAGATAAATTCGTAGTTTACAGAAAGGATAGGGAAGCAGGCATAGGGGGTGAAGTCTTTAAAGCAATAGATAAATCCCTGGAGAGCTCTAGGGAATTGTGATATGAGGAAGATTGTGAAATGGTATGTTGTCATGTTGCAGGCTCTCGTGGTGAGGGGATTTATGTAGTCAGCTTCTTCTTGTGGAACCAGTGAAGGGCTAGGAATGCACTTAGGAGAGGGAGGGATGCTAATAGGTCCACAAAATGGTGAAAGTGTATACAGGGCCGGCGTTAGGGCAAGGTGACCAAGGCAACCACCTTGGGCCCCACGCTTCAGGGGCCCCGCACTGGTGAATTAAAAAAATTTAATAAATGCTACACAAAATGAAGGTACAGGTAGTCATCGACCTATGACCTATGCAACTTATGACTGTTCGACTTTACGACCAGTGTGGTCGCTGACGACCCATAGCCAATCAGCAGTGATGAAAATTACTAGTTGTATTTTGGTACTTTATTTTTGAAACTAATCATCATCATCATAATCATCACACCCTTCTCCAGCCGGTGACTGGGTCGGGTCTGTGGGTTCCAATCCTCTACCCCTGCCTATCTGCAACAAGACCCCAACCTTTTCCCAGTTCGACTGGTATTGCAGTGTTTTAATGGCATAAAATATACAATAATAATGTAAGAAAATTATGATAAAATATGACAAAGATTTATAAAACATCATTTCACAGTGCAGTATAATACTAGAAACTTGAAGTGTGCATACAAGGGTCAACACTTAGCCCACACTTATTCACTCTAGTCATGGCTGAACTGCTGGCAGGAGTAGGGGAATGGGCCCCTCAGTGCTTGATATTTGCTGAAGCTGTGGGAAAGCTTGCAGAGTCCAAAGAGGAGGCACAAGGCCGACAAGCCTGGATGGGGTGAAGGATTGGAACCTGCTGACCCAACCCAGCCACAGGCTTGAGAAGGGTGTGATGATGATGACTTCACAGTACAGTACTGTAAATTCTGTATAGCAGTGGTCTTCAAACACTTTTGTGAACAAATTATGTGAAGTGGTCTTAACTCACGGAACCCTTCGAACTAGGTTTTGGGGGAACCCCATCCCAGCTTTAGAAAAGTATATCTTGCCACTGCTAAAGAATTTTTATTTTGACTTGCGGAACCCTCAGAGGTATACTGCGGAACTCTGGGGATCCACAGAACACCGTTTGAAGACCGCTGCTGTATAGCCTACTCAACTTATGACTAAATCGTGTTACGACCGGTCTGTCGGAACCAATTGTGGTTGAAAGTCGATGACTACCTGTATTGCAATATTTTTGGTATTTCTACTTCTCAAATATTCTTTAATGCAATCTCTTGTACTTCTAACTTGTTACATTTCTAGTTGAAACACTAAGGTGTTTTGAACTGATTTACATTTTGACATACTGATTTTGTGTTTGACAGAGTTTCAATAAACCGCTTTATTTTGATTTCATGTGTGTTTAAAGAAATTAAAGTCCTGCATTGGAAAGCAACCAATTTTATACCGCATTTATTCTAATTACCAGCACCCTCCAATAAATGGCACAACAAAAAAACCTTTGAAAAAATAAATGCTGTGCCATTTATTAGAATAAATATGGTAAATGTTTTCACTGGGGCCCCCCGCTCTTGCCTGCTGCCTTGGGCCCGCAAACTCTAGCACCAGCTCTGAGTGTATATGAAGAAGGGTTACAAGAATTTTCATGAAAACATTTTGGGAGATAGGCTTAAGAAAAATCGAAAGGTGTTCTGGGGGGTATCTGGAGAGGTGTAGGAAAGAGGGTTATATGGATACAGTGGTTAAGGATGGTCTTATGATTGGCAATGTTTTCAATGATGCATTTGCAAAAAGCTTTGCAACCTGTAGAAGAAACTTCCAGCTGGTACTTGATAGTGATTCACCAGGGGGAATGGGCGAGGTTACTATCACTAGCATGGGAATTGAGAAACTACTGAATAAATCAGTGGTTCATAAGGCTGCAGGTCCTGATGGCATTTCTCCATATATTATGCAGTGGATTTCAGGGATTTAGCTATTACCTAGTGGAAATATTTTGAAAGTCATTAGACATGGGCATTGTTCCATCACCATGGAAACTGGCTAATGTGGTACCAGTTTTCAAGTCAGGAGACACAGCAGACCCTAAGTGCTATAGACCAGTTTCATTAACGAGTGCTGTATCCAAGGTTTTTGAACATATCCTATTCTCTTCTATAATCAGGTATCTGGAAAAGAATGGCATCCTTAGCAATACCCAGCGTGGGTTTAGGAAAGGGAGGTCATGTGACACCAAAATGGCTTACTTGATGATTTATGTTCATAGGGCCTTAGACAATGGAAAGCTGGTTAATGTTGTATTCTTGGACTTTCAACAGGCTTTTGTCATGGTACCCCATGATAAGCTGGTTTCAAAAATGTCAAGTTTAAGGATACATAGTATGATTACTCAGTGGGTAAGGTCCTATCTGCTTGATAGACAACAGAGGGTAATGTACAATGGTAGTGCATCTGAATGGAAACCAGCCACATCAGGGGTCCTTGTGGGAATTGTATTAGGTCCTTTGTTGTACATTCTATATTATTAATAATTATTTCACATGTACATAATAATTATACATTCAATTAAGACACAACAAACACAAATGGTTATACATGTTAGTTGGCTGAGATCACCAGCTTACAAAGATATGACACCAAATGAGGTCATATAGGTAGAATGGTGTATGCAAAGGTTAAAAAATTGATTGTGGAGGCAATAATTAAACAGGACCTTATTAAAGTGCAGACAATTAGAACGGCATCTATAATTGCTACATGAAAACACTGTGGAGTGGATATCAAAAGGTAAAGTATTCCAAAGCTTGAAAGATCGAATAGGATAAAGCCTATCCCTAAGGTCGTATAAGGCACTATAGATTCGAATAGAAACAGTCGAGTATGACGTGAAGATGCATGAGAGGTAAATAAATTTGAAACATAATACAAAGGGTGAAGGTTGTTCCTAAGGGTAGAAGCTAAGACGCAGAGTTTACAATACACCAGGTACACGTGTAGAGGAAGAAGTTGATGCTTTAACCATCTGGGGCCAAGACTAGCCCAGGGAGGAAGACAGAAAATTATGTGAAGTATGGTATTGTAAAGCAGACGAAGGGGATGCAGTTGAGTTTTTGTGAGACCTGCTAAAAAGGGGGTGGCAAAGGACACTAGTGGAAGGACTTTTGCCTGCAAAAGAAGCAGGAGTTTTGTTATGGGCACCATAGATCGGAAGCGTCTAAACAGAAAACTAAGAGAGTTCAACTTGAAAAGTAGGCAATACGGCAGTGGAGAAACTTGAGCTGGGGATCAAAGAGAATGCCTAGTATTTGCAAAGAGGAGGCCAGAAAGGGTATAGAAGCAAAGTGCTCTGGGGTGCGTTTGGTGAGGGAAAAGAAGATCATCTTAGTTTTATCCACATTAAGGTGAAGGTTAAGGGAGTTATAGCAACAAGAGATAGTTCTAAGAAGATGGTCTACAAGAGGAATTATCTTGTGCAATTGATCCAGCTGAAATGATCGCCCAAGATAATTGTCATCAGCAAATGACCACAGCTGCCACCCTGCTCAAAAGGAAGGGAGTTCAGCTGTGGCCACATTAAAAAGGATAGGGCCCAAAACCGAGCCTTGTAGAACACCCTGATGGAGTAGAGTTATAGAAGGAAGAGTTCTGGTTCTAGCGGTCCGAGAAGGATTTGATGAGATTGAGGGGATAAGGATGGGTGATAATATTATTCAGACGATCACCAAGTATAAGGTGGTCAATAGTATGAAAGGCTTTTGCCAGGTCTGTTAGTATTAAAAAATACCCAGCACCTTTGGCAAGAGAATTGGAAATGGTAGAGATAATAGAGTGTGACAAAAGAAACGGATGCTTTAGGTCTGGAACTGTACTGCATGGACAGAATGTTAGCAAGTAGATCAGCATGCACTAAATCATAAATCCACCGTTCCAAAATATGTGAAAGAGGGGACAAAACCACAATAGGGTGTGATTAACTGCGCCAAAAGCAGGTCCTTTCTTATGAACAGGAACTATAAAAGCTTGCTTCCAAACAGGGGGAAAGTGACCTCTCACCATGCATACATTAAAGACGTGCAGCAATATGCACAGGCTATCCTTGTCAAAAGACTTTACAACAGCAGCTGGAAGTCCGTCTGGCACAGAGGAAAAGGAGGGTTTTAATTTTGAAATGTATGCTAAAAGGGTTGAGAGCTGCAAGATAGGTGCAGTGGACTGGGGATTGACAAGGCTTGGGGCATAGGAGAATACAGGAGGTAGAGGATCAGAAAAAGGATTAGCCATGAGGGTGACTATGGCCGAAGTAGTAGTAGCATCCACTTGGGTGGGTGGTTTTGTAAGTCGTCAAATAGAGGTCCAGAGGTCACGGATATAAAGGGAGGGAAGTATAATAGATGCTTTAGCTTTCTGTATAGCATGTTTGAAAGTGTGGCAATAGGATGTGAAAGTGCTGTAAGACTGGGAACTAGGGTCAGGATTCCATCTAAGGTGTGATGCAGAGCAGGAGTTGTGAAGAATGGTTAGATAAGGGTTCCACCATCCCTTAAGAAAGGGTGTGGAAGAGGCTTTTTTTTGGACACAATCTGGCTAGGGCTGAGCAAGCTGTTCGCACAAAGGTGGTTGACAGGAACACAGGGTCATTGCTGCTCCAAAAGGAAGGAAAGTCAAGTTGATGTATACAATAATTGAACTGGGAAAAATCTAGGAGTTTATAAATGAGGGCTATGGAATTATTCTGCCAAGTGGGTTTACAATATCCAATTGGGAGAACACAGGTAAGAGATATGATGAGATGGTCAATTGGATGAAATAATGTACAGTGAAAATGTGGAGAAAGAAATATTTGGTCCAACAGAGTCAAAGAATGATGAGTAATTCTCATGGGCAAGGAGAGGACGGGAGTAAGGGAAAGCCCCTTGGTAAGGTCAAGCAACTGAAACAAGGAGGATGAGGAATGAAGAAAATTAATATTGAAGTCCCCAGCTAGTATAGTGGGTAGACTAGTACCAGTGTAATTTGACAAGAAAGATAAGATAGGATCGATGGTAGTATGTGGAGGATGGTAAATGGCAAGTAGGTTGCACCTATCCTCACCTACTTGAAAATGCACGAACAGAGCCTGAGTGCATGAACAAATATAAGGAGTGTATGATAGTACATGAAAGTCCGCACTGACATTAGTGGCGACGCCACCGCCATGAGTTGGCTGATCGGTGCAAAGAAGATTGTAATCGGTGAAAACCAAGAGGGAATCTGGAATGGTCGAATATAAGCAAGTCTCTGTAAAAGTAAGCAAATTCGGTCATTCATCTACTATAAGTGACTCGGCAAGTTCGAGCTTGGGAAACAGAACGAATGTTGCATAACACTAATTTTAAACAGCGTTGATTTCCAACCCCGACAGGCATTGTAGAAACATGAGAAGAAGGAGTGGGTAAAACAATGGGATAGGAATGGCGTCATTGAGAAGAAGGAGCTCTAAGGGTGGATCTACACCACGAGTCCTGAAGGTGAGGATTAGGCCCTCATAAGGGTCGCACATCTATCCCTTCAGGCCATAAGGTAGACTCCAAAATATCACGGCCCGGGAGTTTTGAGACACGTATATGTGAATGACATATGACTTGACATTAGTTCCTTCCTTGAACTATTTGCAGATGACACATGTACTGCTTGGGGATTACATGAGGGTTATCATCCTGTGCACAATTACAACAGGATCTCGATAAGATTTACAATTGGTGTGTAAAATGGGAATTGCCATTAAATCTGAAAAAGTGTAGAATTCTTACAATATCTAGATCTAAGGAAGCTACTTGATTTTCATTACTATATAGGTGGAGCGAGGGTTGAGAGAGTTGTTGCCCATAAGCACCTTGGAATAATTTTAAATAGCCAAGGTACCTGGAAGCAAGGTTACTGTAGATAAGGTTGGCCATTCAGCCTAATTTAAATATTTCGCTCTCCACCGGTTAGCTCCTCCCCCTACGTCATCGCGGGAGCAAGTAGTAGCTTAAGAGCATACTTTCCATATATATTAACAGGTTTTGTATAAGCGATTGTTTCCCGAATTTTGTATTAAATAAGGGACCAAATAGGAAAAATGATCGTAGGTAGATTGAAAAATACATTAAAAATTAAATTTGATATATTTACTAGCAAACAAATTAATAATAATATAAATTAATAGGCATACTTTAGATATGCAGTACAGTGGTAAAGGTGATCGTTTTTCTAATTATTTTAAATATGGAAAAAAAGCAAAAAATGATCATAAGTAGATTCAGTAATATATAAGAATTTGAATCCAACATATTTTACTACTGAATAAATGAATAGTCATCATTATCATCGGGTGTGTGGGTTCTAGCCCTCCCCTGCCGTCTATTCCCCATTAGGTCCTCGTCCACCCCACACACCACCATATCCCTATGCATGACGTGCTCCCACATCTACTTCAGTCTCCCCTTGCCCCTGGTGCTTCTGACCACCTGCATTCCTGCAATGGATCTAATGAGCTCCTCTTCCTCCTCCCGTCTTCTCATTATGTGTCCATAACACCTCAACCAATTCTCCTTTTTTAGCGATGTCCCCCACCCCTAGGTTACCTCTAATATCATCATCATCACACCCTTATCCCATCTACAGCAGGGTCAGGTCTGCGGGTTCTAATCCTCCATTCTCGTCTATCCCCAACCAGGCTCTCATCCACCCCGCATGCAATCATGTCCCTCTGGACAACCTGCTCCCACGCCCGCTTGGGTCTCCCCCTACTCCTGATGCCACCCACTACCCGCTGCCTCATAATACACCTTGTGAGCTCCTCCTCCCCCCCTTCTTATCACATGCCCATACCACCTCAATCTCTTTTCTCTCATCTTCTCCGCAATGTCTCCCACCCCCAAGCTACCTCTAACGTACTCGTTATGGACTCTGTCAGCACGCGACACCCCACTCATTTACTGCAGCATTCACAACTCGGGTACTTGCATTCTATTGACATCGTTCTTCTTCCCTGCCAAACACTCTCTGATCCATGCAGTATAGCACAGCTGGTCTAACTACTGCCCGGTTAAAACTTCCCTTACAACTTGATTGAAACCTTCCTATCACACAGGACTCCGTTTATGTTTATTTGTGTACTGATTCGGTTTTATTGGTGATAAAATGCTGTTTCTTGTCTTAAATGTGTAAATTTTAATAATTAGTATGTTCTCTCTATGGTATATTACCAGCGAGTGCTCCCACGGTGACGTCAGAGGCATAAATAAATTTGATTGGCTAACGCTCTGAATGGCCAACCTTATCTATAGTAACCTTGCCTGGAAGGTTCATACTAGTAAATCGGTTGGGAGGGCTGGTCAATTCCTCCATCTGATTAGGGTCCTTGGGGACCGCAAAAGGGGAGTGAAAGAAACAGCATATATTTCAATGGTGCAACCAATTTTGGAGTATGGTAGTACAATTGGGTTTTCCTTCAAGCAGGAATTATCTTGGGAGATTGAATGGATACAGAGGAGGGCAGCAAGAATTGTACTCCACAGGTTTTCTCACAGGGAGAGCATGTCTGACATGATTAGGGAATTAGGGTGGGAAACACTAGGCCAGTGGCGTATATCTCATAGCATCAGTCTTTTTATCAGACTGCTGCTGCTGGGGTGTGATGGACCTCTGGTTGGAGGTGTGTCCCTCACTGAATATAAAGGGAGAAAGGATCATTCGTATAAAGTGAAGGAGATTAGGGCACAGACAGACCCATATTACAGTTCTTTCTTACCAAGGGCGATTCAGCAATGGAATAGCCTTGGAGAGGATAAAGTGGAGGGCTTCCTCAAAAGAAACCCCATCATTACTAGTGTTGTAAGGGGAGCTTTATGGTTACATATGTAGGAATGACAGTTGGTCTCTCCACTGCCATAGTGGCCAAATAAGGCTGCTTGCAGTGCAGTGAATTAGAATTATTATTGATATATGATGGTCATGGAAGGGATTTAATAGCATAAATATGAAAGCCACTGAATGGCCGACGTTAGTGCTACTTCCACTGTTCCTCTTTGCATTGACATTAGAGAAAAAACCTGGATCTGCCTGTAAGTACTCTACATACCTTCAAATTAATGTGCAACTGGCGAAATAGACCCTAATAATACCCTCATATTTCACAATGCATATTAGCTTTTAACTGTGGACAATATATACTGCAGTAACTTTAATATACCCCTTTTGGGATAACCCACACTGAAATATTTAAAAAACCTCATCATAATTAGAAATTTTACTGTCCATAATTGCCGTCTTTATAAAATGAGCAGTGATGCAGATGTGTGCACTCCTTAAAAACAGTGTTTCTGGGTTATATTAACAGTCTACAGGTGGTACTGAGGTGGGTTAAAGGATGGTTTATTATACCTCAACTATTCAACTGCCATATTGATTCTAATTAACAGCACCCACTAACAAATGGCGACCTCCAATAACCAGCACACCTTCAAGGCAAAGAAATTATAAACAGTGCCCTCTAATAAATGCAGCATCACTTATTCAGCAGGGTTGGGTTTGTGGGTCCATTGAACAGGCTCTTGACTGGGGGCACCCCAGCCAGGCATCTGGAACCCACAGGAATACTGCCTGGGTTGTCTGTGGGGGAATACCTTATTAAAGGTACTGAAATATAAAAAGTGCACTCCAATAAACGATGCCACAAGAAAAACCATTGAAACAATAAATACTGTATCTCAGGTAATCATTCATATCTACCTGGGAAACATTTGAAGAATTGCTTTTTTGGCCAGCAAAATACACTTAGTGAAAAAAGTTTTCATCCAAACAGGAAAAAAACTATGAAATGCTATATTTTTAATATAAATAAAGATAAATAAAATTTGATTGCACATTTTAATTTTGCTTGTGAAACTCTATAATTTAATGTAAAACAACTACATTTCTAATAATTCTAATATTATACACTGCAAGCAGCCTTATTGGCCAATATGGCAGTGGAGAGACTAACTCTCAATGCTACTTATGATAACATAATACTCCTAAAACCCTAAGCTATAATTTGGGAGCCTCCCCTAATACAATACCAGCTATTGTTGGATTTCCTTGGATGAAGCCCTCCACCCTATCCTCACCAAGGCTATTCCATTGTCGAATGACTCTTGGCAAAAATGACCAGTAGTATGAGTTTGTCTGTGCCCTAACCTCTTTCAATTTATATTGATGATCCTTTCTGCCTTTATACTTAGCTGGGGACACCCTTCCAGCCAACGGTCCATTACATCCTAGCAGCAGCAGTCTTATAAAAAGGCTAATGCTGTGAGATGTATGCCTCTGCCTTAATGTATCCCACCCTAGTTCCTTAATCATGGCAGATACACTCTAATTAATTTAGAAATTACAGTGGTTTAATTGCAAAATAAGTTTTCATCATGTCAAAAAAGTTTTCATCCACCTTGACCTTTAGGTTAAAATATTGTGAAATTAAATAGTTTGTTTAATGAATTTGTTAATGTGGATTCATTTGGGGTTGTTCAGTTTGGAAAGTAATCAGTGCAGTGCTGGTAACAGTTTTAAAACTTAGCCCAATGAAAGTTAGTGATGAAATTCGATTGAAAATTGTTAATTTGTGGAAGTAGGGAAAATTCCAATGAAACATCAGTGAAATGCTGAGAAGACCTCATGCAACAGTCCAGTCAATAATTAGAAAGTACAAAACTAGAAATAAAATTAGTAACAAGCCTCATTCTGATAGACCAAAAAAATTGAGCAGCACATTGCCAAGCTCTTCTTAGAACAGTGAGAGAACATCCTAAAACTAGTGCCCCAAACCTTGCTGGAATGCTAAAACGTGCCTATAAGGTGTCGGTGGATCCTAAAACATTGTCTCATGTAACCTTGTCCCCAGTAACTTTAAAAAAAGCTGGTTATAATGGCTGAACAGCTCATACGAAACCATTCATTAGCAAAGTTAAAAAAGCTAAGTGTTTGAAGTTTGCTATAGAACATCAAAATAAGCCCTAGAGTTTCTGGGATTCAGTCCCTTTCAGTGATAAATCAAAATTTAATGTGTTTTCATCTGATGGAAGGGGTAAGGTTTGGAGAAAAGCAAATTAAGAGCTTCAACCAAAGAACTTAAATCCAAATGTTAAACATGGTGGTGGCAGTGTGCTTGTGTGGGGGTGCATGAGTGCCTCAGGTGTGGGTAACTTGGATTTTATTGATCAAATAATGGACCAGCATCTCTATTTATAAACTTTGCAGAACAATTTAAAGGAAAGTGTTCTAAAATTGGGTCTTAGTGAGTCATTTATCATTCAGCAAGATAATGATCCAAAACACACAGCCAAACTTTTCAAGGAATGGCTCATTTTTAATGTGGCAAAACAACTTCATACACCTCTTAGTGAGTCATTTATCTTTCAGCAAGATAATGATCCAAAACACACAGCCAAACTTTTCAAGGAATGGCTCATTTTTCATGCGGCAAAACAACTTCATACACCTCCACAATCTCCTGACTTAAACCCCATCGAACATTTATGGGATGAGTTGGGTAGAAAAATTGCTGATCCCAGTGTAACCAGCAAAAAGAAACTGAAATCCATCATTCAAGAAGGGTGGATGAATTTCAGTCAAAAAACTACAAAATAGTTAGTTTGTTGTACGAGACTTAATGAAGTGCTAAAGGCTAGTGGCAGGCATACGGGGTATTAAAAATGTTTTTATACAGTACTTCATAAGAATTTAACGAATGTCCACAGTGGATGCAAACTTTTTTGACATACAGTAAAGAAAACTTATTTTGCAGTTTAAACCACTGTGATTTCTAAATAAATTATTAGAAATGTACTTGTTTTGCATGAAATTATAGTTTCACAAGCAAAATTCAAATGTCCAATCAAATTTTATTAACTTTTATTTATATGAAAAATATCGCATTTCATAGATTTTTTTCCTTGGATGGATGAAACTTTTTTTACTGAGTGTGAGCCACACACCCCACTGTGCAACGTTTCCTCTTAATATACAGTCAAACCTAGCTATAACACACCCTGGTTATAACACTTTTCAGCTTATAACACACACAAGGTAAGGTCCCAGCCAGCACTAATGCATAAGTATATAGAAATTGATTGGCTATAACACACTCAGATATTACATATAACACACAAATGGTTTGGTCCCTACAGCACTTTCAACATGTGAGAGACCTTTGATATAACAAACAGCTGTAACATGCAACTGGATGGCATACCCAACAGCTTAAGTAAGGCTATATGGTGCAAGAGTTTTGCTATCTAGGATCAGTTTTCCAGAGCAATGGGGAAATCGACTCTGACGTGGCCTGTAGGGTTAATGCAGGATGGCAGAAGTGGAGACAGGCAAGTGGGGCAAAATTTACAGAACTCTCATTAGGGCCACTATGCTGTATGGCTCAGAGTGTTGGCCTGTTAGGAAGACCCATGAAAGGCAAATGCAAGCAGTTGAGATATGAATGCTACACTACATGTGTGGGGTGTCATGATCTGACAGAATTAGAAACAACTACATTAGAGGTAGCTTAGGGGTGGCAGATATTGCAGAAAAGATGAGAGAGAAGCATTTGAATTGGTATGGGCATATGATGAAAAGGGGAGAGCAGGAGCTTATTAGGCCCATGGTGGGACTGCAGGTAGATGGGGGCACCAGAGGTAGAGGACGACCAAAACGGATGTAAGGGCAGATGGTGCAAAGGGACATGGCGGCATGTGGGGTGGAAGGGAACTTGGTGGGGGATAGGCGGGAGTGAAGGATTAGAACCCTCAGACCCGACCCTGCCTCAGGTGGGAGAAGGGCGAGATGATGATTATGATAAAAGGATAAAATTCCCAGCAATACGGAATCTGGCAAAATTGCAGCTGTTTTGAAGTGTGTACGTCTTGAAGTATACAAATCTACGTCGACTTTTTGAATACATCTGGAAATTACCATATTTTTGCTCAGTTAACATAGGTTTGACATCATTTGGCATTGTTTCTGTTATAACACACACTCGGTTATAAGACACAGACACGAGCAGTCCCGAAGGTGTGTGTTACATCTGAATTTGACTGTATTTCATTAGTTGCCTGGAAATGCGACTGTTACATGCATAAAGGATGAGACAAATGAGAACATGGAGTGCTTCTTAACTTAACTTAAAGGGGACATTAAATGAGAGGTTGCTAGGTGGTGCACAGTGCCGGTCCAGTTATTGTGCATGTTCTGGTGATTATCTTGCTTGTTGCATATTTTCTGCAGCTATTTTGAAAAAACCTGCCTTTTTCAAGGTGACAACTTATAGTTCCTTTACAGGTAGGGCTGAGGGCGTAGGTGGGGCGTTTCTGGTTGGGGGAAGTGGCTGTGGGGTTTGGCTGTCTAAACCTAACCTCACATCCCTTTCCACCAATATCTTCATGTGGCGTGCATCATCTGCTCCAGGAGGCACCATGCAGCACTTGGCAGCAGTGCCCAACCCCATTACAGCACAGCAATCTTTGATATTTTAATTTTTTGAATTTTAATTTATTTAATATTGTTACTACTTTGTGTTGTGTGGCTGTCTGTCATCCATTATTTATTAATCACTTGTTTATATATGGTTTATTGGGGTTTGGGTATTGGTTTGTTGGGCTGTTTTGGTTGTTTTCTGTGTTTATGTATTAGCATACAAGGTGTGTTTCCCTGTTTGTTAGGTGTATGTTGGGAAAGGTAGACTGCCAGGTGAGTGTGAGACCTCTGCTCACTTGGTGATGTTAAGATCACTAATGAGTGTCTCCTGTGGGGTAGGACAGCCCCCCCCCCCCCCCCCCAACAGGTAGCCCTACTACTAATGCTGCAGGTTCTGGACGCCAGACTGGGGTGTCCCCCGTCAGAGCTGTCATGTCAGATAAGGAGGCTAGATTGACCTTCTCAGGGAAAATTGGGGAATTAGTTGACACCCTTAGGCCTGGTTCACACGGCAACCTATTCGATACGATATATTTCTCGTACAGAGTTTCGAGACAGAGTTTCACATGGCGACTATTCAAGTTTTCATGTATAGAGGGACACTGCAGGGAAGCACAGATAGTAAGTGAACTAACAGTCGTCATCACGAATGCACGCAGGCCTGGGAGCAGCTTATTGCATTGGACACACTAGCTCTCATCTGATCACTGAAGTTAAGCAACGCATGCCCAGCTAGTACTAACATGAGTGGCCGTTTGGGAAAACTGGGTACTGCTAGTACCCAACAATTGTCGCATTAGGGTATTGTCTGTGCCGTCTCTGCATTAGAACTACACAGTAAACGGGGCTCTAATGACCTTTGTAGTTGAATGGCCCTAAAACAGCAACAAACAAACAATTACAGGGCAGTGGTTGAGCCAACTATGCTATATGGATGTGTGTTGGGCAGTGAGAAAGACTTAGGTCAAAAGAATGCAGGTAGCTGAGATGTGACTGCTGCAGTACATGAGTGGGGTGTAGAGAGTAGATAGGATTAGGGATGAGTATACTAGAGGTAGCGTGGGGGTGGTGGACATCACTGAAAAAGTGAGAGAATAGATTGCAGTGCTATGGGCACGTAATGCGAGGAGATGAGGAGCTCGTTAGGTCCATTTGAGGGATGCAGGTGGTTGGAAGCACAGGGCAGGGGGAGACCAAAGCAGACATGGGAGCAGGTTGTCCATAAGGATATAGCAGTGTGAGGGGTGGACAGGGAACTCGTGGGAGATAGATGGGAGTGGAGGGCTAGAACCCACAGACTCCACCCTGCCAAAGGCGGAATAAGGGGTTGATGATAAGGCAGGTGCACACGCATCCCACATTTCAAAAACTGGAAAAATTTTTGCTAAAGTTTCTTTTCTGACTTAGTAGGGGGAAAAAGTTTGGTCGTGTGAACAGCACAATAGCAACATAAGTGCCACTGCTTCTCGTATTCGAGAATATCGTATTCAAGAATCTCGCATCTCAGTGACAAGTTCGGCAAGTATACGGGAAAATTTTTTTCTCGTATTCGAGATTTCCCCGCATGGCCTCCATCTGAACAATCCCATATGGTTTTAATTGTCGCTTCTTTATTCGGGGAAAAAAGCATATACGGTATATGGGAAAAACATTGCCCTGTGAACGAGGCCTAAAGCATAGGAAGATCAGTGTTGCATTCCTCCAACAGACTAGGAGGAAGGGGAATTGACCAAGGGCTCTTGGCGAGGGATACACACTGATCTATGCAGGCAGTGTCAAGACCACCTAGATAACAAGGCCTGCGTGCTTTGATGTCAGAGGTGTGTTATGTCATTCAAAAAAGGCCTAGAAGGCAAATGCTTAAGCACATGGTGATAGACGTTTTTGTGCAATACAGTTATTATGTCACATTAATTCCAGTGAAAATTAATATTTTATTTGATTTTGGAATAAATGTTGCATTCCTGGATGCACTGGCAACTATGATTCAGCTTTCCCAAAAATGAAAATCTAATAAATCATTGGATCATAGGAAGCAGTTTATTCCAACACTAAATACAAAGGTAACAAAAATATTGTCATACCCTGATTAAGTTAGTGTGTATTTAGGCTCTATAGTATATCTATGGCAGGGGTGGATCCAAGTGGGGGGACAATGCAGCCATTGCTCCCCTCTCAGTGCCTCACTGTGCATCCATCAACTGATGCATGATTCAACTCTGGAACTGATGAGGCATTTTTGCATCTGCTATTCCCGTTTCTATTCTGCCACTTCAATCTGCAGTTGGCTAAACCACTGAACATAGGGCATTGTCTAAGGGGCAGTGGAGGACCTATTGTAATTGCTAGCTAGATTTATACTAAGGGATTCTGAATATTTAAAAACATTTGGGGTGCAATTTTTTGAAGTGCTCCCCCCCAATCCACGTCTGGATCATCCCTTGTGTGGGGGCAGAGTAACTTTCTAGTTTATGGACTTTTATTTTAAATTTCATCATCCTAATAAAAGGTGATCATATTTTTGTACTTTGTTTCATTAAAACAGCCCTTTGTAAAACAGAAACCAGTGAAAATGGAAAAAATACAGGAACGATCAGGTTTGGTTTTACTGTAATAGGTTGGCATGGTTACTATTTTAGAGGTAGATGATCACAGAAATAAAATTTTAACTAGTAATATGTGCATGAATTTAAGACTTGCAGTTAAACAATTCTAATACATTTTATACTAGTACCCTCTGTACCCTCTTCTAACCTCATAACCTCTTCTAAACTTATACATTTTTCATAGGTTTGTGAACTGCATTTTAATGCTCAAGATATAATTTGGACAGTAGAGGACATTTGGAATTTGAATAGTAGAGGGGGTTCTTTTATGTACAAATGCCATCCTACACCACATGGGACCTCGGTTTTACTTCGCATCTGAAGGATCGTGCATTCGAGGCTTCTATCTCGCATGACAGAAGCCAACCCATTCAAGACCACTATTCTATTTAATTAAGACACAGTATAAATATATCATGTTTTATTTTCAAACGTCTGCAATTTCTGTTTTTGTTTATTGTGACAAATTTAAGTATTTTGTCATCATATGCACTGGTAGTCCAAATTATATCTTGAGCATTAAAATGCAGTTCACAAACCTATGAAAAATGTATAAGTTTAGAAGAGGTTATGAGGTTAGAAGAGGGTACAGAGGGTACTAGTATAAAATGTATTAGAATTGTTTAACTGCAAGTCTTAAATTCATGAACATATTACTAGTTAAAAATACTTATTGATAATATTTCTGTGATCATCTACCTCTAAAATAGTAATCATGCCAAGCTATTAGTAAGCTTTAGTTTGTCCTATGTCACACTAATGGGTTGGGGAGTAAGCCAAGCAGCCATAACCATTTAGGTACCACATAAATTAATTAGTGAATGAAAAAATACTTTGATTTAAATATATTGTTATTGAAATATGGGATAAATAATATAGAGCCGAAATACACACTACCTTAATCAGGGTATGCCAAGATTTTTCTTACCTTTGTATTTAGTGTTGGAATAAACTCCTTCCATGGGATAGCTTTAATTAGATTTTCATTTTTGGGAAAGATGAATCATAGTTGCCAGTGCATCCAGGAATGCAACATTTAATTGGCATTATCAAATAAAATATTAATTTTCACTGGAATTACTGTAATATAATACCTATCTATTGCACAAAAAAGTCTATCACCACGTGTTTCAGCATTTGTCTAGGTCTTCTTTGAATGACATCACACACCTCTGACGTCAGAGTGCACAGGTCTTCTTATCTAGGTGGTCTTGGAAGTGTAGAGGGACAAAATGGGGTGGGCATTGTATTAAATAGTGAATTGCAGCACGGGGTCACCTCAGTTAAGAGAATTAGTGGTAGGTTAATGCTAGTTACTGTTGTCTGGCAGGGTATAGTGCTCCACCTCATAAGTGCATATGCCCTCCAACCAGGCCTAGGTGAATGATTTTGATGAGGTGGTACAGTCAGTAGTCGCCACCATTAGACAGAGCAAGGGAAATGAGAGACTAATTATTGGGGGTGACTTTAACACACAAGTGGGAAGGATGGGCTGGGATGTGAGGAGGTACATGGGGATGCGGGTATGGAAAAATCAACCCAGAGGCGCAGAAGGTTTTCGAGACAGCAAGAGCTCATGGCCTTGCATTGGTCAATACATGGTTCAGGAAGAGGGAAAAGCACCTGATCACTTTCCAGTCACCACAGGGGAGGGCCCAGATAGACTTTTTCATGGTGATGAAGCAACACAGGACAGAGATCCAGGATTGCTGGGCATTACCCAGTGAGGATTTTCATAAAGACAGTGGCTACAAGCTGCTCATGACAGAACTAATTATTAAGGGGATAGTTTAGAAAAATACATGGAAAGGAGAACCAGTCATTAGATGGTGGAAATTGCCCACCAAGGCAGATGAATTTTGGCAGCAGGTTTGCAGTCAGGTAGACTGGGACTGGGAGGGGTCAGCCAAGGCCATATGGAACAGGGTTGTTAGGAAGATTAGGAGATGTGGAGAGGCATTGTTAGGTAGGTGAAGAATAGGTGGCATTTACCAGGGTAGGCAGACATGATGGTGGAATGAGAAGGTGGAAACTGCCATCAAACTGAAGAAGGTAACTTTCCATAGATGGAGGGAAAAGGGGATTAGGTTTCACAGACAGAATATGTTTAGGCAAGGAAAAACACCAGGAGGACCATTTCCCTGGCCAAGCACCAGAAGTATGAGGCCTTATATGAAAAGTTTGGGACAAGGGAAGGAGAGAAAGCAGTTTTTAGACTGGCCAAGACAAGGGATAGAACTAGTAAGGACATTACCAGGGCTATAACAGTCAAGGATTCCAAAGGTAGGGTCCTGTTCCAACCTGCACAGCTAATCAAAAGATGGGAGGAATACTACTGTGGCCTCTTTAATGCTGCCACCTGTGCAATGGGCCCAGACAGCAACCCAATAATCCCACAGGCAGTGGACAGGGTGAGGGCAGATGAGATAGTCCAAGCCATTCAAAAGATGAAAGGTCAAAAAGCAGTAGGCCCTGATAAGGTCCTAATGGACGTTTGGCACATCTTGGGGACCACTGGAATTACATGGCTAGGGAAGCTTTTCAATAAGATAGCAAATGCTGATGAGATGCCATCTGCATGGCGAGAGAGATGGATAGTTCCACTGTTCAAGGGCAAAGGTGATGCCCAGGACTGTGGAAACTATAGGGGCATAAAGCTGATGAGCCATTCTATGAAGCTGTGGGAGCGAGTCATAGAATGTCGCCTCAGAGACCAAACTAGTGTCCGGGGAAACAAATTTGGGTTTATGCCTGGTAGGTCCACCATGAAACCAATCTTTATTCTATGACAGATGGTAGAAAAGAATAGAGCAGCAAACAAGGACCTTCATGCAGTATTCATTGACCTGGAGAAGGCATATGATAGTGTCCCAAGACAGGTTGTGTGGAATGTTTGAAGAAAGAAAGGGGTTGATGAAGGCCACATTAGGATACTGCAGGATATGTACAAAGGTTCCATCACTAGGGTGAGGACAGCATGGAGAAACACTGCTAGCTTCAATGTACAGGTGGGTGTGCATCAAGGGTCAGCACTTAGCCCATACTTATTAACTCTAGTAATGGATGAGCTGCTGACGGGAATTGGGGAATGGGCCCCCCAGTGTCTGGTATTTGCAGATGATGTGGGAAGGCTTGAGGAGTCCAGGGAAGAGGCACAAAAGGGCCTACAAGACATTAAGACAGAAATGGAAGGAGGGGGCCTTAAGGTGAACATGAAGAAGACTGAGTACCTAGCTTTCAATTTTAGTGGTCATGGGCAAGGGGGTGAGATTCATTGTGGGGGAGTGGGGGTCCCAGTGGTGCAAGAGCTCTGCTATCTTGGATCAGTTGTCCAGAGCAATGGGGAAATAGATTCCGATGTGACCCCTAGGATTAATGCAGGATGGCTGAAGTGGAGACAGGCAAGTGGGGTCTTGTGTGACCGCTGAGTCCCAATAAAGTTAAAGGGCAAAGTTTATAAAACCGTTGTTAGGCCAGCTATGCTGTATGGATCAGAGTGTTGGGCAGTTAGGAAGAACCATGAAAGGCAAATGCAAGTGGCTGAGATGCGAATGCTACGCTACATGAGTGGGGTGTCGCGAGCTGATAGAATTAGAAATGATTACATTAGAGGTAGCTTGAGGGTGGGAGATATTGCAGAACAGATGAGAGAGAATAGGTTGCGGAGGTATGGGCATGTGATGAGGAGGGGTGAGGAGGAGCTTACTAGGTCCATTGTGGGACTGAAGGTAGTTGGGGGCAACAGAGGTAGAGGAAGACCAAAACGGACGTGGGAGCAGGTGGTGCAAAAGGACATGGAGGCGTGTTGGGTAGAGGGTGGGGGATAGGTGGGAGTGGAGGATTAGAACCCGCAGACCCGACCCTGCCTCTGGTGGGAGAAGGGTGAGATGATGATGCTGAATAAAAACCTTATTTTTACGCACATAATTGGCCAAAAATTTTATCCCTCGTGGAAATCGTTTTGGATCAGGCTGAAGTCGTCCTTGCTGGTCACGTTCTTTGGCAAGGTAACAATCGTCCACATTGACATATTGATAACCTGCATCTCTATAGCCGTCTTCCACAAGACGATCGGCCATCTCCATAAATAATTTTTCACTTAAAGAATCGATTAAAATAACCATTAATACGCACAAATACCATGGGAAAAATCTATAAGCTATAAAAATACACTACCCTATACAGTTGTCCGGGTCGTTGACGCAATCAGTATTGCAACGAAATCTCTCCCATGACAGCCACCCCATTGGAGGAGTCAGCAATAACCCATTGTCCAATGCAGATACACAGGAAATCGACAGCAGTAATCCCAACTTCGTCAACAGAGCTACTGAAAGCAGCATTACCATTCTGCCTGCAACGGAAAATACAGAAAAATATTTGATAGGTGCATTAATGTATTACTTAACATATAACTTAACTTACTTAACACTGCAAAGACTTTTGCAGGACAAAGTTAAGAAGTGGGGATTTCGGCAGTGGCAACAGGGTATGGAAGGAAGGACGGCAAAGAAAACGCTGAGGGTGTATGGGAACAAGCTTAAAATAGAGAGGGAGGTAATTTATGACAATACGTGGGAGAGCTCACTTCTGTTTCGGGCAAGAGCTGGGTCACTGGAGACGAAACAGAGGATGGCCAAGATCACAGGTGGAGAGGAGGGCTTAGGAATATGTGGGGAACAAGAGGAGGATGTTAGAGGCATGTGATACTGGGTTGTCCGGCGCTGGATCACTGCAGGAGGGGTTGGGGAACCCCACCTTGGAAGAGGTTCTGGGATGGAGCGGCTGGAATGGGTGCGGAAGGCAAAGGTGTTGCTAGGGTGCTGGTGGAGATCTAGGCAAATGGGTCTAGCATGAAAAATCTCCCTAGCAAGGTTTCGGTCACAAAGGATTATATATTCATATTACACGTACTCCAATAATAATGATTATGGATCGCATGCAAACGGCCACACAAATATTGGAACAGTTTAAAAGAAGAAATACAAACATAATATCTGAGGAAGTGCATAGAAATCGAGAAAGTGCTACACCGAGGATGATTCATAGCAACAGGAGATACCGTCTCGTCACCATTCCTAAGTCCAACTATCAATTTGTCCCAACCGAACTGAAAACATTCTTGCGGTGTAGAATACGGCAAATCTAAGCAACCGGCACTGCCACACCTTATTTATTTCATCGTAGGGCAATTTTCTTCTCAGGGTCAATTTCCTTCTTCAACGTCAGGCATCCTACATCAGAAAATTTTGGCGAAATATACGTACTATACGTATATTTTCCTTGCAGGTAACGTCGCGCACACCACATGAGTCCCGGCCTTACCTACCTTACTACCAAGGGAACTCTGAATTTCACGGTCACCACAAAGAATCATATATCGACTGCATTGCGTTCGTCACACCAGTTATCGGCTGATCTCTGAAGTTGAGCACCGCAACCCCAGATAGTAGTAGCATGGGTGACCGCACGCAAATACTGGATGCTGTTAATACCCGAAATCGTCATAGCGTAGTGTCTGTACAGACTGCATTAGAACTAAACAGTAGACGGGGCTCCACCGACCAGGGCTCTAAAACACCAGCAATACAAAAATAAAAACTAATAAATAGAAACATAATGAGTTTGTTAGGGCGTGGGAGGAGAGGGACTGACAAAAAAGCACTCAACTTCTCCCAATTTCATATCATCACAATCATCACTAACCACAGCGATCTACTGGACAACCAATACTGGACTACTGGACAGCTACCTCTACGCCATCAAGACAGAATACGTGTCTTGATCAGTGCCGGATTTAGATATTGAGAGGTCCTAGGCTATTTCAATTTTGAGGCCCTTTTCAAGCCCTATGGCGGCCCATTTCTTAAGTTTTGAAGCCCGCTAAATGTTGGGGCCCTCGGCTTCAGCCAAATTAGACTAATAGTAAATCTGGTACTGGCCCTGATATATTTAAAAGTTCTGCCATCTTTTATAGTTATAAGTGAACTAGTGCTACAGTATAATGAAAGTCATATGCCAAATCAATAAGCGCACAGCAATGAGTTCCAAAAAATTCCAAAATTGACAGTGTCATGAAAACATACTGCATGTCTACCTTATTAGCAAGATGGACGTCCGCCTTACCTTTCATTGGTGTACAATCGTATTTTTGTCAAAACCGAGCTTATTGCATTACTGCGTCAGAAATTTCCTTTTGCTTTCGTAGAAATTGTGAGCATTCATTCATGTACTCGCACCTACAATACAGAATGTCTTGGATCCTCCTCCTTTTTGGGGAGCTTTTGACCAATCGCACAGCCGTCAATTTTATAATATCAAGTAGATACTAATTAAATAAATGCAACTAAACTATATAAATAGCTAGTTAAAAATTGCGTAGTTATCCTAATGTTTTTAAAAGAAATATTGTAGGCTACCACAACGTTTATAATTCCTTTCTTGATTTGTCATAAGAAAATAAAGTGAGATAAAATTATTGAATCACCATATTAGAACTTCTTAAACGCAATTAACGAAAAATAATTTCAAACTCAAGTTGGCAGCACCTCTCTGTCATTAAAAAATAAAATATTATGTTGCATCTGAAATGACATCTGAATACTGTATCTTCATATCAGATAGCAGTCAATCTAGCCAATGAATGCCAACGAAATTTCATGAAAGTATTTTGAAGAACAACTTTCAATTGTTACAACGAGAAACAACCTTGTACCACTTCAATACGATGAACTCACAACAACTTTCCCCCAAATTCAGTTCAAACCACATCTTTTCAAATTTCATTATACAACAACTACTAACCCTCTTCCCGCCTATGGCAGGGTCAGATACCCATTTGTCCCAATGCGACACACACCAGCGATCCATTTGATGGTACAGTCGAAATCGTTTATAACGACACCGGATATAACGTACAATCGGATTTAACGAACAAAATAGTCAGAACCATGAAAAGCAATACAAAAAAAAGCATTAATGTTGCCAACAACGAACACATTGGTTAGAACGTACAAATCGACTAGAGAAAACACATTTCTAGGGACAGTTTTTCAGCTGAGTTCTGTCTTTGTCAATGACAGCATGCAATGACAATAATTCTCCATCAAGGAACAGGACATTAGAACAGCCATGGCGAAGGGGGAGGGGGGCTGAGGTGAACATGAAGAAAATAGAGAACTTAGCTTTCATTTGGAACGGTCAGGACCAAGGGGGTGTAGTTCGTTGCAGCAACGAGGTGATACCAGCAGTGCAAGAGGTTAGGTATCTAGGATCGGTGTTCCAGAGCAATGAATCAATGCGGGATTGCTGAAGTGGGGACAGCCAAGCGGTGTGCTGTGCGACCGCTGAGTCCCAATTACGTTGAGAGGTAAAGTTTACATCTGCAGTTAGGCCCGCTATGCTATATGGAACGGAATTTTGGGCAGTAAGGAAAATTCACAAGAGGAGAATGCAAGTGGCTGAAATGTAAATGCTGCGTTACATGAGCGGGGTGTGACGTGCTGACAGAGTCTGCAACGTGCACATTAGAGCAGTGGTTCTCAAAGCGTGTCCCGTCAAGCCACTTCAAGTGTTCCACAAAAAAAAAAAAAAAAAAAAAAAAAAAAAAAAAAAAAAATTAAATGCACAAATAAAGGTGTTTGGAAAAATTCGATACAATTTAAAATAATTTTTGGATAGCATTGTAATCAGCAAACGCAAATGACATAGTTGTTCGTTTTATAGTTACCGTATTATCTCGTGTATAATACGCACTTTTTTTTCCCAAAAATTGGATACAAAGTCTGGGTGCGTATTATACATAGGTGTAAAAATTTCAGCCATTATCAGAGAACACTAAACATGCATAAAGAAAACTGGATCGTCCATTGAAAGCAAGAAGAGACATGTTTGCTTATTAACCTCATTTAACTTCTATTAGATGCTGTTTTGAGTTAGTTTTATAAATCTAATATTTAGCTACCTACACTTTATTTACCTTCATACCATAGATGTGCTTGTATATTAATACAAGTGTAACCATAGATATAATAATACTAGCGTACTACTATAAAAAATTAACAAGTCCTGTAATAGAAATGAATATTCTAAGTCCAGTTATGTCAAAAAATACCGATATCAAAAGCCTAAAACTTCTTCACAATCGTTGAGTGAAGTCATCCTTTTCTTCACTCTCCTGAATTCATTGCCTTTGTATCTATTTTATGGTAAAAATTTTCTTTTTATTATTTTATTGTTAAAAGTTTATTGTAATTGCTATTCACACATTTTGTGTAGGTTTTTATAGTGTTGATCTATTTTATATCATCATTTTACTGACTTTCATTTGTATTGAATTTTATTATTGAGTGTCTCTTTTATTCTGGTTTTCTGACTGCTGTGACTAACCAACGATGAAGTATTATTTAAAATCTAACAGTAAAGGTAGGTAGTAATCTTTTATTGTGAGCTAGCTGCCTGCTGTCTTTAAATTATGCCACCCTTTGGAAATTGTACAAGTTGTCAGAAGGAAATACTATCAAGAACATCATCAGTAAAGTGCATTTTGTGTAGAAGAAGGACTCACACAGATTGTTTGAAGGTTAGTGCAACAGAGCAAGCACTATTATCTCCTACTTATAAATGTAGTTTTTGTTTATCCTCCAGGGACGATAATTCTCCCATCAAGATTTCACCATGTCCTTTAGTAGCCTCATCTGAGCCTGTAGCTAAATCATCAATGCAGTCATCAAGGAATGCTTTATCAGCCTCTGAAGAGCTTACTAATCTCCTTCTTCAGTTGGTTGATAATTTACAACCTTTAGCTGATCTTACGAATCTACTGCGTAAATTTCTTCTTACCATTTCCGACTGGTCAAATAATCTTAAGGACCTAAAATCTGATCTTGCACTAATTGATAGCAACCAGTCAACCTTGTCAAATGACGTAACTGCACTGAAAACCATGCAAGAATCCATGTCTGCTGAGGTGGTATCCAACAATAAGGAACTATCATTAATGAATGCAGAATTAATGGCAGGTAAAAATCTATTATCTAATTTATCGTCCAAGTTGGATGTACTCCTGTCTAAACCTAATCCCATTAAGACTTATGCATCGGCTGCCAAAAATACATATCAGAACTCAAATTCTAAATCCTCTGAATTAATTTCATCACTCCAAACCCATCTGGTTGACAAAAATCAAGCTCCTATACATCCTCAGTCTGCAACTATGAGTTCTAAGAATGCACCAAGGCGATTAGTCACCTTACCCTCAACTAGTGGTTCTCCCAAAAAACCTAAATTTAAACCATTAGACCAAGGGGTCTCTATCACATCTAAATTTTCAATAGTGCCCCGTAATAAACCTTTTAGACTGTTTATTACCAGGTTTGGTCCTAACACTGACTGTAAATTTCATAGCGAGCATATTATGGACAATAATATAGTAGGACTGAGGTCAATTCATAGGCAAAAGACTAAATACACTACTTATGCATCTTTTGTCATTACGGTCGACCAAGACTCCGAAAAACTTATTAGGAACCCAGAACTATGGCCAAAAGGGGCTTTCTATAAACCATATAGGGGGGCATTCGTTGAGGAAGCTACGATTGATTCTTGTTTTGACCCCAATACGGAAAGACATTCAAATCATGGATCTATTACTACTCTGCCTGACGCTGGAGAGGAGCGTCATATTTCATCTCCAATTAATTATCCACAAATATGAATCATACCCAAATTTCCATCTATTACCAGAATGTCCGTGGTATATGTTCAAAAAGTTCTGATGTATTTTCTAATGTGGTACTCTCTGATTATAATATTATCATGCTTACTGAGACTTGGCTGTCAGGTGAGATCGCATCCAATAAATATTTTCCAAATTACTTTCTGGTTTATAGGCAAGACAAGAATTTAAACTATCGAGGCGGTGGTATTGTTATTGCTTTTAACACACTTAAATTACCATTCAAAACTTCCATCATTGAGGAGCTTAACACTAATGATAGCATGCTAGCTGTACGCGTTTCATTCCCTGGCCCTTCCTGCCCCCTTTGGTTAGTGGCCTGCTACATGTCTCCTTCCCTTTCATCCTCCACATTCACTGACTACTTGGAACTCTTATCCAGACACCTGCTTAATATTTCCCAGTTAATTATTGTTGGGGACTTTAATGTACCCTTAATTGATTGGGAGTGTTTGCCACCTATTTACTTAGGAAGCCTTCATCAAGCTAAGGCTTCCACCCTGACAACATTGGTAACCTCCTCAAAACTAATTCAATTAAATAATATACGTAACAGTAATAACAGACTATTAGATCTATGCTTTGCTGACTTACCTTGTAAGGTTTCAGCCACTTGTCCATTGTCTGCTATTGATTTGCACCACCCACCACTCCTGATAGAAACCTCTTTACCCTTAACACCTATCATCCTACCACCCACAGATATCTTAATGTGGAAGCATGGTAATTATATAGAGTTTTACAATTACCTATTGAATACCAACTGGAATTGTTTACTTGCTAAACAAACTCCTGAGATTACTGTAGAAACATTCTATTCAATCATTAATACAGCTATCAATAAATTTATTCCTCGTCAAACTGTTCGCCCCTCTACACCACTTTTTCCTTTCTAGTTTAGCAATGAATTACGGACTGCACTAAAGAAAAAACGCAAGGCTTACACTCTCTACAAAAAGAAATACTCTTTATTGTGCCACAAAAATTTTACACAATGGCGCACCCAGGTAAAACGCCTAATCAGTCACGATAGAAATCGATATTTGTCCTCTTTATCTAAAAATATCAACTCACCATTAGCTTTCTGGCAGCAATATAAACGCTATACAGTTACTCACACTCATCCTATCACTTTAAAATTGAACTCCTCTTATCTTACAGACCCTGAGTTTATAAGTCAGGCTTTCTGTTCTACCTTTACTCCACCACCAGTAACCATTCCTCCTTCTACCTATCCCTATGTTCTTCCTTCATCCTCAGAGAAATTACGGCTAGTAAATGTATCTGTAGCGGAGGTGTTTTTTGCAAAAAATAAACTAAAACCGACATTCTCTACCAGACCTGATTTACTCCCTTCAGTTATCATTAAAGCCTTTAGGGATCTTCTTGCCCCAGTTCTGGCCTTATTGTTCTCCCTGTGTCTCTCCTCAGGGTACATTCCTCCCCGTTGGAAGACCGCTTTTGTGGTCCCCATTTTTAAATCTGGAATTCGGACAAATCCTGCTAACTATCGTCCCATCTCTATCATTGCACCTACTGCCAAGATTCTAGAACGAATATTGCACAAACAAATTAGGCCCTGGAGTGAAAAATTCCTAAACCCCCAACAACATGGATTTCGACCAAACCATTCCACAGAGTCAAACCTTTTATTACACACAAACTCCATTTACTCTGCTTTTAAAAATAGGCGGCAATATGATACAATTTACTTGGATCTTTCAAAGGCGTTTGACCGGGTCTCCATCCCACTCCTTCTCTATAAACTGCAACAATATGGGATGGATTAAGCCCTTTGTAATTTCTTAAAAAATTATTTAACTAATCGATTGAACTTTATTAAAATTGGAACATACATTAGCTCAGGTCACTATGTCCAGTCTGTGGGTGTACCTTAAGGCAGCGCCCTCAGTCCACTTTTATTCGCAATATATATTAATGACCTTTTTACAGTTATTCCCCCAGTTTAGACACACTAGCCTTTGCTGACGATCGAAAGCTACCCAAAATTATAAACCACACTAATGATGCTAATTTTCTTCAGGATGGACTACACTGCACTGAACAATGGCTAAATTCTAACTGCCTTTCCATTAACCAAAAGAAAACAAGCATTATGACTTTTTCATGGATTCGAAATCCAATCATCCATAATTATGCTTTTATGGATGGATCAGCAATAAGTCGTACTAGAGTTGTAAAGGACCTAGGTATCTACCTTGACCAAAAGCTAACATTTTCTACTCAAATAAACCATATTTATTGGTCTATGAAACGCTCCTTCAATTCCATAAAGGGACTAGGTAATATTTATTTACACCCCACACTCTACCGACACCTGTTTTGCAAACTGATCATCCCCAAAATCAGTTACTGTATGAATATTTGGTCTGTTAGTGGACCTTCCCTACGTGCTAAAATTCGCACACATTTCATGATAAGCTAACGGAATTTTACCTTCTTGATAGGTCAGTCAGCTCCTCCCCAGACAAAATCTTATTCTGTTCACACATGCATATAAACTTTTCCTCTGCTTCTTTACCTGACCGTTCTCTTAACTCACCAACAAGATTTCAGGGCTCACCACCTCTTGAGTATTACATAAAATGGTCAAGACTGCTCCTACTTCATCGTGTTTATCATGGTAGGTTAGATAGCCCTAAACTTTTACAGGAGATATACTTTCGTGTTCCTGCATGTTGTTCTAGGTTAACACACCTATTTAAGCCACCAACGGGCTCTAATTTTGCTCTTCAATTAGCCTTAGGTCATTTTAATGATTTAAATTTGTCAATAGATGATCTCATTCTATCTACTAATCTATTTCGCCATCAAGCAATAATAGCATTGCTTTACAATTCAAAATAAACATTTAATTTAGAAATTGGTCAACATTTTACCTCACTCAGCTGACTACCCTACACATCAAGATGGGATGTACAATTCATACAGTCCTCTCTAATTAAAAAGGCCCTTCTATCTTTCTGAAAATACCCTTCTGTCATTCTGATAATGTCATACTGTCATTCCGATAATGTCATACTGTCATTCCGAT
>JAAFCE010009125.1:7056177-7088249 GCA_013389805.1 Trigoniulus corallinus | reverse complement strand
TCCGATAATGTCATACTGTCATTCCGATAATGTCATACTGTCATTCCCATAATGTCATACTGTCTGTCTGTTGAATTGCCTATAGATAATTGGACTCATCCCCATACATCACCCCCTCCCCTCACCTGCAGTATCATTAGGGGTATTAACCCTGTTATTACCGCTAGGCCAGCTCCATTTTCATTTCCCCACTCCAGTATTATTATAATATTACAGATTATATAATGCCAAAAAGATGCATAAAGAATACTGGCTCGTCCATTGAAAGCAAGAAGAGACATGTTTGCTTATTAACCTCATTTAACTTCTATTAGATGCTGTTTTGAGTTAGTTTTATAAATCTAATATTTAGCTACCTACACTTTATTTACCTTCATACCATAGATGTGCTTGTATATTAATACAAGTGTAACCATAGATATAATAATACTAACGTACTACTATAAAAAATTAACAAGTCCTGTAATAAAAATGAGTCCAGTTATGTCAAAAAATACCGATATCAAAAGCCTAAAAATTCTTCACAATCGTCATCTGAAAGAATTGGGAACTGGCAAACTTAACCTGCGTATTATACATGGGCATTAATATTTTTCTTTAACTAAGTCTTAAAACTTGGGGTGTGTATTATACACGAGATAATATGGTATATAAAGTGGTACTAAGTACCAAGTGTAGAAAGTGTACAACCTGCTTTAAAGTTTAAGTTGAATTGTAAGTGTTCAGTGCAAGTAAAATGTCACAGTTTAGTGTTCCCTGGCTTCAAAAAGATTGAGAGCCACTGCATTAGAGGTAGCTGGGGGTTGGGAAACACCACAGAGAAGATGCGAGAAAATGTGTGATGCGATAGGGGGAGGCGCTTACACGGTATATTATGGAACAGCTGTTGGCATCAGGTGTAGGGGGACACCAAAGCGAACGTGGTAGCTGGTTGTACAGAGGGACATGATTGCGTGTGGGGTAGATGAAAGTCTGGTGGGGATAGACGGGAGTGGAGGATTAGGACCCACAGATCCGACCCAGCCATAAGCAGGATAAGGGTACGATGATGAATACATGCAGTATGTATTTAAAATAGTTATATCATACTGTAATCAATATAAAACACCGTTAACAAGGATCCCTTCATTATAAACAATAGTGGGAGCGGCGAATTGCGTTGGACACACCAGTTCTAGTCTGATCACTGGAAAAACTGGGTACTGTTCATCATCATCATCTCACCCTCCTCCCGCCTGTGGCAGGGTCGGGTCTGCAGGTTCTAATCCTCCACTCCCGCCTGTCACCAACCAGGTCCCCCCGCACCCCGCACACCTCCATGTCCGCCTACACAACCTGTTCCCACGTTCGCTTTGGTCTTCCTCTACCTCTGGTGCCCCCAATCACCTGCAGTCCCACAATGGATCTAATAAGCTCCTCCTCTCCCCTCCTCATCACATGCCCATACCACCTCAACCGATTCTCTCTCATCTTTTCCACAATGTCCCCCACCCCCAAGCTACCTTTAACATAATCGTTTCTGACCTGGTCTGCTCTAGACACCCCACACATGTATCACAGCATTCGCATCTCAGCCACTTGCATTTGCCTTTCATGGTTCTTCCTAACTGCCCAGCACTCTGACCCATACAGCATAGCAGGCCTAACAACGGTTCTGTAGACCTTGCCCTTCAACTTTATTGGGATCCGATGGTCACACAGGACCCCACTTGCCTGTCTGCATTTAAGCCACCCTGCATTAATCCTACAGGTCACATCTGAGTATTTCCCCATTGCCCTGGAAAACTGATCCTAGATAGCGAAACTTTTGCACTGCTGGAATCTCCTCACCCCCACAACGAATCTCACCTCCTTGCCCCTCGCCACTAAAATTCAAAGCTAGGTACTCAGTCTTCTTCATGTTCACCTTAAGGCCCCCTTCTTCCATTGCTGCTTTCATGTCTTGTAGGCCCTTTTGTGCATCTTCCTTGGACTCCTGAAGCCTTCCCACATCATCTGCAAATACCAGGCACTGGAGGGCCCATTCCCCTACTCCCGTCAGCAGCTCATCCATCACCAGAGTGAATAGGTATGGGCTAAGTGCTGACCCTTGGTGCACACCAACCTCAACTTTGAAGCTTGCAGTGTTTCCCCATGCTGTTCTCACCCTAATGATGGAACCATCATACATATCCTGCACTACCCTAAAATGGCCTTCATCCACACCTTTCTTTCTTAAAACATTCCATACTAACTGTCTGGGAACACTATCATATGCCTTCTCTAGGTCAACAAATATTGCATGAAGGTCCTTCCTTGCTGCTCTATGCTTCTCAATCATCTGTCGGAGAATGAAGATTGGTTCCATGGTGGACCTACCTGGCATAAACCCAAATTGATTTCCCCGGACACTAGTTAAGTCTTGGAGGTGACATTCTATGACCCGCTCCCACAGCTTCATAGAATGGGTCATCAGCTTTATGCCCCTATAGCTTCCACAGTCCTGGGCGTCACCTTTGCCTTTGAACAGTGGTACTATCCAAGTCTCTCGCCATGCAGAAGGCATCCTGTCCCCCTTTACTAACTTTTTGAAGAGCTTCCCTAGCCATGTAATTCTTGTGGGTCCCAAGGTGTGCCAAACATCCATGGGAATCTTATCTGGTCCTACTGCTTTCTGACCTTTCATCCTCTGAAGAGGTCTGACTCACCCTGTCCACAGCCTGTGGTGTGGAAGGGTTTCTGCCTATGACAATTGCACCAGAGTCTGCATTTAAGAGACTGTGGTAGTATTCCTCCCACCTTTTGACTACCTCTGCTGGTTGAAAAAGGACCCTACCACTGGTATCCTTGACCATTACAGCCCTGGTAACATCCTTACTAGTCCTATCCCTGGACCTGGCCAGTCTAAAAACTGCATTCTCTCCTTCCCTTGTCCCCAACTTTTCATATAGAGCCTCATACTTCTGGTACTTGGCCAGGGCGTTTTTCCTTGCCTGAACATACTCTATATTTGAAACCTGATCCCCTACCACTCTCCACCTATGGAAAGCCTCCTTCTTTAGTTTGATGGCAGCTTTCACCTCCTCATTCCACCACCAAGTCTACCTGCCTTGATAAGTGCCTCCTACTCTACCTAAACCTAACAGTGCCTCCCCACATCTCCTAATTTTCCTAGCAACCCTGTCCCACATGGCATTGGCTGACCTATCCCAATCCCAGTCAACCTGGCTGAGAACTGCCCGCCTGAAATCATCTGCTTTGGTTGGCAACTTCCACCACCTGATAACTGATTCTCCTTTCGAGGTACGATTCCTGACTCCCCCCTTCACTAGGACTTCTGTCATGAGCAGGTTATGGCCGCTTTCCTTCTGGAAATCCTCACTGGGTAGTGCCCAGCAATCCTTGATCTCAGTCCTTTGCCATTCCCTAACCATAAAAAAGTCTATTTGTGACATCCCCTGAGTTAAGTGCTTCTCCCTCTTCTTGAACCATGTATTGGCCAATACAAGGCCATGTGCTCTTGCTGTCTCTAGGACCTTTTGCCCCTCAGGATAGATCATCCCATACCCCAATCCCCCATTTACATCCTCATATCCCAGACCATCCTTTCCAACATGGGCATTAAAGTCACCCCCAATAATTAAGCACTCCTTTCCCATGCCCTGTCTAATTGTGTTGTTTGCTGCCTGTACTACCACATCAAAGTCCCTCCAGAAATCTGTTTTAGGGGCCTGCTTGGGGCCTGCTTATAGGCCTGCTTGGGGGGCATAAGCACTTATGAGGTGGGGCCCTATACCTTGCCACACAACTGTTACTAACATTATTCTACTACTAACTCTCCTGACTGAAGTGATCCCCTGGTGCAATTCCCTACTTAACATGACGCCCACCCCATTTCAACCCTCTTCACTACCCGTGTATATGAGTTTGTATCCCTCCCCCATTATCCAAAAAAACCATCGCATTAGTGTGGTGTCTGTGCAGTTTCTGCATAAGAACTATGCTGTGGACGGCGCTCTAATGACCATTGTAGTTAAAGGGCCCTAAAACACCAACAAACAACAACAATATAAACAATAGTTTCGCTTTTAGTGAACACCAGCTCAAATGTACAAAATCCGAGGGTCCCTTGAAGTTCGTTATAAACGATTTCGACTGTATTTTTATGCAGCCGTTTTACAGTTTTCATTCATTGTTATTTGTTTGCTGACATTTTAGGGCTCGTCAACTACAAGGTCATTAGAGCCCTGTCCACTGTGTAGTTCTAATGCACAGATACTACACCAATGCGACGACTTTTGGATATTAGTGGCACCCATTTTCCCAAGCGGCCACACATGTCAGTACTAGCTGGGATTCTGTTGCTTAACTTCAGTGATTAGATGAGAACTGGCATGTCCAACGCAATATGCCACTCCCTGTTTTCATCCAAAATAGATTTCATAATTTCGAGCCCAAGTTTTGTAAATTTATAACATATCCAAAAGATCTCCACACGTAGTGTAACTTTATAGAAGGGGGTTCCAGGACCCGCAACAGAAAGGGCACTTCAAAAAAAAAAGCAAAAAAAAAAAGCTTTCATGAGGAAAAGGGGAGCTTCCATGAAGGAATGAGAACAGCCATTTAAATTACCACTAAGTCAAAACTGTTATCGTTTTTTTTCACAAAAAATTTCATTATTCTTGTCTCCTTGCTAATATCTACAACTTCTGCTGTCACTTGACGTGAGGAGATCAACATCTGTTGTGCACCTAATGCTGGGTCTACACCAGCCACGCCATACTGTGCCAAACAAGAAATCGCCATGCAGCTCTGTGCTGAGCGATCAGTTTTGATGGCAAACAGCACAGCTTTGTGTGAAGCTGCTGGTGGAGTGGAGAGGAGAAAGGAGATGTAAGAGGCACAATATTCAAGGATTAAAGTGGAGAAATGCATAACCACATTGAAACGGCAAGAACACTGCTTTCATATAGTGGCACCATTATCTTGTGAAAGAAACATACGTTCTGCAAAATGTTAAATTCACATGTACAGTGAAACCTCTCTATCGGTCTACCTCATAGTAAGGGCCACTTTTTAAAAGAATGGAACATTTTCTCATATGTGCAGTACTTTTTACCCCTCTAATAGGTCCACTCCTTACACCAGTCAAAGGTCCACTGTCCATACTATCCACAATGTGACCCAACCCTTTTAATGGGTCCAAATGTTACCTAAAATTGCAGGGTATAAAAGGGGATCATTTCATAACTTTATGTGAGTTTGCTATACAGTGAAGCCCTTCTATGAGTGAACCTCTGTAACTGGTTCACCCCCCACAAAGGTCCACTTTTTATCATTATCACTCACCCTTATTCCGCCTGTGGCAGGGTCGGGCCTATGGGTTCTTATCCACCACTTCCACCTATCATCCACCAAGTTACCTTCCACCCTGCACCCTCCATGTCCCTTTGCACTACCTGCTCCCATGTCCGTTTTGGTCTTCACCTATTCCTGGTACCCTTAATCACCTGAAGTCCCGCAATGGACCTAATAAGTTCCTCCTTCCTCTCCTCATATAATGTCCATACCACCTCAGCTGATTCTCTCACCTTCTCTGTGATGTTTCCCACCCCCAAGGTACATCTAATGCAATCGTTCCAAACTCTGTCAGCACATGGCGCCCCACTCATGTAGGACAGCCTTTGCATCTCAGCCACTTGCATTCTCCTGTCATGGTTCTTCCTAGCTGCCCAGCACTAACACAAACAGCATAGTGGGCCTAACTACCATTCTGTAAACTTTGCCTTTCAACTTCATTGGGACAGGACTCCACTTCATTTATCCTGCATTAATCCTATGTGTCACGTCAGAGGCTATCCCCCCCTTGCTCTGGAAAACGGATCCTAAATAAAAAAACTCTTTTGCCAATGGTATTTCCTCATCCCCACAGCGAATCTCACCCCCGTGCCCCTGGCCACTCCAACTGAAAGCTAGGTACTCTGTCTTCTTCATGTTCACCTTTAGCCCCTCTTTCCATTGCAGTTTTAATGTCTTGTAGGACCTTTTGTGCATCTTCTTTGGACTTCTCAAGCCTTCCCATATCATCAGCAAATAACAAGCACTGGGGGGGCCCATTCCCCTATTCCCTTCAGAAGCTCATCCATTACTAGTAGTGAATAGATATGGGCTAAGTGCTGATGCTTGATGCACACATATTCAGTATTTCCCCACACTGTCCTCACACTTGCAATGAAACAATCATACTGTACATATCCTGCACTATCCTAATATGGCCTTCATCAACCACTTTCTATCTTAAAACGTTCCATACTACCTGTGTAGGGACACTGTGGTATGTATAGGGTCCTCTTTTTTAAAGAATGGAAAATATCCTGGTATTATGGTTAACCCTCTTAATCGGTCCACCTCTCTGATGGGTCCACTTTTGTAAATCCCCAGGGGGGGACCTATTAGAGAAGTTTCACTCTACAAGTTAACCTTCAATGGGAATTCAGCAATGGTCACCATGCTGTGAAACAAACTTTTTTGTTTTGACCTCTCAGCTTCTGTACACCCCTTTCCCTTCTTCTCTCCTCCCTTCTCCACTATGGTCACTTCCATGGCAATGTGACCTTTTGTTTTGATAGTGGTCCTAATTGCTATCTTCCCCTCACTCCTCTCTACTCCACCATGGCTGCACCCTTATGCGCTGTTGTGTGCAGTTCTGCTCCTGTTGCAGAGTGAAGCATGGCAGTGTGGCATAGCCAGTGTGGATCCAGCATTAAATTGCAGGAAAATCGAAGGTTACTATCAGCAATCTTTTTATTCTGTAGCTTTTGTTTTTTTTCAAATCCCTCCTTCCAGTGTCTTACTATTTCTATCTTTGCCTGAAGTTTCATAAGACCGTCTACCCTTCTTTCTTGCTCCTGTATACAGTCGCCGATTTCTTTTTTATGCTAAAACCTGATATTTTCATTCTCTACATCAGTGGTCCACAATCCTTTTTGTATCACAGACACCCATGAAAAAAATTCTTGTTAAAACCAGCCTTTTCAAAACTTAACCTTTTCCTCCAATTTTAAATACCTGAATATATACGGATGTAAACATATTAAAAATAAGGCATATATTTCGATAAGGCGAGGCACCTCGTGGACCCCCGAGACAAATCCCACAGACACCAAGGTGTCTGCGGACCAATAATTGTTGTGGAACACTGCTGTACATGTTCTTGATACTTCTTCCAAGCTGTTTTTGCCATTTTTATCATTTCCTTTCTTATTGGAATTTGGTGAGCTTGGTCTGTGTATTTTTAAGCCATCTTGGACATTGATCCTACCATTAAGAGTCTAAACGGACATTGCTGTATTTCTTTCATGCAGTATAAGGAAAGTAGATGAAAATCCTTATTCCCACTTCAACATTTTCAGCTGAAAGGATCAAGCAACATCTGACCAAGGGAGAAAGTGAAACATTTATATTTCCTACTGTTATCTGCTTTTATATTGAATACACATTTCCAGTATTCTGTAACAGTATGGTTCTTGAAATTTTTCACTCAGCAGCATTATACATTCTTTATGCACATCATCAGGTAACACACCAGGTATAATTTTTGATAATTCTGTAAAATGACAAATAGTGGTATGACAGTGGCAAAACTTCTGTAACGTCAAGAATTCATTGTGAACATCCTGACATTCACCATTCACACATTTCTTTTGGGGCATGAATTTCACACATTGAAATATGACACTGTTTGTGAATTCCACAAACTACCTTTCAGATACAATGCAACAAAATATTGATCATCTTACTCAATTCTGCATACAAAAATGGAACAAGAGGCACAGATGCTTGAAATCTCTCAAATATCTGTGCAGAATGGTAAATGAAGATCACAAGCTTCATAGCATTGGTTTTAAGCAGCTGTCTAATTTTGCTCTCCTTTTTGGCCCCACAGCTCCAGTAGTCTTTCACAAACTTGCCCATGTGTTGGCCACCAGGATTTTATATGTTTTAGTAGTAATTATGCCTCCAAAGCTCTTTCAGACTGCATGTCTAGAAATTCTTGCATGCATACAGGTAGGTGGTGCATCAGTAATTTGCATCTTCACCATATTCGCTAATTGCTTTTTGGAATGCATTGCATACCACATGCATACTGCATGTTCTAATATCTACCAATCCACGTCCTGTAATTTGCATGACTTCTTCATTGACAACATGCCAGACTTTTTTTATTACTTAGGGTCCATCACTTTTAAGCATTATTACGTTTCAATAATGTAGATAATGTAGATAATTGTAGATAATGTGAGCAAACTTTATCTTCACAAGAGGACCAAAATTGGATATTTAATTGGAGTTCTTTCTGATTTTGTGTTCATTGTTTCATCAAAAAAAAACAACATATTGATCTTGCATATCATTAGCATCATTCATAAAAAAAAGACCCCATGCTATATGCCAGTGGTTCTCAATCCGTGTTCCATAAAACCACTTCAAAAAAATAAATTCACAAATAAAGGTGTTGGAAAAAATCTGATAGAATTTAAAATAATTTTTAGATGGGATTTTAATCAGCAAAAACAAATGACAGTTTTCCGTTTTATAGTTATATAAAGTGGTACTAAGTACCAAGTGTAGAAAGTGTACAACCTGCTTTAAAGTTTATGTTGAATTGTAAGTATTCCATGCAAATAAAATGTCACAGTTTAGTGTTCCCTGGATTCAAAAAGATTGAGAACCACAGCCATGTGCAATGAGATGTCTCATTTTAGACTTAATGATTGTGAAGCTCTTTATGTTTCTTTGGTTCTTTCGTTTTTAGTGAAGTTCTCTAACTACTCATTCCTAACTATCAGCTCTCAACACCCCACACATCTACTGCAGTACTTGCATTGTATTTACATGGCTCTTCCTTAATGACCTACACTGTGATCCACGTAACATATAGTTATGGCCTCTAAAAAAAACAGGTGAATTGTAACCTAAAAAGAAACCAGCCATTTTCTGACTCTACACTTGCAGTTGAGAAATATTATTAATTGTGTGTTCTATTATCAACATTAGAACTAAGCAGTGGACAGGGCTCTAATGAGTAGTTGAAGGGCTGTAAAACACCAATAAACCAAAAGAATCCAACATCATCAGATACCACCTAGAAGTCAACAGACCTGTAGGAGCCAAGATATGTGTGCATTTAAGCAACATTTCGCCTCTATGTCATGGGTAGAGCAAATTTCGACTGGTCTTTTTTAGCTCCCATGGTTTTTGTTTAGCTCTCAATTGCATTTTGCTGTTTTTTTTTTAAACGCACTATATTGATATTTTAGAGAAAATGAAAGTGAATTGAAAATCGATTTGAACAGCAAAAGATGGGCCATGGGCAGGTAAGCCATGGCCACATAAGTTTCTAGGTTGGATAAGCAAAAAAAAGTGGTGGGGCTAAAACACAAAAATGGTTTTTTTTAGAGGCCATGTCTATACGAGGCCTAACCACCTACCCTGTAAAACTCCCCTTTCAACTTGATAGGGGCCCTCCTATCACATAGGACTCCACTTGCCTGTCTCCCCTTCAACCATCTGTCATTGATTCTATGGGTCACACTCTCATTGATTTTATGGGCTTTTTGCACATTCTTTGCCACTTCGCCCCGAGAGTACATCATCATCACCATCATCTCACCCTTCTCCCATCTGAAGGGTCCCAGTCTGCAGGTTATAATCCTCCACTCCCGCTTATCCCCCGTCCAAGTCCCCATCCACCCCACATGCTCCATGTCCCTTTGCACCACCTCTTCCCACGTTCGTTTTGGTCGTCCTCTACCCCTACTGCCCCCAATTACCTGCAGTCCCACAAGGGATCTAATAAGTTCCTCCTCTCCCCTTCTCATCACATGCCCATACCACCTCAAACGCTTTTCTCTCATCTTCTCTGCAATGTCTCCCACCCGCCAAGCTACCTCTAACGTAATTGTTTCAGATTCTGTCGGATCGTGACACCCCACAAACGTAGTGCAGCATTCGCATCTCTGCCACTTGCAATTGCCTTTCATGGTTCTTCCTAACTGTCCAACACTCCGAGCCATACAGCACAGCGGACCTAATGACAGTTCTGTAAACTTTACCCTTCAACTTTATTGTGACCCTGCCGGTCACACAGGACCCCACTTGCCTGTCTCTACTTCAGACATCCTGCATTAATCCTACAGGTCACGTCAGAATCAATCTCCCCATTCCTATGGAAAACTGATCCTAGATAGCAAAATTCCTGCACCACCGTGATCCCCTCTCCCCCACAACGTAACTCCTCCTCTTGCCCCAGGCCACTAAATTTGAATGCTAGGTACTCAGTCTTCCTCATTTTGACCTTAAGGCCCCCTTCTGCAATTGCAGTTTTGATGTCTTGTAGGCTCTTTTACACATCCTTCTTGGACTCCTCAAGCCTTCCCACATCATCTGCAAATACCAGGTACTGAGGGGCCCATTCCCCTATCCCCGTCAGCAGCTCATCCATTACTAGAGTGAATAGGTATGAGTTAAGTGCTGACCCTTGATGCACACCAACCTGCACGTTGAAGCTTGCAGTGTTACCCCATTGTTTGTTGGAGTTTAAGGCAGTGTTACCCCATGCTGTCCTCACCCTAGTGATGGAACCATCATACATGTCCTGAACTATCCTAATGTGGCCTTCATCAACCCCTTTATTTCTTAGAATATTCCATACTACCTGTCTAGGGACAATATCATATGCCTTCTCCAGGTCAATGAATATTGCATGAAGGTCTTTTTTTGTTGCTCTATGCTTCTCTATCAACTGTCATAGAATAAACATTGGTTCCATGGTAGACCTACCAGGCATTAACCCACACTGATTTCCCCCAATACTTGATTGGTCTCTGAGGCGATATTCTATGACTCGCTCCCACAGCTTCATTGAATGGCTCATCAGCTTTATGCCCCTATAGTTTCCACAGTTCTGGGCATCACCTTTGCCCTTGAACAGTGGAACTATCCAACTTTCTTGCCACGCAGTTGGCATTCTGCCACCATTTGCTAACTTATTGAAAAGCTCACCCCTAGAGAGTACATCACCATTAATTTGCTGTCCTTCCCAATTGATAGCTAAATACTCTCAGTTCTATAGCTGGGGGGTGAAGGGGAGTGGCCGCTCCCTCATTTTCAAAAAAGTGGCGCCGATTTTGGAAATTTAATCATTAAAAATTAAAGCAAACTAAGCTATCAGTCCTGAATGAAAAACGTCTTCATTTTCATCGCATGATTCAGGGTGGTACATTACTGCATATGGCACGTTATTGAATATTTTTGGATTGGCAATTGCACTGATTTTGGGTTAAATATACTACGTATATGTTGGGCCTATTACCGATATTTAAAATTTTATTCTTTCAAATTATAATTTGTGGATGATTTAATTGATATGCAAAACGTGGATAGGCCTATCATATAGATTGAAAAAGATGGCGCCTTTTTAATACGATTGCCCCTCCCCCTGGCGTGAAAACCTGGCTACTACACTGAATACTTTATCTTCTTCATGTTTATCTTGAGCCCTTGCTTTTCCATCACCCCTCTAACATCGTTTAGCCCCTTCACTACCTGTTCTCTAGTCACAAAGTTTATCAACTACGTTGGCAAATGCCATGCAATGAGAGACACTTGAGGGCCAGAATGAAACGGTGTGGTAGGTGCTTGGTACCTGAAACTTGGTGTACCCCAACCTTCACTGGGAAGTCCCCAGACAGACTCTGTCTGGGCATACAGGTTTTTGACTTCCATCTTCCTAAAAGCTCCAAATCAGGTCTAGTTACCCCAATCCAGGTCTTGATGAACCCATGAAGGTAAGTTTCTGGATAAAATTTGAGGACTTGGTGAACTCACTAGAAGGCTGAGGTAGGGTAGTGCCAAGGGAATGAATGCTTACCTATTGGTGGGGACTTTATAGCCACATAGGCAAAGATAACAAGGGATATGGCAAGGTCCATTGCAAATACATGGTTTAGGAAGACGGACAAGCACTTAATCACATTATAGTCACCACAAGGGATGTCACAGATAGATTTCCTTATGGTTAGAAGGTGGTATAGATCTGAGGTTCATGATTGCTTGGCACTCCCCAGTGAAAATTTACAAAAAGAATGTGACCATAGGCTGCTTATGTTAGATATCCTAGTGAAAGCAGCAGGTAAGGCACGTTCTTGGAAAGAAGAGCAGGTCATCAGGTGTTGGAAACTACCCAGCAAAATAGAGGAATTTATATAAGAAGTGCACAGGCAGGTAGACTGGGATTGCGAAGGGACAATGAATGCCATGTAGGACAGAGTAGCCAGAAAAATAAGATCTTGTGGGAAAGCCTATTTGGGTCAGTCCAGGGAAACAAGCAGACATGGTGGTGGAGCAAGGAGGTAGAAGCAACCATCAAGGAAAAGAAGGCTGCCTTCCACCAGTGGCAGAAGATAGGGGACCATGAGTCTTAGACCCAATATAGGCAGGTCAAGACCACTGCTAAGAGGACCATTTCCCTGGCCAAGCACCAGAAGTATGAGGCCATTTATGAGCAAATAGGGGCAAAGAAAGGGGAGAGAGGTTTTCAAACTGGCCAAGACTAGAGATAGGGTATATCTTTAGTTGCCCTAAGTCAAAACAGAGAAGGATAGTAAAGGTAGAGTCCTACTCTCCCCAACAGAGGGAAAGATGGGGTGGGAAGAGTACTTCTGAAACCTCTTGCATGCTGCAGGGGGGAGATAGACAGGGCACTTAGGAAGATGAAAGGTCAAAAAGCTGTAGGCCCCAACAGAATCCCCATTCAAGTGTGGCATGGCCTAGGGAGGACAGGTACCAGGTGGCTAGGGAAACTTTTAAATAGCATACCTAGGGAAGATATAATACCATTTACATGGTGTGAGAGTGATAGTACTATTCTTTAAGGGCAAAGGGGATGTCAAAGATTGTGGTAACTATAGAGAAATAAAGCTAATGAATCACTCCATGAAGCTGTTTTAGAGAGCAATGGAGCATATCACCTCAGGGATAGAAAGCAGTTTGTGTTTATGCCACGTAGGTCCACAATGGAACCAATTTTCATTCTGAGGAAGAAAATAGAAAAGTATAGGGAAGCAAAGAAAGACCTCCATGCCATCTTTATTGACCAGGAAGAAGACCTATCACAGCATCCAATGACATGTAGTTTGGGAGGTATTATTTATTTATTCCCTACATACAAATAATTGTACATTCACCATGACCCATTACAATGAAAATATAGAGAATACACAATGCTACAACAAGGTGGTTACTAAACATGATTATGCAGAAGAAATTGAAATAAGTTCGATATGTAGTACAGGCAAATACAGCAGATCAGAGGGAAAAAGGAAGAGTATTCCAAAGCTTAAAGGATTGAACAGGGAAGATGCTGTCCCTAAGGTTCCCAAAGGGCACCGTAGGTTCGATTCGAAACCGAGAGGTCGTCTGGGTGGTAATAGCTGAAGAGAAAAACGTGGAGATAGCATGTAAAGGATGGAGGTTATTCCTTAGAACAGAGGCAAGGATGATAATTTGACAGATAATTTCATCATACCCTTATCCCACCTGTTGTGGGGACAGGTCTGTAGGTTTTAGCCCTCCACTCCTGTCTATCTCCCTCCAGGTCCCTGTCCACTCTGCCCACCGCCATATCCTTATGGACAACCTGCCACCATGTTAACTTCAGTCTCCCCCTGTCCCGGGTGCTCCTGACCACCTGCATTCCTGGTATGGCCCTAACAAGCTTCTCATCCTCTCTGACCATTCCACCTCAGCCTATCTTCCCTCATCTTTTTGGCAATTTCCACTACCCCCAGGCTACCTCTAATATATGCATTCATAATTCTATCAGCACTCAACAGACCACTTATGAGCTGCAGCAGTCGCAGCTTGGCTACCAGCATTCTATTTACATGGCTTTTCTTCACTGCCCAGCACTCTGAACCATATAGCATAGCTGGCCCAACCACTGTCCTGTAGAACTTCCCTTTCAATTTCATTGGGACCCTCCTGTCACACAGGACTCCACTTGTCTGTTTCCATTTCAACCACCCCCTACTATGGGTCACATCCATCACATGGATCTCCCCATTGCTTTGAAATGTTGATCCCAAATACTTTACCTCCTGCAGTTTTTCACCAGTTTGCCCTTCGAATGCATGTCTCTGCCGTTTTCCAGACCATCCCAATTAGAAGCAAACTACTCAGTCTTATTCATGTTAATCTATAGCCCTCCCTTTTCCATTGCTGATCTCATATCATTCAGCCCCTTCTCTATCTGCTCTCTGCAGTCACTAATTTTCCCTATATCATTGGCAAATGCCAGGCACTGTGAGGCCCATTCTCCTATGCCCATCAGCAGTTAATCCATAACCAGCATGAAAAGATATGGAATAAGTGCTGAACCTTGATGTGCCCCAAATTTCACTGGAGAGCGCCCAGTATTTCCCCAAGGTGCCCTTACCTTGGCTATGGAGCCATCATACATATCCAGGACTATTCGAATAAACCCTTCTTTTAACCCCCTTTTTCGTAATACTTCCCAAACAACCTTTCGTTCTCCAGGTTGTTGAAGATGGAGTGGAGATCTTTCTTTACTGCCCTATACTTTTCTACCATCTGCCTCGGAATGAAGATTTGCTCCATTGTGGACCTGCCTGGCATAATCCCAAACTGATTGGCATGGACACCAGTACTATCCTGGAGGTGGCGTTCCATTCCTCTCTCCCTGTGCTTCATGGAGTAGCTCATTAGCTTTATAACTCTAGTTGCCACAATCTTGAACATCCCCTTTACCCTTGTAGAATGGTACTATCCGACTCTCATGCCATGCAGATGGATGCAGATCCAACTCTCATGCCATGTAGTTTACAGAAAAGATAGGAAAGCAGGTAGAGGAGGTGGAGTCTTTATAGCCATAGATAAATCTCTGGAAAGCTGCAGGAAATTGGGTTATGAGGAAGATTGTGAAATGCTGTGTTGCCGTGTTGCTGACACTTGCGGTGGGGGGATTTATGTTGTTGGCTTCTATCGGTCTCCAGGTGATGATCCACTACCACTGATCAGGATGTCACAATCACTTGAGCTTCTTCATCAAAGGAAAAAGGCCCGAATGGTAATTCTTGCTGGGGACTTCAATTTACCAGGGATGGATTGGGGTAGTTTGCTGCCTAATTTAAATTCCAGATTATCAGGGGCTATAAATCTCTTTTTGGATCACCTATACTGCAATGGATTGGAACAGATTGTGACCATGCCTACACATGAGAAAGGGGGAATTTTAGATTTAGTATTCAAAAATGCACCCAACTCTGTAAATAATGTTGGGTGTATTGAGGGAATTAGTTACCATGATGTGGTTAGGGTAGAGATAGTCAAAAGAATACCTAGGCAGGTAGCAGGAAGCAGGGTGGCATACCAATATAATAAGACCAATTGGGAGTATTTCAAATCATATCTAGAATATGAATTAAATGATTTTTACACCTTTGCTAATACCTGTGGTGTTGAGGAATCTTGGCAATGATTCCTAGCACTCATTGAAGAGGGCACACAACTAGCTGTCCCCACAAAGATTATCAGGAATAACTCTGTTCCAGAATGGTATTCTAAAGAGGTGAAGGCAGCTTTGCGGAACCAGCGAAGGACTAGGAATGCACTTAGGAGAGGGAGGGATGTCATTAGTGAGGTGTCCTATAAAGGGGCCCGCAAAATGGTTAAAGGGCTTATGAGGAAAGCTTACAAGGATTTCCATGCAAACATTTTGGGAAATAGGCTAAGGAAAAATCCAAAGGCATTCTGGGGATATCTAAAGAGGTGTAGGAAGGAGGGCAATAGGGATACATTGGTTAAGAATGGGTCAGGAAATTTAGTCAAGGATAGTCTTATGATTGCCAGTGTTTTTAATGACACATTTTCAAAAAGCTTTGCAAGCAGTAAAAATTACTCCCAGCCAGAATATGACAGGGATTTGCCGGCAGGAATGGATGAGGTTATTATCACTAGGGTGGGAATCAAGTAACTGTAAGAAAATTACCAGTATATAAGGCTGTGGGCCCTGATAGCATTTCGCCATTTATTTTGCAGTGATTTTCTGAGATTATTAGTTATTACTTGGTGGAAATATTTAAAAAATTATTGGACATAAGCATTGTTCCATCATCATGGAAACTAGCTAATGTAGTGCCCATTTTCAAGTCAGGGGATGTAACAGACCCAAGGTGCTATAGACCAGTTTCATTAACAAGTGCTGTATCCAAGATTTTTGAGCATATCATATTCTCATCTATAATGGGATATCTGGAAAAGAAGGGCATACTTAGTAATAACCAACATGGGTTTAGGAAAGGGAAGTTGTGTGACACCCAAATGGCTTGTTTGATGGATTACATTCAAAAGGCTTTGGATAGCAGAAAGAAGGTTGATGTTGTATTCTTGGACTGAACAGGCTTTTGTCATGGTACCTCATGATAAGCTGGTCTCAAAAATGTCCAACTTAGGAATACATAGTAATGTTGTTCAATGGGTAAGGTCCTATTTGCTTGATAGTCAACAGAGGGTCATTTTCAAGGGTAGTGCATCTGAATGGATACCAGTCACGTCAGGGGTCCCTCAGGGAAGTGTATTGGGTCCTTTGTTGTTCATTCTCTATGTGAATGACATAGAGCTTGATATTAATTCCTTCCTTGAACTATTTGCAGATGACACATGTGCTGCTCAAGTATTAGATGATGGATTATCATCCTGTGTGCAATTACAACAGGACATAGACAGGATATACAATTGGTGTGTAAAATGGGAATTGCCATTAAACCTGCAGAAGTGTAGAATACTCACAGTATCTCGATCTAAGAAGATACTAGATTTCGACTACCTCATAGGTGGAGTTAGGGTTGAGAGAGTTGTAAATCATAAACACTTTGGAGTTATCTTAAATAATCAAGGAAATTGGAAGGATCACATTGGTAAAGTGGTTGGGAAAACCAGACAATTCCTCCATCTGATTAGTAGGGTTCTTCGGAACAGCACAAGGGAGGTGAAAGAAACAGCATATATTCCAATGGTGCGACCAATTTTGGAGTATGCTAGTCCAATATGGTTTCTCTTCAGGCAGGAATTATCTTGGGAGATTGAAAGGATACAGAAGAGGGTAGCAAGAATTGTACTCCATAGGTTTTCTAACAGGGAGAGTGTGTCTGATATGTTTAGGGAATTAGGGTAGGAAACAGCCAGCGACGTATATCTCACAGCATCAGCCATTTTATCAGACTGCTGCTGTTGGGGTGTGATGGACCTCTGGTTGGATGTGCGTCCCATGCTGAGTATAAAGGGAGAAACGATCATTCATATAAATTGAAGGAGATTAGGGCACAGACAGGCTCATACTATTGGTCTTTTTTTACCAAGGACCATTCGGCAATGGAATAGCCTTGGAGAGGATAAAGTGGAGGGCTTCCTCAAAAGAAACCCTACCATTACTAGTGTTTTAGGGGATCACGAGAATTTTAGCCTAGGGTTTTGGGAGCTTTATGGTTACGTAAGTTAAAGGCCCAGTGCATGCATGTGATTTTTACTCGTGTGGCACCCGTGCGGCTTTGCAATTGTGGCATGAAATACATTAGTTGCAATGGGGAGTGCACATATACCTGCAGCGCCACTGTGGCTCCAAAAACCGGAATTGTGTCTGGAAGTGCCCATGGTTCCCTACGAAACCGCCATGGTGCCACACTCACACATTCAGTCTCGTAGTACCTCGTGGTCTATTGAGCGATGCACACACATCCGTGCGGTTTCTTTGCATGGTTCCTTAGTTTTGACATTTGGTGGGCAAAAAGGGGCACGCCTTCTGGACAGTTGCCAGGTGTGTACTGGCGACATTTCCCTGCATGTGTGCTTTGAATTGCTGTGGTGTTCCTGTGGCACCCACACAAGCATAAATTGCATGTGTGAACCGGGCCTAATACTGCACCCAGGCAGGTTTTCCCCGAGTGTGCCTTCTTTCGGATGAGAAGTAAAACTGGGGTCCCGTGTGGTGTATGATGGCATTTGTACCTAAAATAACTCTTTCTACTATGCAACAGGTCGATGACACCATTTCAAGGTGTAGGAGCTCACCCTTTGGCGTCTGTGGAAGCTGTGGCAAAGCACCATCTAATATATCACCCTTGTGCCTATTCAGGGGGACAAGATGGGAACTCGACCCTGCAGTAGGCAGGAAAAGAGGAGTTGTGTTGTAACTTAAGCCTATGCACACATCAAGCCTTGTTAGCCAGTATTCAGAACTGAAATATTGTTGCCCATTGGTTCAGCTAGTCCCTCCTAGGGGGGTGGAACCAATTGAACAAACTATTTAGCTGACATCACTTATGGATGGGTATTTGCAGCAGCAGTGGCACATCCCAAGAATCGCTGGTTTATATGAATGATCCTTTCTCCCCTTATACTCAGCCAGGGACAACCTTCAAATCAGAGGTCTGTCACACCCCAGCAGCAGTCGATGAAAAGACTAATGCTGTTTGATACATGCCACTAGCTTAGTGTTTCCCACCCTAATTCGGCAACCATGTCAGACTCACTCTCCTTGCAAGAAAACCTGTGGAGTACAATTTTTGCTACCATCCTTTGTATCCTTTCAATGTCTCAAGATAAATCCTGCCTGAAGGGAAACCAAATTCGACTACTATACTCCAAAATTGGTTGCACAACTGGAATCCTCTCTCTCCCACAATGAATTTTATCCCCTTGCCACTGACCACTAAAATGGAAAGCTAGATACTCCATCTATTCTCCCATACATAGCCTGCCCACTATAATGGCAACGTCTTCAGGAAAGTTCTTCACCTTATCTTCATCAAGAGCATGCCATTGCAAAATGACCTTTGGAAATAGTGACCAGTAATATGAGTCTGTTTGGGCCCTGATCTCCTTCAACTCGACAGTCTGATAACAGTCTTTTCAACAGTCTGATAAACAACTTCATGCCATCAGAGACCCATCCTAATTCTCTGATCATGTCCGACACACTTCATCTATGAGAGAATCGACTCAGCACAACTCTTGCTGCCCTCCTTTAGACCATTTCAATTCCCCAAGATAAGTCCTTGCCTAAACGGAAACCAAATTGGATTACAGTACTCCACAATTGGCCATACCAGTGAAAAGTGTGCTGTCCCCCAGCACCATTCTAACCAACTGGAGGGCATGCCCAGCCTTCCCAATCAATTTTTCATTGCACTCCTTCCATATGCCCTGAGCATTTAGGATAATTCTGAGGTTTATGTGGGTGTAAACCCTCTTAACCTTCTTGTTAGACCAGCTTACTCAAAGGAAGCTACATATGTGCAGGTTCAATGGCAACTCCCACTTTCTACCCCAGTCATATATCTTGTTTAGGTCTTGCTGCAGTTCTGTGCAGGAAGATAACCCTTCTTCCAACACCCTTTCCTTGTACGTATCATCTGGAAACAACTCAAGAAAGGATTTTATATGAAGCCCTATATCATTAACATAAAGTATATAGAGTAAAGGAACTAATATGCTTCCTGGGGTACCCCTGATGTCACAGGTGTCCATTTTGATGCTACCCCATCAAAAAGTACTCTGCTGCCTGCCATGCACATAGGCCTTTACTCACTTAATAACCTTACTATGAATCCATAGCTTGGACATTTTTGAAACAAGCTTGTCATGGGGTACCATGACAAAGGTCTGTTCAAAGTCCAGGAATATCATGTCAATCTGCTTACCCTTATCTAGAGCTTTTTGAATGCATTCCATTAGACAAGCCAGTTGAGTGTCACATGACCTCCCTTACATAAACCCATGCTGATTATCACTAACGATACCATTTTCCTACAAATATCCCACATATGTCAGAATAGCATATGCTCAAAAGTCCTACATACCACACTCATTGAAGAAACTGGCCTGTAGCACTTAGGATCTGCAGTATCCCCTGATTATGAAGACTGGCACAACGTTTGCCAGCTTCCAGTTAAATGGAACAATGTCACTGCCTAAGGATTTTGTTGAAAATTTTCACCAAATAGCAGCTTACAATCCCCAAGAGTCTTTGTAGAATAAATGCAAAAATGTTATCATGGCCCCCAGCCTTTTGGATCACTAATTTATTCAAAAGTTTCTCATTCCCCTCTCCTGTAATGACAACCTCCTCCATTTGCCCTTCAGTCATTTTCTGACACTGGCGAATAATTGAATCATTAAATATTTTTGCAGCTATAAGGCTATCATTAACTAGGTTTCCTGAACAGTTCTTAGTAGCTGGAACAGTATAACCCACCCTAAAACCCCCAGAAAGCTTTTGGATTTATGTTGAGAATTTCCCCCAAAATATCACTATGGAATTTCTTGTAGGCCTTTTTAATAAAGAGCATTTGCTCTTTTCCTGGCTGCCTTATGAGCGACCTCACTATCTGAATCCCACTCCCTCCTAAATATATTTCTGACTCTTCTCTGCCTATGCAAAGCTGCCTTCACTTCCTGGGTATACCATTCTGGAAAACCATTGTGTATCTTCTTCTTAATTGGGACAGCCTGTTTTGTACCTTCTTCTAGAAGTGCTAAGAATCTTTGTCAAGACTTCAACAATACAAACATTGGCAGTGACCTGAAAATCATTCAACTGGGCTTCTAAATAAGACCTAAACAACTCCTGATCAGCCCTGTGAAATTGAGAAGTCTTCCTACATACTGTGCAATACCTTGGTAGCCTTCTCACTATCTCAACTTTAACTGCAGCATGGTCAATAATACCCTTAATGCACCTCACATCCTTGATGGAGCTAGGCACATTAATAAAAACTAGGTCTAAAATCCCTCCCCTCTCATGAGTTGACATGGTCACAATCTGCTCTAACCCAGTACAACACAGCTGCTCCAAGAAGGAATTAAGTACACCTGAAAGAGCAGAATTTCCAATCAACTGCATGCTGTCCCACTTCACCCCTGGAAGATTGAAGTCCCCAGCTAGAATAACTGTTGGGACCTTCCTCCTATGATTGAGGATCTCCAAAGAATGTGCCAATCTCAACAATGGATTTGGATCAATTCCTGGTGGCTGGTAGAAGGCAATGACATAAGTCCCCCTTGCTAATGCAGAAACACTACAACACAGCATATCACAGCAACCCTGTTTCCCTAGCACTACTCCACGATTTGTCTATAGCTACAAACACCCCACCCCCTCAATCTCGTTCCCTGTCTCTTCTATACACTATGTACCTATCACAAAAATCTCAGTTGATTGTAAATCTTATTTAACCATGATTCTGTGCCAATAACAATATCAGCATCCCACAGAGCAGCAAGGGCCTTAAATTTGGCCACTTTATTGACTATGCTTCTGCAATTGATAACAAGCAAAGTCAATTGATCAATTACTACTAATCTCCTGCTCCTCCCTGCATTATTGCTGTCTAGTAGCCCCTTGTTATGTATGTTGTGACTTAACCTGGAATACCATGACCCTCAACCCATGAACCATTCACCTCAACTATAAACTCCTTAATTTTTCTCCCAACCCTAGTGGTAGCCCTCTTATTGAAATAAAATCTATCCTTTGTAAACCTGTTGTGAAGATCTGCGAGACATGCCCTATATTCAGTCTAGGCCTGTCATTTACCCACTGGGCCTTAGCTGTGGCTACTCCACCTCTGCCCTTCATTCAATGATTCGGAAGAGCATTTCCTTTGCCTTTGGTCTGATACTTCTGACTTCCTTGGGTATTTCTACAATTCCTTCCAGAACTTCTGCTGCAGGTTTATTGTGAGTTAAGTCATTTCACCCTATCTGTAAAATAACCAGGCATTCCTCCCTTTCACCTTTCATAATATTTGAAATACTATCCTTTATGTCCACCGGCTATACAACTGCTTCTCTTGTGATCTGTGAATTTTGGCCTCTTTTGAAGACTCACTGCAGGAAATTTACAAAGTTAAACCGCCTTTTTCAAAGCAAACACCAGCAGTTTGCAGTTAAGGTAGGGCTGTGGCTTTTGGGCGGCCAAAATGGCGTGGGAAGCATGTGGCGGGGGTCGGCCGTTAGGCCTAAACCACACTATTTCTGACAGACCCATCGTGCAGCACAGTGGTCGTCTGCATTACCAGGTGCACAGCAGAAATTTAAGTTATTTATTCAAATTATTTAAGTTATTTATTCAAAATCAGCAGCTATGGAGCAGGGGATTCAAACGCCAGTGCCAGTGGCCATTAGGGGTGATGAGGTGGGCCACAGGATGCTGCCATCAGTAGCCCATATTGTTACAGGGGTTGGGACCTCGGTCCCTCTGGCGGATAGTGCATCAAGTGTCCTCCATAGGGTCAGCCTGCATCCCCCATGGCAAGTGCGCCAGTCAGAGTGTGCTCAGACAGTTTAGGGGGAAAGCTAAAATTCGGATCATGGAATGTGGGGACCCTTACTGGCAAACCAGGAAAATTAGTTAATACCCTAAAGCTCAGGAGAATTCAGGACCCCTTTCTCCAAGAAACCAATTGTTTGTTTGTTTGTTAGTGCTATTGGGCCCATCGACAACATGATGGCAATAAATAATGCCAAACCCATAACAATAAAAAGGAAAAAGCCCAATAAATATTTCCCGTGTGTGCTTGGGGTAGAATACCCACACTGCATACCTGCATGTCGAAAGAGGCGACTAAAAGGGGTGACGTTTTCTTGCCCCAGATAGGACAACACCACTGTCATCTTTGTCTATGACGTGTTCTGGACAGGACGATACTACAATCATGGTTGTTTGTGTGTTTAGTCTGACTTGTTCTCGGTCGATGTAGGCTCCTCACTGAGGTGACCATAAATAAATGCCTACCCACGTGTTTGCCATGTGTGGAGACCCACACCCCTGGGAAAAGCGGATCCTGGTGATTGAGGATTAAGGCTGCAGCCTACAGCCCCAACACATCACTTTGGCCACAGCTTCTAGGGAAAATGGAAGGCCAAGGTGGAAACCCAGTCTTGGTCAATCGGCCAGGGGCGCATAAGTGTTTATGCCCCATAGGGTTACTTTGAGTGGACTAACAATCAACCCCGATTCCTTTGGTCTGGTAATCGGGGATTATGCCACCCTTATGGTATCCTGTCCGAGCACCCTTGGCGACCCGAATGATCGTCCCCTTGTTGGGCTCCATGGTGGGTGAGGCCTGCAGGCAGCGAACTTTATAATTTAATCAAATTATGGAAACTTTAAAACAGAGGCTGGGGGCCTCATCAAATAATCCCACCCCCTTGTCTTCTTCTTCTTCTTCTTTTCTTTCTGTGACTTGTTCTTGTGTTGAGCCTCAAGACAATGGCCTCGGTTCCACCCAACTTAGTGGGCCGACTGCCGCTAAGCCTGTGGAGACGAGTAGTGCTCCAGACAAGAGGCCACGTTCCCCCAGTAAGCCATCTGGACCCCGGAACGATTCTGTGCCTCCTACTGCATTGGCACCTGCCCTTAACAAGAGGCAACGACCTCTCAGACTTAAGGTGCAGGGCTCCACCGCCGATGTGAAGCATGTACCTGCATCTAAGGAGGCCTTAGGTGCAGTTAAAGCCCCTTCCACCCCTTATTCCTATCCTATCCGGTTTCTTTCCATATCTGGGGAGAATGGTGCAGCTTTGGGGAAGGCGTCGCCCTTCCTTATTGCCAAAGCCATAAAGGGCGTTGCTGGTGACGTGACTTCAGTCAAGAAGCTTCGCAATGGCACCTTGTTGGTGGAGGCATCTGCCCCCCACCAGATTGAGGCATTGCTTAAAATGCAGAAACTCGGTGATTTACCCATTGCGGTTGAACGCCATCACACCCTTAACACCAGTAGAGATGTGGTGTGGTGCCCCGACCTACATGGGGAGTCAGAGGAGAGGGTGAGGTGGCCGCCTGCCACACCTTGGATCAAAGGGATGGAGAATTACACCCCTCTGACACCTTGGTTCTGACCTTTCGTAGGCCCAAGTTGCCAGAATACATCAGGGCTGGCTACCTCTGCTTGCCAGTACGACCTTTCATTCCGAGTTCCCTTCACTGCTTCAAGTGTTTAAGGTATGGTCATGGCCAGAATTCCTGTTCTGCCAGGGCCATGTGTGGCACTTGTGGGCAGGGAGACCATTCCCCCGAGCCTTGTAAGACTGCACCTTATTGCACCAACCGTAAGGGAAACCACCCCACCTCTCCTCGAGATTGCCACACCTGGTTGCAGGAACGTGCCATCCAGGAATTGCGTGTCAAGAAGGGTATCAGTTTTCAAGATGCGCAGCGGCTGCTAGCCTTGCCAGGGACGCCAAGTCGTGGCTTGAACTATGCAGGTGCTACAAAGGTGGCTGGTGTGTCATATGTCTGCACTAAGACGGACATACTTCCACAACTCCCCCACTCATCCGTTTTTTGCCCACTCAGGCCCGCAGGGTCCATGGGGTACCGGTCTGTGCTAGCATTGGCTACCAGACAGATCCCGACCCCATGCCAGAGGTTTCTTGTGGTTCCATCACTACCTCTGGCCCAGCCTCCTTGGAGTCCACAGATGCCTCTCATCAAACAGAGGCATCTCCTTTGAGCAGCCCCCATCCTGGCTCAGTGCAGCTGGCCCCCCTCCATAGTGGTGGTGGATGAGAGAGGGGGGAAGAAACCAGGGACACCCCCTGACCCTGCAGTGGGGCGCATGCCTTTGGTTCGTCCACCCAGGCTCTTTGGCCAACAGCGGAAGGCACTGAGTGGCAGCATGTCCCAACTGGGGCACGATGGGGATTCCTCCTTTGAGATGGAGGAAGACCCAATTGTAGGCACCCCTCACTTTTCTGCTGTGGGACGAAAAAAAGGGAGGAATAGAAATAAACCTCCTATGCCCACCTACTGGTGAATCTCCTTCAATAGAACTGTCGAGGTTTTTCCCACAAGAGGGACGAGATCATAATGCTGATCTCACAGCACAACCCCATCTGCATCTCCCTCCAGGAGATCCTCTGCTGTAGTGATACCCCACTTTCGTTACGGGGCTACAACATGTATGCAGACACCTGGCAGCAGGGAAGCCACCCAGTGGGATGGGTGGCTATCCTTATTCGGAATGGATGCATGCACATCCCAGTGACTATGCAGACGCCTCTCGATGCCGTGGCAGTTTCACTGCAACTGAATGTGCCCACCACTCTATGTTCCCTCTACCTGCCTCCTGGGATTGATATCCCATGGGCAGACCTTGTCTCCCTCACAGCCCAGCTTCCTAGACCCCTTCTGATTATGGGAGATTTTAATGCCCATAACCCCCAATGGGGCGCAGACATTCGCAACCCCCCAGGGGCTCCAATGGCCTCATTGTCCTCAACACAGGCGCCCCCACACATGTGATGACTGCCACTGGTGGTCTTTCCAGTATCGATCTCTCCATCTGCTCTCCTGGGTTGGCGCCAGGTCTGCAATGGGAGGTTCTGTCTGACGCTTGTGGAAGTGACCACTTCCCCATCACAATTAGCAATGGCAGTGGGGCATTGCCCCAACAACCACCATGGTGGTGTTTGCATTGGGCAGACTGGGAGGAGTTTGCTCGTCGAATCCGCTTTCGCCCACTGCATGATTTTGATGGGGTCAATGATCTAGTGAGCCACTTCACAGAGGTGGTGATCAGGGCGGCATTGGCATCTGTTCCTCAGAGCTTGTGTAATCCTCCACAAGCACGGGTGCCATGGTGGACGGAGAACTGTCGGAGTGCGATTCAGGCCCACAGGGGCTCCCTTTGCCTCTTCCAGTCTCATCCAACTGATGCCAATCGTGTCAACTACCTCAGAGTCCGGGCATATGCACGACGGGTAATCAAGGAGGTCAAACGCTCCTCATGGAGTGAGTATGTCTCTTCGCTTACCTACCACACGCCATTCAAGAATGTCAGGGAAAAGCTGAGAAAAATCCAGGGATCTCCAATTCCCAGCACTACCATGCAGCTTTCATCAAACAGAAAGAAGCTGCAGAACGCCTTCGAATTAACTTCTCTGTTGGTGTTGCTGAGGGGTATAACGACCCATTTACCCCTTAGGAGCTGCGGGCAGCTCTATCACGGGCCCAGGATACTGCCCCCGGTCCTGATAACATCCATTACCAATTGCTACGGCATCTACCTGAGAATGGTCTTTCCTACCTCCTTGAGGTTTTTAATTATGTTTGGCAGAAGCACGAAATCCCTGTAGGCTGGTGGGAGGTTATAATCATTCCCCTCCCAAAACCTGGAAAGTATAGTAGCCTACCCACGAATTAAAGCCCCATATCTTTGACGAGCTGTCTGTGTAAAACCATGGAACGCATGTTTAACTGGCGCCTGGTGTGGTATCTGGAACGGCACAACTTTCTCGCCAATGCCCAATGTTGCTTCTGTGCTGGCAGGTCTCCCGTGAATCATTTGATCTCTCTGGAGAAAGCTGTGCGTGAGGCCTTTCTCCACAGGCAGCACTTAGTGGCTGTCTTCTTTGATGTGGAGAAGGCATATGATACCACATGGCGCCATGGTATATTTGAGACCTTGCACCAGTGGGGGCTCAGGGGTAATTTGCCCCTCTTCCTCCTAAGCTTTTTGTCCCACCGGACCTTCAGAATGTGTGTGGGTAACACCTACTCATCTGCCTTTCTGCAGGAGAATGGTGTCCCACAGGAGAGCATCCTCAGTGTGATGCTCTTTGCTGTTGCGGTGAACGGTTTTCCCTCCTGCATTCACCCCCCCCCGGTACAACCGTCCCTATTTGTGGACGACTTTTCCATCTGGTACAGGTGTGCCACAATGCATGGGATCTAGTCATCAGTCATTCTGCAGGAGAATAGTGTCCTGCAGTGGAGCATCTTGAGTGTGACGCTCTTTCTGTTGCAGTGAATGGCTTACCCTCTTCCATTCACCCACCCCCTGTACAGTCATCCCTATTTGTGGACGACTTTTCCATCTGGTACCAGGCTATCACTTTGCAAAGCATTGAGTGTCAGCTGCAACTGGCACTCAATAGTGCAAATGAGTTCGCCACCTCACGTGGCTATAAATTCTCCCCTGAGAAAAAAACAGTCATGCATTTCTGTTGTAAGCGACGGCTTCACCCTGAGCCTTCGCTTCACCTGAATGGCCGCCTCCTCCCAGTTGTAGAGGGAGCCCGGTTTCTAGGTCTTCCTTTTGACAGCCATCTGACGTGGAGCCCACATTTGAAGGAGCGGAAGGCTAAGTGCCTTCGCTCCCTTAATATTCTGTGGTGCCTGCAGGGAACTGGTTTTGGGGCAGATCGAACGGTGATGCTTCGATTTTACCGATCACTCGTTTGATCACGACACGACTATGGCTGTAGTGTATATAGCCTGGCTGCTCCATCTACTCTCCGGATGCTGGACAGTGTTCATCATGCTGGCATCCAGTTGTCAATTGAGGCTTTCCACACAAGCCTTTATGCTGAATCCAGTGAGCCACCACTGAGTGTACGGCAGCAGTGCTTAGCAGCTGCATATATTTTACAGCTGAAAGGTCAGCCACAGCACCCTACACACCCAGTAGTTTTTAGTCGCACTCTGCAACGACCATTCGATCTCCGGCCTGGGGTTCCCCCTCCATTTGGAATGTGGTGGAAGGATGGTCTCACTGGCCTGGGTGTGACTCTACCTAGAGTGCTACCTGTACTGCCGGCCTCAGTGCCACCCTGGACAATACCAGAGCCAAGTTTTAATTTGACACTCATGGCCCTCCCGAAAGCCAGTACTGATAGGTCAGTGTACCAACAAGAGTTTGGACGCCTCTCTCTGACCTATCAGGGCCATGTTTTTATTTACACGGATGGGTTGAAGGATGGTACCTCTGTGGGTGGGTCAGTCTTTACAACTGGTCATCTCATAGGGGGCCGCCTTCCAGGTGTCACTAGTGTCTTAACTGCAGAGCTCACCGCTCAGCACAGGGCAATGGAACTCATCCAGAGTTGGAATCACCAACACTTTGTGGTTGCGACTGACTCCCTATCCTCCCTCGAGCTGTTGCATACCCTCTATAGCAGACATGCCATCGTTCAGGGTGGGCATAGTTCACTGCTCACAATTCGCCAGCAGGGCAAGACAGTTTTGTTTAAGTGGGTCCCGGGGCATGTCGGCATCATGGGCAATGAGAGGGCAGATGCCCAAGCCCAGCAGGCGGCCCACCTGCCAGATGTACCTAACACTACTGTCCCCTCCTCTGACGCTCTCCCAATGGTGAGGCGGGCTGTCCATGAACAATGGCGGTACCAGTGGTTTTTGGAGACCACCAACAAACTCTGCACACTGAAGGACACTCCAGTGCACTGGGTGTCCTCGTGCCACCAGTTGAGGAGGAAGGAGGTTGTGCTTGCTCGGCTGCTAATCGGTCACACGTACCTCACCAACTCCTACATACTACGGGATGAGGATGAACCATGGTGTGACTCCTGTTGGGAGCCTCTCACAGTGGCACACATATTTAGCCACTGTGAGAGATACCGTGACCTTAGATGTCGACTGGGAGTCAGTCCAGAGCTCTCCACATCACTTGGGGATAACCCCCAGGGGGTGGAGAGCTCTCGCTTTTTTTTGTGAAAGAGGCTGGCCTCTTTCACGACATTTAACCTTTGCACTTTTTTGCACTTTTTCTTTTTTTTTTTGGCTTTTGCCTTTTCCTTTTGTTGTTTCGGTTTTGGCTTTTGCCCTTCTATGTTAGTGTTTGTCTAGGCCTTTGCCGCTTTTACTGTATCTGTTTTGGCTTTTGCCTTTTCCTTTTGTTGTGTCGGTTTTGGCTTTTGCCCTTCTATGTTAGTGTTTGTCTAGGCCTTTGCCGCTTTTACTGTATCTGTTTTGGCTTTTGCCTTTATTTGTCTCTTTAGCCTGTTTAGTTTTATCTGTGTTGGCTTTTGCCTTTTTTATTCCCAGTTATTTTTGTGGCTTTTGCCTTTTATTATTTTTACTCTTAGTGGGCTTTTGCCCTTATATAATATCATCATGGTGGGTTGGCCTTTTACACCCCCCACCATGGTTATCGTTTGTCTGGGCCCTAATGACCTTTGTAGTCGATGGGCCCTAAAATACAAACAACAACAACAACCCCCAATAAATGTAAGCAAAATAAGTAACACAGAAAAGTAAAAGCAGCAAAAGCCAAAACATACATAACAATAAAAGTTGCAAAAGCCAAAACAGACAGAACAATAATAGTGGCAAAAGCCAAAACAGACATTACAATAAATGTGGCAAAAGGCAAAATAATACAAGAATAAATACAAAGATATCTAAAAGTAAACCACGTATAACGTAGACCAGCGAGCTCTCCACCGCCTGGGGGTTATCCCCAAGTGATGTGGAGAGCTCTGCACTGACTCCCAGTCGGCATCTACGTTCACGGTATCTCTCAAAGTGACTAAAGATGTCTGCCACTGTGAGAGGCTCCCAACAGCAGTCAAACCATGGTTGATCCTCATGCCTTAAAATGTAGGAGTGGGTGAGGAACGCGTGACCAATTCACAGCTGAGCATGAATAACCTCCTCTCTCAGTGACTGGCAGCAATAGGACACCCAGTGCACTGGAGTGTTCTTCAGTGTGTGGAGTTTGTTGGTGGTCTCTGCAAACAACTGTGACCGCCATTGTTCATGGATGGCCCGTCGCACCATCGGGAGAGCATCAGAGGAGGGGACAACAGAGACGGGTATATCTGGAGAGTGGGCCACCTGATGGGCATGAGCATCTGCCCTCTCGTTGATCATGATGCCAACATGCCCTGGCATTCAAACAAAAAAGACTGTCTTGCCCTGCTTACGAATCACGATCAGCAATCTGTGCACACCCTGGACGATGGCATGTCTGCCATAAAGGGTGTGCAACAGCTGAAGGGAGGATAGGGAGTCAGTCACAACAACAAAGTGTCTATCATTGAATAATTGGATGAGTTTCAGTGCCCTGTGCAGAGCTGTGAGCTCTGCAGTTAAGACACTGGTGACGCCTGGAAGGCGGCCCCCTATGAGATGACCAGTTGTAAAGATTGAGCAACCCACCAAGGAACCATCCTTTGACACATCCATGTCATAAAAACATGGCCCCGATAGGTCAGAGACAGGCGTCCAAACTCTTGTTGGTACACTGACCTATCGGTACTGGTTTTGGGAACGGCTGCAAGCACGAAATTAATAGTTGGCTCTGGCACTGTCAAGGGCTGAACAGAGGCCGGCAGTACTTGTTGCACCCCAGGCACAGTCGCACCCAGGCCAGTGAGACAATCCATCCACCGCATGCCAAAAAGAGAGGGAACCCCTGGGCAGTGGTCGAATCGCTGTCTCAAGAGTATGATTAAAAATGGCTGGGTGCGCAGGGTGCTGTGGCTGCCCTTTCAGCCTCAAAATGTATGAAGCTGCGAAGTACTGCCACTGCACAGTGATAAAGGCCGAGTACTGGACTTGTGCAGAACACCCCAATGGACAACTGGATGCCGGCGTTATGAACACTGTCCAGCATCCGTCCATAATTGATTGTTTGTTTGTTTGTATTTTAGGGCCCATCGACTACTATGGTCATTAGGGCCCAGAGAGACAATCATCATGGTAGGGGTGTAGTAAATCGCCTTCCCACCATGATGGCAATAAATAACAGCAAAAGCCCACTAAAACTAATAAAAAATAGAAAAGGCAAGAGCCAAACAACTATGGAATATAAATACAGGCAAAAGCCAAAACAGACATTAAAAAGAATACCGGCAAAAGCCAAAACAGACAGTAAAAATAACAACGGCAAAAGCCAAAAAGGACATAACAATAAAAGCGGCAAAAGCCAAACCATACATAACAATAAATGCAGCAAAAGCCAAAACATAAAGAATAAAAGTGGCAAAAGCCAAAACATACACAACCATAAAAGTGGCAAAAGCCAAAACGGCCAGACAATAATTGTGGCAAAAGCCAATAACAGACATTATAATAAATACGGCAAAAGCCAAAACAGACACAGAGATAAAGGGCAAAAGCCAAAATAGGACAAGAATAAATGCAAAAACTGTCTAAAAACAATGTATAAATCAAATTTTGTGAAAGAGGCCAGCCTCACAGTGAAGTGACTCACTAGATCGTTGACCCCATCAAAATCACACAGTGGGCGGAAATGTATATGGTGGGCGAACTCCTCCCAGTCCGCCCGACGCAGACACCACCGTGGTGGGTGTTGGGGCAATGCCCCATCTCCACTGCTAATCTTGATAGGGAAGTGGTCACTTCCACAAGGGTCTGACAGAACCTCCCACTGCAAACCTGGTGCCAACCCAGGAGAGCAGATGGAAAGGTCTGTACACGAAAGACCACCGGTGGCAGTCATCACATGCGTGGGGGCACCTGTGTTGAGAACAATGAGGCCATTGTGTGACACCCATTGTTCCACAAGTCGCCCTCGGGGGTTGTGACTGTCCGAGCCCCATTGTGGATTATGGGCATTGAAGTCACCCAAAATCAAGAAGGGTCTTGGAAGCTGGGCACTGAGGGAGTCGAGGTCTGCCCATGGGATAGCGATCCCAGGAGGCATGTAGAGGGAACATAGAGTGGTAGGCACATCCAGTTGTAATGAGACCGCCACTGCTTGAAGAGGCGTCTGCAAAGCAACAGGCACATGCATGCACCCATTCCGGATAAGGATAGCCACCCCTCCCACAGGGTGGCTTCCTTGCTGCCAGGTGTCTGCAAATGTTGTGTACACCCGTAGTGAAATGGGGGTATCACTCTGACACAGAATCTCCTGGAGGGAGATGCAGACAGGGTTGTGCCGAGAGATCAGAAGTTTGATCTCGTCCCTCTTGTGGGAAAAACCTCGACAGTTCCATTGTAGGAAATTTACCATCAAGTATTCTTTGGTGGCTTATTTTTATTCCTCCCTTTTCTCCGTCCCACTGCAGAAAAGGGAGGGATGCCTTCAGTTGGTTCATCCTCCTCCATCTCGAAGGAGGAATCCCCATCTTTCCCCAGTTGGGGCATGAAACCACCCCTTGCTCTCTGCCGTTGGCTAGAGAGTTTGGGTGGACGAACCAAGGACACCCGCCCCACTGTGGAAGTGGTAGGTGTCCCTACTTTC
>JAAFCE010009125.1:6920710-7055777 GCA_013389805.1 Trigoniulus corallinus | reverse complement strand
AAGCTCCTCCGCTATTTGCTCTTCTGACTCCCCACGCAGATCGGGGCACCTCACCACACCTCTGCTGGTGTTTAAAGTGCGATGCGGTTCGACCACAACGGGGATATCACCGAGTTTCCGCATTTTCAATAATGCTTCGGTCTGGTGATTGGCAGATGCCTCCACCAACAAGGTGCCATTGCGCAGTTTCTTGACCGAGGTCACATCACCGGCAATGCCCTTGATGGCTTTGGCGATAAGGAAGGGCGACGCCTTCCCCAAGGATGCACCATCCTCCCCGGATATGGAAAGAAACCGGGGAGGGTAGGAAGAAGGAATAGAAGTGCTTTTGACTGCACCTGAGGCTTCCTTAGATGCAGGAACACGCTTTGCATCAGCAGTGGAGCCCTGCACCTTAAGGCTAAGAGGCCGTTGCCTCTTGTTAAGGGCAGGTGCTGATGAATTTGACACCACAGGGGCATTCCCTGATCCAGTTGGGTGACTGGGAGAACGCGGCCTCTTAGTTGGAGCAGTGCTCATCTCCATTAACTCACTGGCAGCTGGCCCACTCAGTTGAGTGGGACCGAGCCCGCCATCTTCCGGCTCAACACAAGTCATTGAAACTAAAGAAGGGGGAGGTGTGGGGTTTTTTGAAGAGGCCCCCAGCCTCAGGGTTAGAGTTGCCATAATTGTAATAAATTATGATTTCGCTGCCCGCAGGTCTCACCCACCACCGAGCCCAATGAGGGGACGCCCATTCGGGTCGTCGAGAGTACTCGGACAGGATACCGTTAGCGTGGCATAATCCCCGAGTACCGGACCATTGGCATCAGGGTTGACTGCCGGTCCACTTACAGTCACCCTAGGAGGCATAACAACTTATGCGCCCCCGGCCGATTGACCAAGACCGGGCTACTGCCTTGGCCTCCCGTTTGCCCCGGAAGCTGTGGCCAAAGTGATGTGTTGGATGTGTAGGACCGCAGCCCTAGATTCTCCTCAATCACCAGGATCCGCTTTTCCCAGGGTACGGGTCTCCATGCACGGCAAACACGCGGGTAGGCGTTTGTTTACGGTCACCTCAGTGAGGAGCCTACGTCAACCGAGCACAAGTCCGACCGAACACTGGAACAACCACAATGTTTGTATCGTCCTGTCCAGAACACGTCATAGACAAAGACAATAGTGGTGTTGTCCAGTCAGGGGCAAGAAAAAGTCACCCCGTTTTGTCGCCTCTTACGACATGCAGGTATGCAGTGTGCCTATTCTACCCCGGGCACACACGGGTAGCCATAATTGACACGTGATTGAACGATTCATCTGTAAAGCCGAATCATCACCGTTCGATCTGCCCCAAAACCAGTTCCCTGTTTGTTGTTTGTTTGTTTGTTGTTGTTTTAGGGCCCATCGACTACAATGGTCATTAGGGCCCAGAAAGACAATCATAATGGTGAGGGTGTAAATGGCCTTTCCACCATGATGGCAATAAATAATGGCAAAAGCCCACTAAAACTAACATGTACAAAAGGCAATAGCCAAATAAATACCAAGGAATAATTATAGGCAAAAGCCAAAATAGAAATAAAAGAAAAGGCAGCAAAAACGAGAACAGACATAACAATATAAGTGGCAAAAGCCAAAACAGACGTAACAATAAAAGTGACAAAAGCCAAAACAGACATAACAATAAAAGCGACCAGTTCCCTGTAGGCACCGCAGAATATTCAGGGGGTGAAAGCACTGAAGGAGCTGCAGGCTATCCTTCAAGTGCAGGACCCATGTCAGATGGCTGTTGAAATGGAGACCAAGAAACCAGGCTGCCTCTACAACTGGGAGGAGGTGGCCACCCAGGGTTAACTGAGGCTCAGGGTGAAGCCCTCACTTACGACAGAAGTGCATGACAGTTGTTTTGTCAGGAGAGAACTTATAGCCACGATAGGTGGAAAACTCGTTGGCACTATTGAGTGCCAGTTGCAGCTGATGTCCAATGCTGTGCATCATGGCAGCCCGGTACCTGATAGAAAAGTCGTCCACAAATAGGGATGACTGTACTGGGGTGTGAACGGAGGATGGTAAGCCATTCACCGAAACAGCAAAGAGCATCACACACAAGACGCTTCAATGTGGGACACCATTCTCCTGCAGGAAGGCCGAGGAGTAGGTGTTACCCACACAAACTCTGAAGGTCCAGTCGGACAAAAAGCTATGGAGGAAGAGGGGCAGATTACCCCTGGGCCCCGCTGGTAGAAGGTCTCCAGTATGCCATAGCGCCATGTGGTATCATATGCCTTCTCCACATCAAAGAAGAAAGCCACCAGGTGCTGTCTGTGGAGAAAGGCCTCACCTCACGTACTGCAGTCTCCATTGAGATCAGATGATCCACTGCAGACCTGCCAGCACGGAAGCCACAATGGGCATCAGCTAGCAGGTGGTGCCGTTCCATGTCCCTCAAATTTACCATTCCTTCCATTGTTTTGCAAAGACAGCTTGTCAATGAAATGGGTCTATAATTTATTGGAAGGCTACTATCCTTCCCAAGTTTTTGGAGTGGGATGATAGTAGCCTCTCACCAGCCTACAGGGACATCATGCTTCTGCCAAATGTAACTGAATACCTCAAGGAGGTATCTAACGCCTTTCTCTGGTAGGTGTCGTAGCATTTGATAGCGGATGCTATCTGGACCAGGGGCAGTGTCCCTGACTCTTGCTAGAGCTGCCTGCAGCTCCCAACAGGTAAATGGGCTGTTATACCCCTCAGCGACACCCCCAGCAAAATTAAGTGGGTGGCGTTCTGCAGCTCGTTTAGTCTTCATAATTGCTGCCGTGTAGTGAGGGGAACTGCAGACGGCTGCAAACGTCCTTGCCAGTTCCTCAGCCACTTCACACCACAGAAGGGCGTGATGGTAAATATCTGCCTTGGATCTTCCTCAGATGCCAATGCCCCCCTGACCACCACCTCTGTGAAGTGACTCTATAGGTCGTTGACCCCACCAAAATCACAAGGTGGGCGAAGGTAGATATGGCGGGCGAACTCCTCCCAGTACACCAGACGCTGACACCACCATGGTGGGTGTTGGGGCAATGCACCATCTCCACGACTAATCTTGATGGGGAAGTGATCACTTCCACAAGGGTCTGACAAGACCCCCCACTGCAAATCTGGTGCCAACCCAGGAGAGCAGATGGATAGGTCTATACATGAGAGACCACCAGCGGCAGTCATCATATGCAAGGGGGCACCCTGTGTTAAGAACAATGAGGCCACTATGTGACACCCATTGTTCCACAAGTCGCCCTCGGGGGTTGTGACTGTCTGAGCCCCAGTGAGGGTTATGGGCATTATAATCACCCATAATCAGGAAGGGTGTTGGAAGCTGGACATTGAGGGAGTCGAGGTGTGCCCATGGGATATGTGTCGAGGTGTGTAGAGGGACCATAGAGTGGTGGGCACATCCAGTTGAAATGAGACCGCAACTGCTTGCAGAGGCGTCGGCAAAACCACTGGCACATGCATGCACCCATTCCACATAAGGATCGCCCCCCCCCTCCCACAGGGTGGCTTCCTTGCTGCCGGGAGTCTGCATATGTAGTGTACCCATGTATTGAAAAGGGGGTATCACCATGCCACAGGATCTCCTGGAGGGAGATGCAGACAGGGTTGTGCCAGGAGATCAGCAGTTTGATCTCGTCCCTCTTGTGGGAAAAACCTCGACAGTTCCATTGTAGAAATTTACCATCACGTGGGGTTAGGTGGCTTATTTCTACTCCTCCCCTTTCTCTGTCCCACTGCAGAAAAGGGAGGGATGCCTTCAATGGGGCCATCCTCCTCCATCTCGAAGGAGGAATCCCCATCATGCCCCAGTTGGGGCATGAAACCACCCTGTGCTCTCTGCCGTTGGCCAGAGAGCTTGGGTGGGCGAACCAAGGACACGCGCCCCACAGCAGTAGTGGGAGGTGTCCCTAGTTTCTTTCCACCTGTCTCACCCACCACCCCTTCCGTGGAGGAGTCTGGCTGGGCTGAGACAGAGAGGAAGGCCTTCAAAACAGATGCCTCTCTTTGATGAGAGGCATCTGGGGCCTCCAAGGAAACCGGCACTGCCATTATTGGTGGGCCGATGCATAGGCCAGAGGCGGCAGTGGAGCTGGAAGAAGCCATGTAAATGAGGTCGGGGTCTGTCTGGCAGCCAATGCTAGAACAGACCGGCACTCCAGTAATCCCGTAGGCCTGAGTGGGCATCAAACGGATGAGAGGGGGAAGCTGAGGTGGGGTGTCCATCGGGGTGGAGACAGAGAACACAGCAGCTGCCTTTGCAGCACCTGCATAGGACATCCCATGACTGGGGATTACTGGCAAGGCTAGCAGCTGCCGTGCATCCTGAGAAGAGGCGGGGTGGTTGCCTTTACAGTTGATACAAAAAGGTGCAGTCTTACAAGACTCAGGGGAGTGGTCCCCCTGTCCACAAGTGCCACACATGGCCTTGGCAGAACACGAATTCTGTCCATAATCATATCGCTGGCACTTGAAGCACTGAAGTGGGCTCAAAATCAAGGCACGTACAGTCAAGCGGCGGTAGCTAGCAATGATGTAATCTGGCACCTTGGGCCTACCAAATATCAGCCCCAAGGTGTCAGATAGGCAGGGTTCTCCACCCCATCGGACTGAGGTGTGGCAGACAGCCACCACACCCTGGACCCTTAGCTCCTCCGCTATTTGCTCCTCTGACTCCCCGCGTAGATTGGGAACCACACCACACCTCTGCTGGTGTTTAGGGTGCGATGGGGTTCGACCGCAACGGGGATGTCACCAAGCTTCCGCATTTTTAGTAATGCTTTGGTCTGGTGGGGGGCAGATGCCTCCACCAACAAGGGGCCATTGCGCAGTTTCTTGACTGAGGTCACATCACCAGCAATGCCCTTGAGGGCTTTGGCTTTAAGGAAGGGCGACGCCTTCCCCAAGGCTGCACCATTCTCCCCAGATATGGAAATAAACCGGGGAGGATAGGAAGAAGGTATGGATGGTGGTTTGACTGTACCTAAAATCTTAGATGCAGGAACATCCTTTGCAGCAGTGGTGGATCCCTGCACCTTAAGGCTATGAGGTCGTTGCCTGTTGTTAAGGGCTGGTGCCGATGCCATAGACGCCACAGGTGCGTTCCCTGTTCCAGTTCACTTATGGGGGAATGCAGCCTCTTTGTTGGAGCAGAACAGGTCTCCATCAGCTCAATGGCAGCTGGCTTACTAAGTTGCAGTGGACCGAGCCTGCCATCTTCCGGCTGAACATTGGTCAGTAAAGAAGAAGGGGGAGGGTGGGGTTTTTTGGTGAGGCCTCCAGCCTCTGTTTTGTTGTTGCCATAATTTTTAGTTGTGGTTGTTGTTGTTGTTTGTTAGTGTTTTAGGGCCCATCGGCAACAAAGGTCATCAGGGCCCAGAAAGACAAACACCATGGTGGGGTGTAAATGGCCATTCCACCATGGTGGTAATAAGTAACTGCAAAACACTAAAAGTTGTAATACTAAAAAAGGCAATAGCCCAATAAATTTCAGAATTAATATAGGCAAAAGTGACCCACAGAATCCATGGTGTGGTTGAAATGGAAACAGGCAAGCAGAGTCCTGTGCGATACGAGGGTTCCAATCAAGTTGAAGGGGAAGTTTTACAGGAAAGTAGTTAGGCCAGCTATGCTGTATGGTTCAGTGTTGGGCAGTGAAAAAAAAAGCCATGTAAATAGAATGCAAGTAGCCGAGGTGAGCATGTTGCGGTACATGTGTGGCGTGTCGAGAGCTGATAGAATTAGGAACGTGAACATCAAAGGTAACCTGGGGGTGGTGGACATCGCTAAAAAGATGAGGGAGAACAGGCTGAGGTGGTATGGACATGTTATGGAAAGAGTGGAAGAGGAACTCGTTAGGCGCATCACAGGAATGCAGGTGGTCGCAGCATTCAGGGTAGGGGGAGACCAAGGCAGACGTGGGAGCAAGTTGTCTGGAGGGACATGGTGGCATGCAGGGTGAATGGGGGACCTGGTAGGAAACAGACGTGATTGGAGAGCTAGAACCCACAGACCCGACCCCGCAACAGGCAGGGCAAGGGTGTGGTGATGATGATGATGATCCTTTATGTCCACCAGCCTAGCATCTGGAAGAGAAGCAACACTAACACAGCCTCTATACAGACCAGCTGGCAGTGCCCATCAAGCTATACCCCATAAATCTGTGTCCCCAATTATGATCACTGATTTACCAGGTATTTGGTTCTGACCAAATTTAACACCCTTGTCACTTGCCTTCACATTGTGCTCACACTGCTCCATCTGTAGATCCCCATCACTCATAGTACAATCCTGTGAATTGGTACAATAATTTTTCCAAAACCTAAGAATCAACTTAACCAATATTTCCTTCATCTTTGGGAGTCTTTGGGGGGACAAACTATTGGGATTGTCATTCCTGTCTCCATTAGAGCATGATATGATTGCATGAATAAATCCGTTAGGAAGACAGAGAAAGAATGAGGTGCTAGGTGTAATATGGAATAACAACAATTGTGTCAAATTACTAAGTAATCATGAAAATGTTCTGCAATTAGCAGAAGATACAAACTGAAAAGTACAGAAATATTGTGGTTGCTGGCTTACTCCCCAACCCATTAGTGTAACAAAAGAAAAGAATCCATGCTTGGAGCAAAAAAATGGCAATTTCCAATGTTTATTAATATTCTAGAAGTTGGAATAGAAGTTGCTTATCCTTATGCAACTATTTCCTCTCATTCTGACTTCAAAAAGATGGGGTGGCCTTCTTACACAAAATTATCAAGCTCCCACGTTCCTGTGTATATTGGAAGTGGTACTCACCATACAGAATGAATACCAGTGGGGGAACTGAGAAAATGTGCTGTTTGTAAAAAGCATGGTCAAAACAGTGCTCAGAATGTAATGTAATAGGAAATGGCACATAATGCAATGTTTCTCAAAAATGTTATTTAGTGAATACATCATTAAACTATGAGTAATCATCAGAGTTCATCAGTAATATAGCCTTCTTTTCCAATAAAACTTTAAAATTATAAAATTTGGTAGACCTCTTGAGAGGATGCATTGGTCCCTGATCAAATATAGTTCCTTCTTAGGTACCTTTAAATAGATTCATTGTGTAGGTCCCAGTTTTCAACTGTTTATCTTCAGCCATCTTCTTGTTTTTGGGGTTCAAAGTCAATCTGGTCTTACATTGTGAATGAAGTTCATCAATACAATAAAATCCATTCTATTAAAGCTTTTGTTTTTTTTTATGATCTAAGAAAGTCTTGGGAGATATGGTTATATTTTCCCATATAGATGGAAGTTTTAATATAATATACAGGGTATATCAGTACAGTGGTTTCAAACTATCAGAATAGAGAGAGAGAGTACACCTAGACCAAGGGAAATCACATAGCAATGCATTGTCAGAAACACTTTCCTGGTGTGGAAGTGATGACAACAGCAAAAATTATTCTTACTACAGCAAAAATGCTGGGAAGTAACTACATAAACCAAAGCATCCGATGACGGTTGTATGCAGCACTTAAACTTGGACTCTGAGAATCAAAACACAGAGGAACGAATAGAATAGGGAAGTGAGTTTCAGAGTTTAAAGGACACAGCTTGAAAGCCTTGTCATCAGCAATCCATAAAAGCAACTGCAGGAGCAAACAAAAAGCGGTGCATTTGCAGACAAGAGAAGAGGCTAAGAAAAATTGAACATAATAAACAGGCTTAAGATGGACTGAAGAGCACTGGAGGCGCACTTCTCCAGCCTAAGGCAGGGTCGGGTCTGTGGGGTCTTATCCCCCACCAAGTCCCCCTCCACTCTACACACCTCCATGTCCCTTTGCACTACCTGCTCCCACATCCGTTTTGGTCTTGCTCTACCTCTGGTGCTCCCAATTACCTGCAGTCCCACAGTGGACCTAATAAGCTCCTCCTCTCCCCTCCTCATCACATGCCCATTCCACCTCAACCAGTTCCCTCTCATCTTTCCTGCAATTTCTCTCACCTCCAACCTACCTCTAATGTAATCATTTCTAATTTGTCAGACTGTGACACCCCACTCATAAAGCATAGCATTTGCATCTTGGCCACTTGCATTTGCCATTCATGGTTCTTCCTAACTGCGCAACACTCTGTGTCTACACCATAGCACACCTGACGACGGTTCTGCTTGTTTGTTTGTTTGTATTTTAGGGCCCATCGACTACTATGGTTATTAGGGCTCAGAGAGACAATCATCATGGTAGGGGTTTAAATCGCCTTCCCACCATGATGGCAATAAATAACGGCAAAAGCCCACTAAAACTAATAAAAAATAAAAAAAGGCAAGAGCCAAATAACTATGGAATATAAATACAGGCAAAAGCCAAAACAGACATTAAAAAGAACAACGGCAAAAGCCAAAACAGATGGTAAAAATAACAACGGCAAAAGCCAAAAAAGACATAACAATAAAAGCGGCAAAAGCCAAACCATACAGAATAAAAGTGGCAAAAGCCAAAACATACACAACAATAAAAGTGGCAAAAGCCAAAACGGACAGACAATAATTGTGGCAAAAGCCAATAACAGACATAATAAATACGGCAAAAGCCAATAACAGACATAATAAATACGACAAAAGCCAAAACAGACACAGAGATAAAGGGCAAAAGCCAAAATAGGACAAGAATAAATGCGAAAACTGTCTAAAAACCATGTATAAATCAAATTTTGTGAAAGAGGCTGGCCTCTTTCACAAATGCAAGCGAGTTCTCCACCCCTTGAGGGTTATCCCCAAGTGAGGTTGAGAGCTCACGACTGACTCCCAGACGGTATCTCATTTCATGGTATCTCTCAAAGTGACTAAAGATATGCGCCACTGTGAGAGGCACCCAACAGAAGTCACACCATGGTTGTTCCTTATCCCGTAAAATGTAGGAGTGGGCGAGGAACATGTGACCGATGAAAAGCCGAGCAAGCACAACCTCCTCCCTCCGCGACTGGCGACATGAGGAACCCCAGTGCTCTGGGGTGTCCTTCAGTGTGCGGAGTTTGTTGGTGGTCTCCGCAAACCACTGGGCCCACCATTGTTCATGGATGGCCTGCCGCACCATCAAGTGAGCATCGGAGGAGGGGACAGCAGTGTTTGGTATATCTGGCAAGTGGGCCACCTGACGGGCATGGGCATCCGCCCTCTCATTGCCCATGATGCCAACATGCCCCGGGACCAACATGAACAACACTGTCTCGCCCCACTTACGAATCATCAGCAGCAATCTGTGCACACCCTGGACGATGGCATGTCTGCAATATAGGGTGTGAAACAGCTGAAGGGAGCACAAGGAGTCAGTCGCAACAACAAAGTGTCTGTCATTCAATACTTGGATCAGCTCCAGTGCCCTGTGCAGAGCTGTGAGTGCTGCAGTTAAGACACTGGCAACGCCTGGAAAGGGGCCCCCCATGAGATGACCAGTTGTAAAGACTGACCAACCCACCGAGGAGCCATCCTTCGACCCATCCGTGTAAATAAAAACATGGCCGCGATAGGTCCAAGAGAGGCGTCCAAAATCTTGTTGGTACACTGACCTATCGGTACTGGTTTTGGGTAAGGCTGCAAGCAACAAATCTAAACTTGGCTCTGGCACTGTCCAGGGTGGTACAGAGGCCGGCAGCACAGGCTGCAAGCTAGGCAGAGTCACACCCAGGCTGGTCAGACCGTCCATCCACCGCACACAGAATGGAGGGGGAACCCCTGGGCGGCGGTCGAATGGCCGTCTCATAGTGTTACCAAAGACGGCCGGGTGTGTAGGGTGCTGTGGCTGACCTTTCAGCCGCAAAATATATGCAGCTGCCAGGTACTGCCGCCGCACAGTCAGTGGTGGTTCACCAGCCTCAGCATGAAGGCTGAGTACTGGACTTGTGCGGAACGCCCAAATGGACACCCGGATGCCAGAATGATGAACACTGTCCAGCATCCGGAGAGGAGATGGAGCAGCCAGGCTATATACGCTGCAGCCATAATCGAGACGGGATCGAACGAGTGACTGGTAAAGTCATAGCATCACCGTTCGATCTGCCCCAAAACCAGTTCCCTGCAGGCACCGCAGAATATTCAGGGACCGAAGGCACTTAGCCTTCAGCTCCTTCAAGTGCGGGACCCATGTCAGACGGCTGTCAAAACGGAGACCAAGAAACCGAGCCACCTCTACAACTGGGAGGAGGCGGCCATTCAAGGTAAGCTGAGGCTCAGGGTGGAGCCCTCGCTTACGACAGAAGTGCATGACCATTGTCTTGTCAGGGGAGAAGTTATAGCCACGTGAAGTGGCAAACTCGTTGGCACTATTGAGTGCCAGTTGCAGCTGACGCTCAATGCTGTGCATCGTGGCAGCCTGGTACCTGATAGAAAAGTCGTTCACAAAGAGGGTCGACTTTACCGGAGGGTGAATGGAAGATGGTAGGCCATTCACTGCAACAGCAAAGAGCGTCGCACTCAAGACGCTCCACTGTGGGACACCATTCTCCTGCAGGAAGGCCGAGGACTAGGTGTTACCCACACGCACTCTGAAGGTCCGTTCGGACAAAAAGCTATGGAGGAAGAGAGGCAGATTACCCCTGAGCCCCCACTGGTGCAAGGTCTCTAGTATACCATGGCGCCATGTGGTATCATATGCCTTCTCCACATCAAAGAAGACAGCCACTAAGTGCTGTCTGTGGAGAAAGGTCTCACGTACTGCAGTCTCCAGTGAGATCAGATGATCCACCGAAGACCTGCCAGCACGGAAGCCACACTGGGCATCGGCAAGAAGGTGGTGCCGTTCCAGATACCACACCAGGCGCCAATTAACCATTCGTTCCATGGTTTTGCAAAGACAGCTCGTCAATGAGATGAGTCTATAATTTGTTGGAAGGCTACTATCCTTCCCAGGTTTTTGCAGTGGGATTATAGTAGCCTCTCGCCAACCTGCAGGGATTTCATGCTGCTGCCAGATATAATTTAATACATCAAGGAGGTATCTAACGCCTTTCTCTGGTAGGTGTCGTAGCATTCGATAGTGGATGCTATCTGGTCCAGGGGCAGTATCCCTGGCTCTTGCAAGAGCTTCCTGGAGCTCCCAAGGGGTAAATGGGTTGTTATACCCCTCAGCGACACCCCCAGCAAAATTAAGTGGGTGGCGTTCTGCAGCTAGCTTTGACTGCATAAATGCTGCCGTGTAGTGCTGGGAACTGGAGATGGCTGCAAACGCCCTTCCCAGTTCCTCAGCCACCTCACACGGCAGAAGGCAATGTCTTCCTTGTACAAGGAGACCTGAGCCACATGATGGTAAATATCTGCCTTGGATCTTCCTCAGCGTTTCCAAGACTTTCTTGGAGGGCGTGTGATGGGTGAGTGAGGAGACGTACTGACTCCATGAGGAGCGCTTGGCCTCCCTGATCACCCGTTGTGCATATGCCCGGGCTCAGAGAAAGTCGATACGGTTGGCCTCGGTAGGACGAGATTGGAAGCAGCGAAGGGCTCGTCGGCGAGCCCAAATCGCACTCTGACAATCCTTCGTCCACCCTCCGTCGTGGTGGGTTACACAAGCTCTGGGGGATGGATGCCAATGCCGCCCCGACCACCACTTCTGTGAAGTGACTCACTAGGTCGTTCACCCCATCAAAATCACACAGTGGGCGAAAGTAGATATGGCGGGCGAACTCCTCCCAGTCCGCCCGAAGCAGACACCACCGTGGTGGGTGCTGGGGTAATGCCCCATCTCCACTGCTAATCCTGAAGGGGAAGTGATCACTTCCACAGGGGTCTGACATGACCTCCCACTGAAAACATGGTGCCAACCCAGGAGAGCAGATGGAAAGGTCTATGCATGACAGGCCACCAGTGGCAGCCATCATATGTTTGGGGGCACCTGTGTTGAGAACAATGAGGCCATTGTGTGACACCCATTGTTCCACAAGGTGCCCTCGGGGGTTGTGACTGTCCGAGCCCCATTGGGGATTATGGGCATTAAAATAACCCATAATCAAGAAGGGTCTTGGAAGCTGGGCGCTGAGGGAGTCGAGGTCTGCCCATGGGATATCAATCCCAGGTGGCATGTAGAGGGAACAGAGTGGTGGGCACAGCCAGTTGCAATGAGACCGACACTGCTTGCAGAGGCGTCTGCAGAGCCGTTGGCACATGCATGCACCCATTCCGTATAAGGATAGCTACCCCTCCCACAGGGTGGCTTCCTTGCTGCCGGGTGTCTGCATATACAGTGTACCCCCGTAACGACATGGGGGTATCACTTCTACACAGGATCTCCTGGAGGGAGATGCAGACGGGGTTGTGCCTCGAGATCATCAGTTTGATCTCATCCCTCTTGTGGGAAAACCCTCGACAGTTCCATCGTAGGAAATTTACCATCAAGTGGACTTAGGCGGCTTGTTTCTATTCCTCCCTTTTCTCCGTCCCACTGCAGAAAAGGGAGGGACGCCTTCAATTGGTTCATCCTCCTCCATCTCGAAGGAGGAATCCCCATTGTGCCCCACTTTCGGCATGAAACCACCCCGTGCTCTCTGCCGTTGGCCAGAGAGCTTGGGTGGACGAACCAAGGACACACGGCCCACGGCAGTAGTGGGGGGGGTTTTCCTACTATCTTGCCTCCTGTCACACCCACCTACGCCTCCATGGAGGAGGTTGGCTGGGCTGGGACAGGGAGGGAGGCCTTTAAGGGAGATGCCTCTCTTTGATGAGTGGCATCAGGGGCCTCCAAAGAAGCTGGCACCGCCAATATTGGGGGCCCATGAATGGGCCAGAGGCGGCGGTGGAGCCAGAAGAAGCCATGGAAATGGGGTCAGGGTCCGTCTGGCAGCCAATGCTTGCACAGACCGGCATTAAACGGGGCCAGGGTGGGCATTAAACAGACCAGGGCGTTAAACGGATGAGAGGGGGGAGCTGAGGTAGGGTGTCCGTCTGGGTACAGACAGAGGACACAGCAGCTGCCTTTGCAGCACCTGCATAGGACACTCCACGAGTGGAGGTCCCTGGCAAGGCTAGCAGCCGCCGTGCATCCGGAAAACTGATACTCTTCTGGACACGCAGCTCCTGGATCGCGCGTTCCTGCAGCCAAGTAGGGCAATCCCGAGAAGAGGCGGGGTGGTTGCCCTTACAGTTTAAGCAGACAGGTGCAGTCTTACAAGGCTCGGGGGAGTGGTCACCCTGTCCACAAGTGCCACACATGGCCTTGGCAGAACACGAATTCTGCCCATGGCCGTATCGCTGGCACTTGAAGCAACGAAGCGGTCCCTGAGCTCTGTCCTGAACCCTGGTCCCTGAGCTCCTCCACTATCTGCTCCTCTGATTCCCTGCGTAGGTCAGGGCACCGCACCACACCTCTACTGGTGTTTAAGGTGCAATGGGGTTTGACCACAACGGGGATATCACCGAGCTTTCGCATTTTTAATAATGCTTCGGTCTGGTGGGGGGCGGATGCCTCCACCAACAAGGTGCCATTGTGCAGTTTCTTGACCGAAGTGATTTCTTGGCCAAAGTGATGTTTTGGAGACTGTGGATCGCAACCCTAGTCCCTGATGTCTGTCAGCCACCTCACCAGTGTGGAGTGGCCAAGAGACATCGCAGGGCATGCGCATCCTCAACCACCAGGATCCACTTTTCCCAGGGTATGGGTCTCCACGCACGGCAAACACGTGGGTAGGCGTTTGTTTACGGTCACCTCAGTGAGGAGCCTACGTCGACCGAGAACAAGTCAGACCGAACACTGGAACAACCACGATGTTGGTATCGTCCTGTCCAGAACACATCGTAGACAAAGACGATAGTGGTGTTGTCCAGTCAGGGGCAAGAAAAAGTTACCCCGTTTTGTCGCCTCTTACGACATGCAGGTATGCAGTGTCCCCGGGCACACACGGGTAACGACGGTTCTGCAAACTTTACGTTTCAACTTTATTGGGACCCAGTGGTTGCACATCACCCCACTTGCATTAATCCTATGGGTCATGTCAGAATCTATTTCCTCACTGTTCTGGAAAAATGATCCTAAATATTGAAACTGGTGAACCACTGGAACCCCCTTTCCCCCACAACGAATATCACCCCCTTGCCCCTGGCCACTAAAATTGAAAGCTAGGTACTCAGTCATCTTCATTTTCACTTAAAGACTCCCTCTTTCAATTGCTGTCATAATGTGTTGTTGTAAGTGTATGCTTCTGTAGTAAATGTGTGTGTGTCTACTACTGATTATCATTGGAGTGTGGATTACAAAGGCAAAACGTGGCAGGTAAGTGAAGTTTTTGCATTATTTGGGTAGTAAAGTGTCAGGATTACAGGAGTAAGGAAAGATTAAGTAGGTCTTGGGTAATTCAGGAGTCTTAGAAGAAAAAGCAAAATTGGTGGAAGGCGGTAGCAAGAAGTTGCTTTGTAAGGGAGTGCACAAGGGCCACGTGGTGGATAACAAAGGTAGATAGAAGTAGAAGTGGAAAATAGCTAAGGGACATTTGAATTGGAGAGGGGTTAGGCCAACAGGTAAGAACTGAACGGGGTAAGGAGCTGTAGATTAGTTTAAAGGGCCAAAAGGAGCAGGAAATATGGGTAAATGCAGTTATGATGGGAGGTAAAGGAAAAGATAGGATGGGAAGGAAGCAAGGATCATCAAGGGACAAAGAAAAGGAAGGAAAATATGATGTTGGCTAGTGCAAGGGAAAAGGGTGGACAGAATGTGGCACTTGACAGGAAAGGGGAAGCTGTGGATAAAACAGCAGGTACAAAGGTGATTGAGAGGGAGGTCGAAGGGACAAGGGGTAGACAAGGGAATACGGGGCACAATGAAGGGAATGTGGACAGGTCAGTCCTAATCCTGGGAGATAAAGTTGTATCAGGTGGGTTGAACCACCTGACTGTAAATGGCAGGGAGAGGGATAATGTGTCAGTGGTATCACTGCCAGGAGGAAAAATCAGGGATTACAGAGACTGCCTAAAAGAGCTATTTAGATGGGAGAAGGCAGAGTGTTTGGTGGTCATCTGCCTGGGAGCAGAGGAACTGGCAGAAAAGAATGCTGTGGATGTGTTGGAAGGACTGACCAACCTACTTGCAGGCTGTAAGGAGAGAAGGGGGTATCTATTAGTGTGTACTATCCCTACAAATGCTGTATGCAATATGGAGAGGGCAAGGGCTACCTGGATAAATAGAAGGGTGTGGCAGTACAGGAAGGACTTGGGCACCCAGCTTATAGAAAGCAGAGCCCCCTTGATAGGAGAGAAATGCTGGGTGGGAAGTAGTAACCTCCCCACAAAAAAGGGCACTAGATTGTTGAGGAAGCAAATGCAGGGATTTGTGAAGGAGTTCCTAGCTAGAACACAGCAAGGGAGGCAAGGGTGATAGGGACATGCTAGGAAGCCTGAAAATTGCATTTGCAAATGTGCAAAGGGTGAGGAGGAAAGGGAAGTGGATGGAGATATGTGAAATCATGAGGCAGGAAAAGGTAGATATCATGGGGCTGGCAGAAAGGAGGGAGAGAAGAAAGGAAAAGAAAGGAGAGTGAGAAGAAGGGAGGTGGGGCTGGAATCCTGTGGGGAAAGAAAATTAAAGGAATAAGGTAGGGTGAAGAATGCAGGGAGCATGGGGGATAAAGGTACAGACAGGAGGTAGAAAGCTGGCCATTGGGGCAGTATACATGGGTATAGAAGGTACAAGTGGGGGTTGGAATGAACGAATATATATCTGGTTGCAGGAGGACATGGAGGCCCTTCACCTGGAGGGCTACCAGGTTATAATAGTGGGGGACGTCAATGGGCATCTGCAGGAGATGGACGGGGTAGAAAATAGGAATGGTAGGATGCTAAAGGGCTTTGCATGCCAAAACGGTATGGCAATAGTGAACCATGTTAAGTGCTGTCAGGGAAGGATTACAAGGGGGGGCCACAGTGCAGCTCATGCATTGACTTCTGCTTGGTCGAGAATGACCTAGTGCAGGAGGTGCATGGAATGACAGTGGATGAGGAAAACAGGGTGGGTTAAGACTCTGATCATAATCTAATTATGATAAGTATGAAGGTTAGAAACATCAAGGGAAAACGGATGCATGTGGGAAGGAAAGGTAGCTGGCAGTTAAAGAAATGGTTCAAAGAAGAAGAGTTCCAGAAGGACATGGAAGGGGTACTAAAAAGTAAAGAAGTCACATATGCTGAGTTGATAAGGGCCCTAATAGATAAAGCTAATGAAGGACAGGGAAGAAGTAAAGGAAATGGGAATGAATGGAAGAAACCATGGATGGATGCAGAGGCAATGCGAGTCTACTGTAAGTAGATGGCAAGCTAATAGGATGCATAGGCAAGCAGTTAAAATGAGAGATGAGGAAAGAATAAGACAAGCATGGGACACCTATCAGCAGAAGAAAAGAGAGGCAAAGGGAGTAGTGGTAGGAAGATAGCAGAGGGGGATAGGAGGAAATGGAGGGAAATCATGTATGGGGTAAAACAGATGACCAAGAAATTTTGGAGATATGTCAAGGATAGACGCAGAGGTAGGAGTGAGGTGACAGGTGATAATAGAAAAGTCCTAGTGGATAAGGCTGGTAGGAATACAACCAGCAGAGAAGGCATTAGGAGGATATTGAAGGAATATGGACATGGGCTCTCCAATAAAGGTAGAAAGGTGGTGGAAGGGCCAAACAGACTCATAACAAGCCAGGGGTCATCTGCTGGAGAGGCTTGCTTTAGCAGGGTAGAGTTAGATAAGGAGATCAATGCACTGAAGTTGGGAAAAGCATTTGGGGAGGACAATGTAGCAAACAAGTTTCTCAAAGTGCTAGGGAGTAAAGGCAGAGAATTGCTATTAAGGATATTTAATGAGTGTTTAGGGGGTGGGAAAATACCAGAAGACTGGGGCATCACACGGGTAGTGATGCTATACAAGGGCAAGGGAACGTGCAAGGAGAGTCTGGATAGCTATCGGCCAGTGGCTATAAATAGTTGCATGCATAAGTTATTTCAGGGCTAGTTAGAAGGCGATTTGGGACAATAATAGAAGGGTCAGGCAGATTAGTAGAGTTCCAAAATAGATTCCAAAAGGGGCATTCAACAGGTGATAGCCTGTACATGATCACACAGATTATGGAAGAAGTTCAAAGAAAAAATGGAAGGCAAACCTCTGTTTTTTGGATGCCAAGGGGGCATATGATAAGGTGGCTAGAGAGAAGCTATGGACAGTTCTTCCCAAGTATGGGGTGAATAGGGTGTTAGTGGAGATGCTCCAGAAGCTTTATATGGGCACTAGGTATGATTTCCATTGGGAGGGAATAAATACTGGACAGATAGATGTGGACAAGTGGTTATGCCAGGGCTGTCCATTTTCGCCAATTCTGTTCCTAGTGTATATCAATGAGCTGGGGATTAGACTCCAGGATAGAGGGCTAGGGTTTTTGCTGGGGGACGGTATCAAATTGCCTGTCATCTTCCAGTGTGATGATATAGTGCTGTTGACAGAGACAGAGGGAGAGCTCCAAGAAGAACTGGATACCTGTGAGCAGTTCAGCAGGGATTTTCAGGTAGAGTTTGGTCAAGACAAAACAAAGCTGAATGATCATAGGAGAGGACATGTGGCCTAGTAACATGATGCCAATCAAGCTTGTGGAGAGGGAGATAGATGTAGTGTCAGAGGTTACATACCTGGGGGTTAAACTCACAAATGATAGGGGATACCTAAAAGCAATGGAGAACATCATTTGTAAGCTAAAAAGCAGAGAATGATTAATAAGGAAACTGGCATTTGATTCATTCTCAAGGTATGAAATGGTAAGGGGCTTATGGAAAGCGGTAGCAGTGCCAGGGCTAACATATGGAAACAAGGTTCTGTGCATTAGTAAAAAGGTAATGGACTGTATAGAAGTAGCCCAAAGAAGGTTAGTTAGGTAGGATGGCATTAGGGGGAAATAGGTTTACAGCAGTTGAAGCAATACAGGGGGATATGGAGTGGGCTAAATTTGAACAGAGATAAATGGTTAGTAAGTTGGTGTACCTGTGCAGGATATGGGGGCTTCAGAAGGAAAATCCAGTATGGCAGGTAAATGCATGGGTAAAGAACTTGAAGGTTTCTACTAACTGGGAGAGGAGGGTAAACAGGATATCAAAGAAGATAGGCATAACACTGCACCCCAGGGAGGGCATGGAGGGGGCAATAACACTGCAAAGAATTGTGCAGGACAAAGTTAAGGAGTGGGGGTTGGGGCAGTGGCGACAGCTGATGGAGGGAAGGACGGCTAAGAAATCGTTGAGGGTGTATGGGAACAAGCTTAACATAGAGAGGGGGGTAATTTATGACAACACGTGGGAGAGCTCACTTCAGTTTCGGGCAAGAGCTGGGTCACTGGAGACGAAACAGAGGATGGCAAAGATCACAGGTGGAGAGGAGGGCTGTGGATTATGTGGGGACGAAGTCGAGGGTATTAGGCATGTAACACTGACTTGTCCAGTGCTGGATCACTGCAGGAGGGGTTGGGGAACCCCCACCTTGGAAGAGGTTCTGGGGTGGAGCGGCTGGAATGGGTGCAGAAGGCAAAGGTTTTGCTAGGGTGCTGGCGGAGATCTAGGCAAATTGGTCTAGCATGAAAAATCTCCCTAGCAAGGTTTCAGTCATAAAGGATTATATATCCATATATATAAAGAAATTATTTTTTCCATTAAAAACATGTGAGACTTAGCAATTTATGTATATGTTCAAATTAGCAGCAAGCAGTTGCCATTATCAGTAATGGCAAGAAAAATCAAAGTGCATAACTTCATGCTTAAGATGTTTGAAATATATCTAGCATCTCTACTGTAGCAAACCATTCACTTGGGGCGCCACCGTATAAAACTGTTACACAAGGAGCTTGTACAGTACTCCTTTCCTTTCTGCTACCCTTAATTACTAACCTCAAGGCAACGGCTCTTCAGTTTACCTTCCTCATCGAATTTGAACATTGGTGCCTTATTGACAACAAATGGGCTTTAAAGCATAACAAACATTATCCTATAAGTCCCAGAAACCTTAACAAAAATTCGTTGTGAAATGACGCTGGTGCTACTTGCTGAATTGCGCAAGTCTTTTCCTCGGTCCTACGACGTAACTGACATATGATACATGATTCGACTTTGTATTAATTCACTGTCGAATTACGTGTGGTTCCTAATGTTTTCACAATTTACCTGGCATACAACTGATGTCGTGGTCATATTTCTGGCTGTTGAGATAAATGGTGTTGATTTCGCTCTCGGGCTCTATTTTATTGCGGGCTCTGGTAAGCCACCAATAAAATGGAATTATAATAAAAAATGTTTCATACCCGTAATACACAGCGTACCTGTAGTGCTATTTTGCTACTTGTGGTTCAGCACAGCAAGCAGCTATCCAAAATAGATACAATTCCAACGAGCAAACGTTAAAATCTTTCCCTACACAGCGAGCGTCAAATACGCTTTTACTACTACTTAGCAGTCGCTTTTGCCGGCAGGGGGCAGTTGTGCATAGTTTAACCAAGGAGTCTATAAGGAGTACCAGCTCCGCCCCTTTCCCATTGACTTTTGTGTCATAGTTTTATATGGTGGCGCCCCAAGTGGATGGTTTGCTACAACAGAGATGCTACATGTATTTCAAGCATCTTAAACATGCAATTATGCAATTTCTTTGATTGTTCTTAATAAATAATGTCAACTGCTTGCTGCTAATTTGAACATATAAATAAATTGCTTAGTTTGACATGCTTATAATAGAAAAAATAATTTCTTTATATATGCACTTACTACTAGACATTAAGACAGCAATGGACAAGCAGGTCTTAAGGTGAACATGAAGACTGAGTATGTACAGTATCTAGCTTTCAATTTTAGTGGCCAGGGGCAAGGGGGGAGATTCGTTGTGGGGGAGAGGGGATTTCAGTGGTGCAAGTTTCGTTATTTATGATCAGTTTTCCAGAGCAAAGCGGAAATAGATTTTGACGTGACCCATAGGATTAATGCAGGATGGCTGAAGTGGAGACAGGCAAGTGTGGGCCTATGCGACCACCGGGTCCCAAAGAAGTTGAAGGGTAAAGTTTATAGAACAGTCGTCAGGCTCGCTATCCTGTTTGGCAGTTAGGAAGAACCATGAATGGCAAATTCAAGTGGCTGAGATGCAAATGCTACGCTACATGAGTGGGGTGTCACGATATGACAAATTAGAAATTATTACGTTAGAGGTAGCTTGGGGGTTGGAGAAATTACGGAAAAAATGAGAGGCAACCGGTTGAGGTGGTATGGGCATTAGATGACGAGGGGAGAGGAGTGGCTTATTAGGTCCATTGTGGGACTGCAGGTAATTGGGGGCACCAGAGATAGAGGAAGGCCAAAACGGACGTGGGAGCCGGTGGTGCAAAGGGATATGGAGGTGTGCGGGGTGGAGGGGGACTAGGTGAGGGATAGGCGGGAGTGGAGGATTAGAACCCACAGTTTAGAAGCCTCAGGTGGGAGAAGGGTGAGATGATGGTGATGATATGGAGTCCTGGAGTGGATTTCATGGAGTTTGAGCAATTTACAGCAGCACACACTATACTGCTCCTTTGCTCCATCCCGGTGATATATCCTAAGGTGATATATATTTCCAAAATGTTTACGTTACAGGTAGCTAGGGGGTGGGGGACATCGTGGAAAGGATGAGGGAGAAGCCGTTGAGATGGTATGGGCATGTGATGAGAGAGGAGGAGGAACGTATTAGGTTCATTATGGGTCCCCATGTGATTGGGAGCACCTGGGGTAGGGGAAGACCAAAACGGACGTGGGAGCAGGTGGTGCAGAGGCGCATGGAGACGTGCAGGATGGAGAGGGACTTGGTGGATGATAGGCGAGAGTGGAGGATAAGAACCCGCAGGCCCGAACCTGCCACAGGCGTGAGGAGGGCGAGATAATGATGATGATGAAGGTGATATATACACCTGACACTTGACAGCTACTTTTAAATGGTTCCAATTATTATTTATATAGCTGTAAATATGCAAGCTCATACATATAAACAAGTAGTTTCAGCAAACCATCTACTAGGTGGCGCTCTTTCGGTATGAGGACACGAAAAGGGCGGAGCTGTCACTCCTTGTATTAGACTCCTTGGTTAAACCAAGGAGTACCAGCTCCGCCCCTTTCCCATTTACTTTTGTGTCATAGTTTTATACGGTGGCGCCCCAAGTGGATGGTTTGCTACAACACAGATGCTACATGTATTTCAAGCATCTTAAACATGCAATTATGCACTTTCTTTGATTATTCTTAATAAATAATGTCAACTGCTTGCTGCTAATTTGAACATATAAATAAATTGCTCAGTTTCACATGTTTTTAATGGAAAAAATAATTTCTTTATACATACACTTACTACAAGACATTAAGACAGCAATGGAAAGAGGGGGTCTTAAGGTGAACATGAAGAAGACTGAGCACCTAGCTTTGAATTTTAGCGGCCAGAGGCAAGGAGGTGAGATTCGTTGTGGGGGAAAGGGAATTCCAGTGGTGCAACAGTGTGCCATAGGATTAATGCAGGCCCATAGGATTAATGCAGGATAGCTGAAGTGGAGACAGGCAAGTGGGGTCCTGTGTGACCACTGGGTCCCAATACAGTCGAAGGGTAACGTTTACAGAACCGTCATCAGGCTCACTATGCTGTTTGGCTCAGTGTTTGGCAGTTAGGAAGAACCATGAATGGCAAATGCAAGTGGCTGAGATGCGAATGCTATACTACATGAGTGGGGTGTCATGATCTGGCTAATTAGAAATCATTACGTTAGAGGTAGCTTGGAGGTGAGACAGTATGGAAAAGATGCGGCAACTGGTTGAGGTGGTATGGGCATTTGATGAGGGGCTTATTAGGTCCATTTGTGGGACTTGGGGGCATTGGTAATTGGGGGCACCAGAGATAGAGGAAGGCCAAAACGGACGTGGGAGCTGGTGGTGCAAAGGGACACAGAAGCGTGCAGAGGGGAGGGGGGCTTGATGAGGGATAAGTGGTAGTGGAGGATTAGAACCTGCAGATCTGACCCTGCCTCAGGTGGGAGAAGGGTGAGATGATGATATGGAGTCCTGGAGTGGATTTCATGGAGTGTGAGCAATTTACAGCAGCACACACTACTACAACTCCTTTGCTCCATCCCGGTGATATATCCTAAGCTGATATATATTTCCAAAATGTTAACGTTAGAGGTAGCTTGGGGGTGGGAGACATCGCGGAAAAGATTAGGGAGAAGCGGTTGAGATGGTAGGATCATGGGAGATAGATGGTAGGATGGATGGATAGATGGTAGGATGGTAGATGAGGAGAGAGGAGGAGGAACGTATTAGGTCCATTATGTGTCTCCATGTTATTGGGGGGACCTGGGGTAGGGGAAGACAAAAACGGACGAGGGAGCAGGTGGTGCAGAGGGGCATGGAGACGTGCAGGATGGAGAGGGACTTGGTGGGGGATAGGTGAGAGTGGAGGATAAGAACGCGCAGCCCCGACCCCACCACAAGCGTGAGGAGGGTGAGATGATGACGAAGGTGATATATATACACCTGGCACTTGATAACTACTTTTAAATCATTCTAATTATTATTTATATAGTCGTAAATATGCAAGCTAATACATGTAAAGAAGTAGTTTCAGCAAACCATCTACTAGGTGGCGCTCTTTCGGTATGAGGACACGAAAAGGGCGGAGCTGTCACTCCTTGTATTAGACTCCTTGGTTTAAACAAGGAGTCTATAAGGAGTACCAGCTCCGCCCCTTTCCCATTTACTTTTGTGTCATAGTTTTATACGGTGGCGCCCCAAGTGGATGGTTTGCTACAACAGAGATGCTACATGTATTTCAAGCATCTTAAACATGCAATTATGCACTTCATTGATTGTTCTTAATAAATAATGTCAACTGCTTGCTGCTAATCTGAACATATAAATAAATTGCTCAGTTTCACATGTTTTTAATGGAAACAATAATTTCTTTATATATACACTTACTACAAGACATTAAGACAGCAATGGAAAGAGGGGGTCTTAAGGTGAACATGAAGAAGACTGAGCACCTAGCTTTGAATTTTAGTGGCCAGGGGCAAGGAGGTGAGATTCGTTGTGGGGGAAAGGGAATTCCAATGGTGCAAGAGTGTCTTTATATATGATCAGTTTTCCAGAGCAATGCAGAAATAGATTCTGACGTGACCCATAGGATTAATGCAGGATAGCTGAAGTGGAGACAGGCAAGTGGGGTCCTGTGCGACCACTGGGTCCCAATAAAGTCGGGCATTTAATGAGGGCATTTGATGAGGGGCATATTAGGTCCATTGTGGGACTTGGGGGCATTGGTAATTGGGGGCACCAGAGATAGAGGAAGGCCAAAACGGATGCGGGAGCTGGTGGTGGAAAGGGACACTGAAGTGTTTGGGGTGGAGGGGGACTTGGTGGGGGATAGGTGGTAGTGGAGGATTAGAACCTGCAGATCTGACCCTGCCTCAGGCGGGAGAAGGGTGAGATGATGATATGGAGTGCTGGAGTGGATTTCATGGAGTTTGAGCAATTTACAGCAGCACACACTACTACTACTCCTTTGCTCCATCCCGGTGATATATATTTCCGAAATGTTTCCATTAGAGGTAGCTTGGGGGTGGGAGACATCGCGGAAAAGATTGGGGATAAGTGGTTGAGATGGTAGGATGGATGAATAGATGGTAGGTGAGATGGTAGGATGGTAGATGAGGAGAGAGGAGGAGGAACGTATTAGGTCCATTATGTGTCTCCATGTGATTGGGGGCACCTGGGGTAGGGGAAGACCAAAACGGACGTGGGAGCAGGTGGTGCAGAGGGGCAAGGAGACGTGCAGGATGGAGAGAGACTTGGTGGGGGATAGGCGAGAGTGAAGGATAAGAACGTGCAGACCTGACCCCACCACAGGCGTGAGGAGGGTGAGATGATGATGAGGGTGATATATATACACCTGGCACCTGATAACTACTTTTAAATCATTCTAATTATTATTTATATAGTTGTAAATATGCAAGCTAATACATGTAAAGAAGTAGTTTCAGCAAACCATCTACTAGGTGGCGCTCTTTCGGTATGAGGACACGAAAAGGGCGGAGCTGTCACTCCTTGTATTAGACTCCTTGGTTTAACACTAGCAAGAGGACGCGGGAGTGAGTGTTCAATGATGTCAATTGGCGCAATTCGTTTCATTTCAACGACTGGCGTCAAATATTGAGGGAGCTGATAAGTGTTTTACCCTTCCCGTTAAAATATTCATACTGAAGGCAATTACACGAAAAGTCGAGTGAAAAATATAACTCGTTATAAATACCGTAAAATCTCACGTAATGCCCGCGGATTATACGCGAAACAGGTTCATTTAGTGCGGACTATAAATGAAACCAAGGGTTCTCAATGAAAACTGTTCCTCATTTTCTGAACATTTTATTACACTTAACAAAACGATTTTACACAGTACGTTCTCATTTATATTATAATGCAATATAAAATCTTTCACATTTAAATTTCATCGTTAGGGTAATCTGACATTTCATGTTCAATTCATTTGATCCCATTGCCCCTACATGTTGCGCCGCTGGCTACAGTAGGAATTTTAAAGTACGGACTATACATGAGTGCGGACTATATTTGAAACATACCCATCGCTAATGCGGACTATATTTGAGGTGCGGACTTTACGTGAGATTTTACAGTAAACGTAAGAATATATGCTATGTATGGTGGCATATGTAGGGTCCCAAAGAATGAGAAACGGTCACCAAAAATCTGGGCTTAAGCATCCTTCATCCTGCTTGCAGATCTCGCCTACCGTATTTATTCTAATAAACGGCGCGCCGTTTATTTTTCAAAGGCTGTTTTGTTGTGCCGTTTATTTGAGGGCGCTGTTTATTGTTTTTTCAATTTATAAATGGAAACTTGTTAGCCGGACAAGTTGATTCCATTAATTTTGATTTTTGCTGATGCCACTCTCGAATCTGAATTTATTGTCAAAATGATTCATTTCAAATTTAAATCCTTACCCTAGATTCAGATAAGCCACAGGACGATTACCATCATTCTCAGCTGCAGAAATTCCACACAATTTAAACGCTAAAGAATACTTTCTCTTTGAAACTTTTCTTTCAACAATATCTGCACTAAAGCTTAGTTTACACAAGCAAACAACTTGCGCAGGTACTACCGATGGTAACTTGTGCAAGCATTTACATTAGTAGCAAAAAAAAACTTGCCAGCAAGTCATTGCACTGATGTTTACACCATATAGTGGATAGTATGATTGCTTGCTTGCAATGCTCAGAAACAGAAAAAATATTATTATAAAAAATTTGAACAATTCTAATGTGGTGGTTGAAGCAAATACATTTTTTGCTCTTTATGCACTGCATATGGCATTTCCTGCACTTCGTAGTTAACCTTTACACAGTTGCTACACAGGAGTACAGGAATACCCCATCCATCCTTATTCGAATAATGAAAAGCAATTAACCACCCATCTGTGACTTATTAGGAAGTTCGACCTATCATGTGAAAATACTGTGAATTGCATTGCGCCAGGGTCACCAACAGACCAGAGAGGAGGAAGAAAAACCCTGGAGTACACCAGTACCTCTGTTCAGGCATGAGCCTGATCCCTTATTGAATTATAGTTGTTGTGCAATACGTCAGACACAATGCAATATTAAAATTGACAAAGCATTAATTTACCTGCCAAAATTTATATTTTGGTTGTAAAATGTGGTGTTGAACAGTGGGGTAGGCCGGCATCCCCCCACACAGACAACCAGCCAATTTTTCTGTGGGTTCCCAGTCGTAGCATGTTCAATGGACCCACGGACCCAACCCTGCCACAGGCTGGATAAGGGTGTGATGATGATGATGACACAGTACCCCTGGGTAGCATTAAAGGGTTAATCATTAAAAAAAATTGCATGATCACTTCCAGATAGTTTTGAAATAAACGGCGCGCCACTTATTAGAGGGCGTTATTATTTTTTTCAGCTGAAAGGTGCGCCGGTTATTGGAGGGCGCTGTTAATTAGAATAATTACGGGGTTTTTTTTTTTTTTTTGCTACTAGCACTCGCATATTGAGATTGCTTCTCACTTTATAATTTTCACATCCTTTTAGTAATAAAATGATAAAGGTTAATAAAAAGACGCTTTTAATGAAAATATGTATAACATTTTACCAGATATTCTACCAAATATTATTCATTAGTCCTCTCCTTGTTCACAAATTGCACAAGTAATGCCTAGTTCCGTATCACCACACTTCAACGCTAATCACGTCGCCACTGATGACATTTTGATGACGTTTTGTGCTAGTGCGTTATGAAGAACCGCCAGCGCAATTCCTTTAGTGCAGCGCTTTATTTGGAGTCACCGCACGCCGCCGTCATGTCTTACATTATCCTCGGCCATTTTTCAAGCAGACAGCTCAACCGCCAGCCAATCAGAACGCAGCGTGACGTGCGGGACGCTATGTGAGTTGACCGCTGGTCAACTCAACTACCGTCACGCATAGCTGCTCTGCGGCGCCCCAAGTAGCAGTGTGACGTCACCATTTTTTTTTTGTGTTGTGTCATGTGATTCAACGGTAATGGCGTTAGCGCGTGGGTATACGGAACAGGCATAAATGTTGTGTGCTGGGAACAAATAGGTCGGTGGTAATTATTAAATATAGGATTTCCTCGTTGTTTCTTTTTTCTGTAGCTTCTTCTTGGGCAAATGGCTCTAAACCTTGAAGGGAATTGTTTGTCTATCAGTCACAGTTGCATCAACTCCTGCAATTCTTTTATGTATTTAATTAAACGTATTGCAGTACCAATTGGAACAAAAATTGAATGCAATGCGATGTGAGGCCAAAAATGAAGCTGGATGATCGAAGAGAACAATGGATAACGGGAGCTAGTACAATTGTAGACCATAGAGTGGAACAAGTATAGGCGCAATCGCCTCTTCAAGTGTATGCAATTACTGAAATCAGTAAAAGGAATAGTGGGTGAAAACTGGAACCTCCGAGAGGCTCTCACAGCAGAAGAGGACAAGAAATAAATGGAGATATAGTGAAGTGGGTGGGAAGGATTCCTAAGTGCATAAGAGTTAAGAGTGCATTGTAGAACATAAGAAAGTGGTTGAAAGACAGAAATCCTGTCTTGTGGCAGCAAGGAGCTATATGAGACTACTGCAGCTTAGTAAGGCCTGCTAAGAGCAGGCTGGAAAACCTGAGCAGTGGTAACACTGTAGCATAAAAAACACAGAAGCTTAAGGCCCCCACACACGATTGGTGTGTCACGTACTTATGCTCCCTTTTGTTGAACGTCATGTGACGTCATTTGATTGTCCACATCAACCAGTAATTCTACTGTTCTACTGTTATCCATGTTTGGGCATGCACAGAACAAAAAATTGAACAACTGGTGTAAGCAAGCCCACACACGCTCAGTTCGGACTGACGTCAGTCCGAAGTGTGATAAAATTTCTTCACCCCATCAGTTAAAATTTTTGGTGTGAGCAAAAACTTTTTTTGTACACACACACGTCAGTTTGGTGTGTCAGTTCAGTGTGATCGTGTGTGGGGGCCTTTAGCTGGACCAGGGCCGGTCCTATAGGTTCGACTGTGCACATGCAATTACTGTATGTCGAGGCCGCCCCCTCAAAATATTTTCACTTATTTTTCTTAACGTCTGCAAGTTAACATTGATTTGTTTTGTTTGAGTAAAGAAATCGTTTTCATTTTCTTGTATGTGAGCACACGGAAAGAATTTCCTGAAGCATCAAAGCAAAAGCAACTCCTGACCCTTTTCATGCCTATGGCAGTGTCGGGTACCTATCTTGTTCCTCGGAATGGACGCAAGGTTCATATATTTGACAGTGGTTTTCCACCGCCGCACAGTGGAGTATTTTGCTGAAATAGTTGGCCAAAATTATTTTATGCTTATTTTTATTTGAAAATGAAGAATTAAGTAGTATTCCTTTACAGATAATTAAAAATAAAACTGATTTTATAAAAAAAAAAAGTTGAAAAAGCAAATAAAATTCTCATTTAATTACAAGAATTAATCACAATCTTCAGTTTCAGGTTCCTCATTATCATTGCTGCTTTCAAAATTTAGAGGCACATGTGGTGATTCTGGGACTAACAAATTAATGGTTTCATGTGAGAATGGCTTACTTTTCTTGTGTTTATGTGGTCTGTTGCAGCTTAATAGTGGGTCAGAACTTAAAAGTAGCCTGTGTAGCACATCTTGATTGCAAGCTTGTCGAGAGCATTTCCTTGAAAAGTGTTGCCTATATAGTCTAAAATGTTTGTTCCTTGCCTCAGCAGCTTCCTCAGATAATTGGCCAATAGGCAAGATTGCATGTGCAATAACTGTGGCCCCATGAATCAAAACTTTGTGAACTGTGGGTGACATTGGATGCCAACAATATAAACTCACATACAGTTTTGCAGTTTCTTGTGCATATGTGGTAAACTTCACTACATCAATTTTGTGACCACTTGATATTGCTTCAAGGATTACCTTAAACTTTTTATTAAATTTATGTCAATTCCTGTAATTTGAGAAGATGTCTCAGGATCCAAGAAAAATCTTCTTGATGTGTTTCCATCATTTGAATTGCCAAATCCTGGTTTTGGAATGTCCACCAGAAGACCCATTTCCTGTTTGAAGGCTTGCTGAATCATCTTCTTTGTTTCCATGACTATAGCCTTTTCATTCTTTGATCTTTGATCTTATTGGGATTTTATAAGATAAATGAAGTAGTGACTCAAAAAATCTGATCCAAAAAATCTAAGTCCAAACTCCAGGGCTTCAGGATTTTCATTCTTTCTTATGTTTAAGTTATTTAAATCTTTTGAGGTTTGCCCACAAATATAGCATCTCATTGTTGAAAACGTTTTAGTAGCAGCATTACATACTTTGGCATCCACCATTGTAAGTAACAAGTTATGCCTTATGTTCATAGTACCACTGACAGTTGCAAATTCTGTGGATTTTAAATGATTAATTTGTCCTTCAATATACTGTATTTCATCATTTGTTACATCTTTTGTTTCTTGAACAAATTGTATGTGTATTGGTATGCAGTATCTTGTAGATGATGAAACTGGATTCTGCCATATTGTCTTCTGCTGGTCACAAAAATTTTTTAGCACTCTTAGCGGAGCAAGTGAACTTTGAAATATATTCAAGTCACTGTCAGCATTGTTCTGGAACTTTTGTTTAAATTGTGACTGTTGAGATCCATCTCAGCCCCATTTACATATGAGCTCTAGATTCTGCCTTTCATCATTTGAGCAGTTTTCCAAAACTTCTTCTAAGTACATGCACAGTCGTGATGATGTATGATCAAGCAGATCTTGTAAAATGACTTCAGCATATTTATCTGTCACTCTTAATGATTCAATCTTTGGATAGCATTGTTTTTTGGCTTCATTTATTAATGAATAGCAACGAAATATACCTTTGTTTGCACTATGCAGTATCTCCCATTGCTTTCTGGTAAAATCACCTTCTACAAATATAGCCAAAGCTTCTGATGGTGTATGCTTTTGTACTGCATCTTTTCCAGTAGAAAACAGAACCTTTCTTGCTTTCTTGGCTCTTGTTGGTGTGGCTGTTATATATTTTATGACATTAGACACCTCAGCCTTTCGTGCTGCTCTTTGGCTCATTTGAGCTGCATATGTCAATTCTTCAGCAGGAGCCTGTTTTCTCAAATGTCTTGTTTTATGTCTCTTGCTTCTGTCACTTGACTCAGTGAATTCCTTTTCTGGACGATCAGGTTTAGGAGTGATCCAAGTTGGCAAATTAATTGAGGCATTGAGCCATTGTTCATTTTTTTTAATGAAACGTTCCTCTTTGTTATTTGCAGCTGCCCACTTTTGTTTAAATTGGTGTTTAAACCATCTTAATGAACGCCTTAGTTGACTATGGTGGTCATCAGGGCATTTCATAATTTTCATAAGCTTATCTTCCAAGTATTTCAACTTGTCATCTAGCTTTCTTTTGGAACACTCTCTTATCAGATCATATAATGATTTTCTGGTCATTGCGTAACCCTCTCTGAACATTCTGGGGATGAAAGGAAATACCATTTTATATGACAAAAACACTATCTTGAATTCAAATCATTTTTTTAAAAAATGGCAAGTACATGCAGGACAATTTTCTTCACAAATTTGTAAAGGAAGGCCTATATTTTCTTGCAATGCAAAAATTTTTGCTTGACAAGGCTTGGCACATAAACTAAACCCTTCTTATTTCAACTTTATATTTGCCAAGTGCCGTTTTTTACTACCCTAATAATATTGCCCACCATAAATTTATTTTCTCTAGAAACTTATAAAAAAAGTCATGCATATTATAAAACATACCTCCTTCTATAATCTCCATAAGTTTTTTTTTAAAATATTCATTGAAATTCTTGAAAAACAAGTATTCTTATCCTATCACAATTTACCATAATTTTTACACTAATTCACAACTCCAACAAACCACAATTTTAAATGCCCAGGAAACAGTAGGTAATGACATTTGGACCCAAACATACCAACCACGTGATTTACCATTTATTTATTGTTACAAAATAGCTTTTAATACAATGTAATTGAATGTTTGACATTTGGACTTTTGGCCAGCATTTTGTTGCAAATACTCCACTGTGCGCCTGTTACCAACCAAAGCTACAACCCCTATGCTTATTTATCGTCGATCTACTGTTCGTTGGAGCATTCTACTGACGTCAGGTGGCAAGCTCCTACACCTGGAAATGTTGCCTCATCTACCCTTTGCATAGTAGAGAGCGTTCTTTTACATGGCAATGCCATTATACACCACATGGGACCTCAGTTTTACTTCTCATCCGAAGGAAGGTGCACTCAGGGATCTCTCTTGCTCAAAAGAAGCCAAACGAATCTGGGTCCAGTATCGAAACAATGACCACTGACGTAGTTACTGTGGAAGCTATCCACTGCCTCCACCTAGACGGTATTTTATCCTGAAGCATCAAAGCATCAAAGCTTTTAAGTTTGTGAAGGCGGCCGGCCACCCTATTAGGGCCACCGCCTGCATTCTTTGCACACTTTGAAGTTTGAACCTATGGACGGACCGACCCTGAGTTGGACAAATAGGTACCTGAGGGTGTTGAGTTTGTGGAGTACAACATTCTGGTGTTCAAGAAAATGAAGAGAGGAGTCAAAAGTAACTCCAAGAACATGTGTGGGCTGAGAAAACTGAAGAGGAATGGCAGAGGAATGCTTTTTAGGAGAGAAGACGATAAACTGGAATTTGCTAGGATGAGGGGGCATGCGAAGGCTGGCATACCACGAGGACAGTCACTAAGAAGGACTGTTGTGGGGGCAAATGCAAGGGGGAAAAGTGCCAGGTCAAAAAGGTCGACCCAGGTGGTTGTCATCAGCATACAACCATAGCATCCAGTCATCACAGATTTTGGATAAAGAAGCAATTGCAACGTTAAAGAGCAGTGGTCCAGGAGAGCACCCTTGGGACACCACAAATAAAAGGTTGTAAGGCAAGCAATGCAGCCATTGAGGTTGGATATGTAAGAGTTGGTGATAGCATTTGAGAAGCTGGGCAGCACGTGAGAATGGTTAATGGATTCAAAGGCCTTAGCCACATCAGTCTTGAACAGGATAAACTGGTTACCCATGGCTATGGCAGAAGTTATAGTGTTAAGGAGGGAAAGCAAGGCACAGGTGACAAAGGAATCTGGCCAACAGCAACATTGGGATGTGGGAATGACAGCTAATAAGTCATCCATAATGAGGTCAAGGAGTCACCACTCAAGAACCTTGGCAAGGGGAGGTATGATGGCTATGGGACAGTAGTTAATAGGGCCAGTAGAGGGACAGCTTTTAAGGAGTGGGATGATGCAGGCAACCTTCCAGAGGGAGGTACAAGGTCAGGGGCCATGCAACCATTGAAGAGATGGAGGAGAAGAGGGATGTTGGAGTTGTGAAAGGACTTCGCAAGTGCAGCTTGCAAGTGATCAGGAGAATAAGCTGATGAGTTCTTTAGGCAAGACAGATAAAAGTACAAATGAGATAGATGAAGAACGGGGGGGCCTCCATCCCAACACAGGGCGAGGGATGTAGTTGCAGATTGAGAGAATTGGAGAGCAAGGCAGGGATCCCAGTGGGGGACACTGAGGAACAAGGGGAGTTAACCTGGTGGATGCAGGACCAAATGATGTGTAATCAGGGGATGTGTAATCAGCCCCAGAAATCCTCTTGGGCAATCACACAGGCAGAAAATAGTCTAATACAGTGAATCCTAGTTAGGAGTAGGCTGTATATCCAATTCGTGTTGATCAACTGACTAATTGCTTGTGTCAATGATCAAAGAGCAATAATTGATGAATTACAATAAATAAAGATTTAATGAGAACTGGATCGCTAGGTGGTGCTTGTTCCCTGTGCGTCCGATTTCCTTTTGCTCCGCTCGTTTTAAACAAAATTTTACATTTGCAGCCGTTTTTTGGGGGTAAAATCCGCCTTTTCCAAGACGTGAACCCCTAAAACTTTCCTGTAAAGGTAAGAGAGTGGGTGTTGAGGCTGATTTTTTGGGCAAGGTTTGGGCTACATAAGCCTAACCTCGTGGCGTTTCCTGCAGTCGGCTGTGCTGTCTGTGACCACGTTGGGGCCGGTCAACAGATATCTACGGCCTAATTTTCAAAATTTTCATATATTTCATTAAATTACTAAAATTTTAATTCATATTATTAGTGTTACTATTAGTCATTATAATTATTAGTATCATATAATTACTAGTTATTTCTGTTAACATTTATTCCTTTCAAATTTTCAGGTATGATGCCAAATTTAGGAGGCATCAAACCCACAGTGCAGGGGACTAAGACCCCAGCAATGGCAGTGAATAGGGGTTCGCTAGTTGTCCTCAGCCCACAGTCATCAGTAGTCTGCAATGCCATGGGGGTCCCCACTGCAAGTAGCACCAACATTCCTGCAGGTGAAAGGTTGAAAATCTGTAGGCCTAGATGGAATCCCCATTCAAGTATGGCATAGCCTAGGGAGAACAGGTACCAAGTGGCTAGGGAAACTTTTCAATAAGATAGCTAGTGGAGATAGAATGCCATCTGAATGGCATGAGAGTTGGATAATACCACTCTACAAGGGTAAAGGGGATGTCCAAGACTGTGGCAACTATATGAAACTCTTGGAGAGAGTAATGGATCATTGCCTCCAGGATAAAACAAGTGTCTGTGGAAACCAATTCGGTTTTATGCCAGGTAGGTCCACAATGGAGTCTATCTTCATTCTGAGACAGATGTTAGAAAAGTATAGGGCAGCAAAGAAAGACCTCCATGCCATCTTTATTGACTTGGAGAAGGCCTTATTAGAAGGATTTATTAGAATAGTCCTGGATATGTATGATGGCTCCATAGCCAGGGTAAGGACGCCTTGGGAAAAGACTGGGGGCTTTCCAATGAAAGTTGGGGTGCACCAAGGTTCAGCACTTAGCCCATATCTTTTCATCCTGGTTTTGACCATACTGCTGATGGGTGTAGGGGAGTGGGCCAATGATATAGGGAAAGTTTGCAACAGCAGAGAGGAAATAGAGAAGGGACTAAACGATATAAGAGGAGCAATGGAAAAGGGGGGGGGGGCTAAGGATTAACATGAAGAAGACAGAGTATTTAGCTTTCAATTGGGATGGTCAGGAAAGCAATGGGGATATATGCTCAAGGGGCAAACCAGTGAAAAAGGTGCAGGAGGTAAAGTACTTTGGATCGATATTTCAAAGTAATGGGGAGATAGACCTGGATATGATCTGTAGAATCAATCGGGGGTGGTTGAAATGGAAACAGGCAAGTGGAGTCCTATGTGATATTGAGGGTCCCAATCAAGTTGAAGAGGAAGTTTTACAGGACTGTGGTTAGACCAGCTGTGCTATATGGATCAGAGTGCTGGGCAGTGAAGAAAAGCCATGTAAATCGAGTGCAAGTGGCCAAGATGCAAATGCTGAGGTACACCAGTGGCATGTCGAGAGCAGATAGAATTAGGAATGCATATATTAGAGGTAGCCTGGGGATGGTGGGCATCACCAAAAAATGAGGGAGAATAGGCTGAGGTGGTATGGACTGCAGGTGATCGGCAGCATCTGGGATGGGGGAAACTGAAGCAGACATGGGAGCAAGTTGTCCAGTGGGACATGGCAGTGTGTGGGGTGGACAGGGACCTGGTGAGAAACAGCCACAGGCGGGATAAGGGTATGATGATGATGATGAAAGATTTAATGAGAACTACACTCAAGGATTAATAACTCAAGAAGCATCCGAACGCCTAGAACTATAGCTAAATAATGTGCAAAAACTGCCAGAAATGAAAACACGTCCTATCACAAGTTTGATGATGAACCAACTGCTTCTTTTTTCTTCTTTTTCGATGATCTTTTAAAATCTTTCATTCTATGCTGATATTCTACCAATTTCAAAATTTGAATTTCACATTGAATAGAATGTGCATGCAGTGACGTGTTATCACTACCCCACCCCTCGCCAGAAGTGATGCACTCCCGAAAGATGTAGGCTGGAACAAAACAAATATGAGCTGAGTATGGGAAAGAGTCTGAATGGTTGAAAGTGTAGAAGAAAATGGCACATTGTTAAAAGAGCGAAAGGGTAAATGACTATCAATTTTGAGGTCCAAGAAAAAGGCAGGTTTCAATCGGTCAACAGAAACGATGTCCCAACACCCATTGATATCCAAGGAGAAATACTTGTCATTGTGACATAGTACTTTGAAAGGACCATCATATGGTGGGACCAATGTGTGATTTAATGCACCCTGGTGAACAAAAACGTGTGTGCCCTCATCCAACTGCTTAAATCGAAAAACAGGATGATTGGTAGTATGACACGGGAATGCCAAAGGAATGCCAAATACGAGAGATCCAATGGATAATCAAAGTGGATGAAACTGTTGGAGCTGTTGTGTCTGGCACAGGAATTGCTTCTGGCCAGTGAGTGAATCTATCTATGCAAGTTAAGATAAATCTAACCATTTGATGGTCGGAGAGGTTCCACCAGATCCAGATGTATGCACTCAAAATAGGCAGATGGAGGAGTGAATATGCCTAGTGGAGAGGGGGCATGCCGATGAATCTTACTCCACTGGCATTGCATACATGAGTGTGTCCAATGTGCCACATTCTTGTTCAATGAATGCCAGACATAGCGTTCAGCAAGAAGTCGATGAGTTGCTGCTATGCCTGGATGAGGAAGGTTGTGTAAGTGTTGGAAAAGCACTGGATGAAGAGCTTGTGGTACAAATGGTTGAGGGCGAGCAGTAGAAGTATCACAAAAGAGGTAAACGTCAAAACCAGGTACTGGGACCTGCTGTATCTTTAGTGATGTGGACTGCTCATGAAGCTGTCATTGTCCTGAGCTTCTCAAAGTTGCTCCAAAGTCAAAGGAGTTGAGGAATCTCCAATGGAGTTAATAGTTGACCTGGAGAGTGCGTCTGCAACACCATTGTGGATACCGTCATAAATGGTGCTATAAAATCGAGATGGCATGTTCCCGAAGGTGGCACGATCAAAGGGTGGCCATAGAATGTGTTAAAGGCTTATGATCTGTATAAATAAAAAAGTGATGGCCTTCAAGAAAATAACAAAAGTGCTTAACAATAGAAGGACCGAGTTTTTCGTCTACCTAAAAGAATCATTCTGGGTCAAAATTGACTCGCATACAAAATCATTCAATGCATACATACATCTGCATACATATGCAGACTTTCGGTCTGCAGTATTTTATTTGTTCCCAGCATCCCCAGTGCTGAGAATGCAGATTTTACAAATTTAAATGAAAATTGAACTGAAATCAATAAGAGAAAACAAAAGAATCCCCCATTTTTGGAAAGAAAAAGTCTGTGTACAGCTACATAAAGTATATGAGGGCTATTTTTTTAAAGGTCTGATCGGTTGCAAAATGAAAACCTGAGTGAAAATCCAAAGTTTTTTTCTTTGGAACATGTGAGTACACATTCCAGCTGTTTCTCTAGATAGTCAGCTCTGCAACTGAGACATTTGCCCTAGTGTGGTAGCAACTTTCCTATACCCTTGTCATTGAAGGTAGCAGCCAGTCCTTTCAGCCAACTCTGTACTGGTCTGCAGCTCGTTTCAGCAGTTGCATCACTAGGGGGGCACACCAAAGTGTGTATGCTTAATGTGTATCAAATAAGTGTTATATTGTCAGTAAAAGTTATTTCGTTATTTATAATATCAATAAGTCACCATTGAAGCATAATAATATTTATTTGTCACACCTATTAGTATTCATCAGAGTTTCATGTCACAAATTCACCTATTGCAAATCATGGTGGAATTCAGAACTGCAAACACCACAATTGGTGACCCGGACATGATAGTAGTGTTAGAAGACATGATCTTTTGAGGTGATCTGTGTTTCCCTCCACAAGATCAACGATATAAAAAAAAACTAGATAGTGCATTGGATATATTCATCATCATCATCATCATCAACATACCCTTATCCCGCCTATGGCAGGGTCGGGTCTGTGGGCCCAAGAAACATGCTCTGATTGGGGGCACCCCAGTCAGGCGCCTGGAACCCACAGGTAATATTGGCTAAGTGACTGTGGGGGGATGCCGACCTACCCCACTGTTCCAACACTGCTGTATACAATCAAAATAGAAATTTTTGGCAGGTCAATTAATGCTTTGCGGGTTACAATATTGCATGGTGTCTGGCCCATCACACAATAACTATAATGCAAAAGGACTCAGGCTCATGCCTAGATAGTGCATTGGATAGCTGATTGGAAATCAGTACTCTGGATTATTCTCATTTTTTTTACATACAGATTAGTGCAAGGCAGTATTGACAGCCATGGTACCAGGACGGTAGGACTGAACAACACGTTTTCTTATTTCCATTTGGTAACTTATTTAGCTGGGAGTTCCTGAGCACTAAAGTTCTAATTCTGATTAGAAATGAACTCGTGAACTGTATGTTCCCCACCCATTACTACTTGGTAGACGTTTAAATTTAAGCCTCTTAAGTGAGTGTTAGTTTATTAGAGGAATGTCGCTCACATTTTAGGACGAATGTATACCACCTATGCTGATCTATGTCGAGGGTTCTGCGGATAGGGACGACCCATCTGTAAATGTGGCATATCAAAATATAACCCATGATCCCGAGATGTGGTTCGCCACAATCGAGTATCGCTTTAGGATTTGATCTGACTCGGAGATTTGATCTGACAGTTGATGCCCTACCACCTGAGGTAGTAGGTGATGTTAGGGATCTCATCCTCAACCCACTTGCCGCCAATGCATATGATGCTTCAAAAACTGCTGTCACCAAATGGAGTTCCTTATCCCAACAGCAAAAACTTCATCAACCCCCAGTTACGCTTTTTCTCTATGTAGTTGACGTTTTCAAGAATATTCAGACTCATCATCCTGGTTGTTGCAATGTTACAGGAGTCCACTTTTCTGTTTATATTTCTCTGTCTATATTTGTAACTATATCTTCAAGGTAACGTTTACTTTAATTATTGGATGGTCAAAAATTTTTAGTACACTTCTCTCCACATTTCTCTCGTGATATATCATTATTACTATTTCCAATGCACAAGTAGCATCAGCAGGGCTTATGCCTGTTATTGCTGCTTACCCTCCCTACCATTCCCACACTATTAACATACACCCCACATGCTGCCTCTGCTGGGCCAATGGCCTGTTATGGTGGCATGGCGCTTCCCCCACCCCCACCAATAATAATAATAACTGCTGATGGATTTGCAGTTGGAAGATAGGAAGCCCTCACAGTTGTTGCATCAGATGCAACAACTAGCAGGGGATACTACATCAATGTGTGGTGAGACATCCATTATAAAGGAATTATTTCTCTCACGTTTACCTCGTCAAATGCATGTCATATTGGCTACGGCAGATGCGAGTACTCCCATCAAAAAATTGGCTGAGATGGCTGATAAAATTTCGGAGGTACTCGCTCCTTCAGCCCCATATCTTCATGTTGTTTTCAAGCGCTCAAATTTTAGGCAGTAAACCGAGCAGTTCACAGCAACCAACCCCCATAGGAATGGAGCAATTCTGTCGCACCTCCTCAAATAATCAGTGATCAAAATTGGCATTACAAGTGGATGAGTTTAGTAATCAAATTCATTCCCTTTCAACGTCCTTTACAAAATTCCATGATAGGCAGAAAAACACATCTCGAAATCGTTCATTGTCCCGACTTCGACGTTTTCAGCCAGATTCTCCTGGGGACACATCAACAGAGGGCGCTATTTGCTGGTATCACCTTCTTGTGCACAGGAAAACAGAGAGGTCCTTCATTTTTAGAGTTGAGAAATGAAGGCCTCTGGAGTCCCAGTTACCTGATCAACACGGATGAAATTTCTGATAGACACCGGAGCTGAAATTAGCATCATTCCCAAATCTGGAATAAATCCTACACCATGAAAAATCCCTAGAATTTCAACTTTTTGTGGCAAACAAGTCACCCATTGATACCTTTGGCATTCATCAGCTAGGTGTTGACTTTGGACTTCATCGTTCTTTCTCTTTGAATATTTTTATAGCAGACAAGTCTAATGCAATTATTGGGGCTGATTTTTTGGCCCATTTCAACCTAGTATTGGACGTCGGACAATGGGTTTTATGGGATAGAATTATCGATTTTGAAATTTTTGGAATTCGAGTATGACATTCTACCTCCTATCAACAGTTGTCATTTATTACACCTGCTACAGATACTCCATATAAATCCTTACTTGAGGAATTCAAGGCTTTGACTATATCCAAGCCTACTTCTAGTCATACATCCCATTCTGTTGATCATCACATTGTAATGACCCCTGGGCCACCTTGTCATGCTTGCATGAGGCATCTGGATCAAGTCCAGTCTAACATAGCTAAGAAGGAATTTCAGGCCTTACATGAAGCTGGCTATATTAGGCCGTCTGCAAGTTCCTAGTCCAGCCCTTTACATTTGGTGCCCAAAGACGATTCCTGGAGGATTTTAGGTGATTTCAGAGTACTGAATGCTCGAACCATTCTGGATCGGCATCCAGTGCCTCATGTGATGGAATTCAACTCACAACTCCATGGAGCACACATCTTTTCCAAATTGGACCTCACCAAGGCGTATCACCAGACTCCCATTGTACCTGAAGATGTTCTGAAATGATGCACCTGAGGATGTTCCAGGCTGCCTCTACAACTGGGATGAGGTGGCCATTCAGGGTAAGCTGAGGCTCAGGGTGAAGCCCTTGCTTACAACAGAAGTGCATGATTGTTGTTTTCTCAGGGGAGCACTTATAGCCACATGAGTTGGTGAACTCATTGGCACTATCGAGTGCCAGTTGAAGCTGACGCTCAATGCTATGCATTGTGGCAGCGTGGTACCAGATGGAAAAGTCGTCCACAAATAGGGACGACTGTACCAGGGGTGACTGGAGGAGGGAAAACCGTTCACTGCAACAGCAAAGAGCATCACACTGAGGATGCTCCCATGTGGGACACCATTCTCCTGCAGAAAGGCCGAGGAGTAGGTGTTGCCCACACACACTCTGAATGTCCAGTTGGACAAAAAGCTATGGAGGAAGAGGGGCAAATATCCCTGAGCCGCCACTGGTGCAAAGTCTCAAATATACCATGACGCCATGTGGTATCATATGCCAGCACCCAAAATTTCACTACCAACCACCCATGTTGGTACTAACGTGGGTTTGCTTGTTTAACTTCAGTGATCTCACAAGAACTGGTGTATCCAACACAACTTAGCTGCACACCAATGCAACTTAGGCCAGAAGCACACTATGACAAAACTGTCTTATGACAGTCTTATAAGCAATGAAAGTCAATGGGTAGCTGCCCACTGAAACAAGGCATCTAGCAGACAAAACTCATTTACAACCACAGAGCACATAAGACTGTTGTGAGACAGTTTTGTCTTAGTGTGCACCTAGCCTTAGCATGCCTAATAGATCATTTAAATAAATGATGCTGTGAATGCAGAGTAATGAAGCTGCACCTGCAAACTGAAGAAGAGGGCACTGGGTGCTTGAAGCCAGGAACAGAATCGCTGGAAGATAACTAAGTAGTTGAGATGGTGTATAGAGACAGAGGCAAAGATATTTGGTCGAGGACAGTAGAAAACCTGTAACCACGCCTGGTAACTTGGTGAACTACTGGAGACATCCTGAAGGAGGTGAAGAAATCAAAAATTAGATTGGAGAGGAAAGAGTTTACAAGAAAGTCATAATTGAAGTTACCACAGATAAGATTAGGCACATTACTGATAACATGAAGAAATGAAGGTGAAAGTGAGATCAACCAAAGAGTAGCAAGGGTGATAGGCAGCCCACAAATAGAACAAGGTGCACAGGGCACCTAGCATAATGCATACAGCTTCAGTGCCACATGTTGAGAACCTGCAGATTAATAATGAAGAGATGGAGTTGTGAGTTGTTGTTGTTGTTTGTTGTTGTTTTAGGGCCCATCGACTACAATGGTCATTAGGGCCCAGAAAGACAATCATCATGGTGGGGGTGTAAATGGCCTTTCCACCATGATGTCAATAAATATGGGGAAAAGCCCACTAAAACTAACATGTACAAAAGGCAATAGCCAAATAAATATCAAGGAATAATTATAGGCAAAAGCCAAAATAAATATAAAAGTAAAGGCAGCAAAAACGAGAACAGGCATAAAAAAATAAGTGGCAAACGCCAAAACAGACGTAACAATAAAAGTGGCAAACGCCAAAACAGACGTAACAATAAAAGTGGCAAAAGCCAAAACAGTCATAACAATAAAAGCGGCAAAAACCAAAACAGTCATAACAATAAACACGGCAAAAGCCAAAACAGTAATAACAATAAACACGGCAAAAGCCAAAACAGACACAGAAATAAAAAGGCAAAAGCCGAACCAATACAACAATAAATGCAAAGCTGCCTAAAAATACATGTATAAATCAGTTCAAATGCGGTGAAAGAGGCCAGCCTCTTTCACAAATACCAGCGAGCTCTCCACTGCCTGGGGGTTATCCCCAAGTGAAGTGGGGAGCTCTGGACTGACTCCCAGTCGCCATCTAAGCTCTCGGTATCTCTCACAGTGACTAAAGATATGCGTCACTGTGAGAGGCTCCCAACAGAAGTCACACAATGGTTGGTACTCACCCCGTAAAATGTAGGAGTGGGTAAGGAAGGTGTGACCGATCCGAAGCCGAGCAAGCACAACCTCCTCCCTCCGTGACTGGCGGCACGAGGACACCCAGTGCTCTGGAGTGTCCTTCAGTGTGCGGAGTTTGTTGGTGGTCTCGGCAAACCACTGAGACCGCCATTGATCATGGACGGCCCACTGCACCATTGGGAGAGCATCGGAGGAGGGAACAGCAGTGTTAGGTGTATCTGGCAAGTGGGCCACCTGATGGGCACGGGCATCCTCCATCTCATTGCCCATGATGCCAACATACCCCGGGACCCACATGAACAACACTGTCTTGCCCTGCTTCCGAATCACAAGCAGCAATCGGTGCACACCCTGGACGATGGCATGTCTGCCATATAGGGTGTGCAACAGCTGAAGGGAGCATAAGGAGTCAGTCGCAACAACAAAGTGTCTCTCATTCAATACTTGGATGAGCTCCAGTGCCCTGTGCAGAGCTGTGAGTTCCGCAGTTAAGACACTGGCGATGCCTGGAAGGCGGCCCCCCATGAGATGACCAGATGTAAAGACTGACCAACCCACCGAGGAGCCATCCTTCGACCCATCCATGTAAATAAAAACATGGCCTCGATAGGTCCAAGGGAGGCGTCCAAACTCTTGTTGGTACACTGACCTATCGGTACTGTTTTTGGGTAAGGCTGCAAGCAACAAATCTAAACTTGGCTCTGGCACTGTCCAGCGTGGCACAGCGGTCGGCAGTACAGGCTGCACCCTAGGCAGAGTCACACTTAGGCCGGTAAGACTGTCCATCCACCGCACACCGAATGGAGGGGGAACCCCCGGGCGGCAGTCGAATGGCCGTCTGATAGCGTTACTAAAGACGGCCGGGTGTGTAGGGTGCTGTGGCTGACCTTTCAGCCGCAAAATATATGCAGCTGCAAGGTACTGCCGCCGCACAGTCAGTGGTGGTTCACCAGTCTCAGCATAATGGCTGAGTACTGGACTTGTGCGGAACGCCCCAATGGACACCCAGATGCCAGAGTGATGAACACTGTCCAGCATCCGGAGAGCAGATGGAGCAGCCAGGCCATATATGCTGCAGCCATAATCGAGACAGGATCGAACGAGTGACCGGTAGAGTCGTAGCATCCCCGTTCAATCTGCCCCAAAACGAGTTCCCTGCAGGCACCACAGAATATTCAGGGACCGAAGGCACTTAGCCTTCAGCTCCTTCAAGTTCAGGACCCATGTCAGACAGCTGTCAAAACGGAGACCAAGAAACTGGACCGCCTCTACAATTGGGAGGAGGCGGCCATTCAAGGTAAGCTGAGGCTCAGGGTGGAGCCCTCGCTTACGACAGAAGTGCATGACCATTGTTTTGTCAGGGGAGAACTTATAGCCACGTGAAGTGGCAAACTCGTTGGCACTGTTGAGTGCCAGTTGCAGCTGACGCTCAATGCTGTGCATCGTGGCAGCCCAGTACCTGATAGAAAAGTCGTCCACAAAGAGGGACGACTTTACCGTGGGGTGAATGGAGGATGGTAGGCCATTCACTGCAACAGCAAAGAGCGTCATACTCAAGACGCTCCCCTGTGGGACACCATTCTCCTGCAGGAAGGCCGAGGAGTAGGTGTTAACCACACGCACTCTGAAGGTCCGTTCGGACAAAAAGCTATGGAGGAAGAGGGGCAGATTACCACAGAGCCCCCACTGGTGCAAGGTCTCCAGTATACCATGGCGCCATGTGGTATCATATGCCTTCTCCACATCAAAGAAGACAGCCACTAAGAGCTGTCTGTGGAGAAAGGCCTCACGTACTGCAATCTTCAGTGAGATCAGATGCTCCACCGAAGACCTGCCAGCACGGAAGCCACATTGGGCATCGGCAAGAAGGTGGTGCCGTTCCAGATACCACACCAGGCGCCAATTAACCATTCGCTCCATGGTTTTGCAAAGACAGCTCGTCAATGAGATGGGTCTATAATTTGTTTGAAGGCTACTATCCTCCCAGGTTTTTGCAGTGGGATTATAGTAGCCTCTCGCCAACCTGCAGGGAATTCATGCTGCTGCCAGATATAATTTAATACCTCAAGTAGGTATCTAACGCCTTTCTCTGGTAAGTGTCGTAGCATTTGATAGTGGATGCTATCTGGTCCAGGGGCAGTATCCCTGGCTGTTGCTAGAGCTGCCTGGAGCTCCCAAGGGGTAAATGGGTTGTTATACCCCTCAGCGACACCCCCAGCAAAATTAAGTGGGTGGCGTTCTGCAGCTAGTTTGGACTGCATAAATGCTGCCGTGTAGTGCTGGGAACTGGAGACGGCTGCAAACGTCCTTCCCAGTTCCTCAGCCACTTCACACAGCAGAAGGCAATGTCTCCCTTGTACAAGGAGACCTGAGCCACATGATGGTAAATATCGGCCTTGGATCTTCCTCAGCTTTTCCCAGGCTTTCTTGGAGGGTGTGTGATGGGTAAGTGAGGAGAAGTACTGACTCCATGAGGAGCGTTTGGCCTCCATGATCACCCGTCGGGCATATTCCCGGGCTCGGAGATAGTTGATATGGTTGGCCTCGGTAGGACGAGATTGGAAGCAGGGAAGGGCTCGTCGGCGAGCCCGAATCGCACCAAGACAATCCTCCGTCTACCATGGCACCCGTGCTCGTGGTGGGTTACACGAGCTCTGGGGGATGGATGCCAATGCCGCCCCGACCACCACTTCTGTGAAGTGATTCACTAGGTCGTTTACTCCATCAAAATCACACATTGGGCGAAAGTAGATATGGCAGACGAACTCATCCCAGTCCGCCCGATGCAGACACCACCGTGGTGGGTGCTGGGGTAATGCCCCATCTCCACTGCTAATCTTGATGGGGAAGTGATCACTTCCACAAGGGTCTGACAAGACCTCCCACTGCAAACCTGGTGCCAAACCAGGAGAGCAGATGGAAAGGTCTATGCATGACAGGCCACCAGTGGCAGCCATCATATGTGTGGGGGCACCTGTGTTGAGAACAATGAGGCCATTGTGTGACACCCATCGTTCCACAAGGCGCCCTCGGGGATTGTGACTGTCCAAGCCCCATTGGGGATTATGGGCATTAAAATCACCCACAATCAAGAAGGGTCTTGGAAGCTGGGCGCTGAGGGAGTCGAGGTCTGCCCATGGGATATCAATCCCAGGTGGCATGTAGAGGGAACATAGAGTGGTGGGCACAGCCAGTTGCAATGAGACCGCCACTGCTTGCAGAGGCGTCTGCAGAGCCATGCATGCACCCATTCCGGATAAGGATAGCCACCCCTCCCACAGGGTGGCTTCCTTGCTGCCAGGTGTCTGCATATACAGTGTACCCCTGTAACGACATGGGGGTATCACTTTGACACAGGATCTCCTGGAGGGAGATGCAGACGGGGTCGTGCCTCGAGATCATCAGTTTGATCTCGTCCCTCTTGTGGGAAAACCCTTGACAGTTCCATTGTAGGAAATTTATCATCAAGTGGACTTAGGCGGCTTGTTTCTATTCCTCCCTTTTCTCCGTCCCACTGCAGAAAAGGGAGGGACGCCTTCATTTGGTTCGTCCTCCTCCATCTCTCAAAGGAGGAATCCCCATTGTGCCCCACTTTGGGCATGAAACCACCCCGTGCTCTCTGCCGTTGGCCAGAGAGCTTGGGTGGACGAACCAAGGACACACGGCCCACGGCAGTAGTGGGGGGTGTCCCTACTATCTTTCCTCCTGTCACACCCACCGCCCCCTCCGTGGAGGAGGTTGGCTGGGCAGGGACAGGGAGGGAGGCCTTTAAGGGAGATGCCTCTCTTTGATGAGTGGCATCAGGGGCCTCCAAAGAAGCTGGCACCGCCATTATTAGGGGGCCCATGCATGGGCCAGAGGCGGCGGTGGAGCTTGAAGAAGCCATGGAAATGGGGTTGGGGTCCGTCTGGCAGCCGATGCTTGCACAGACCGGCACCCCATGGACCCCGCGGGCCCGAGAGGGCGTTAAACAGATGAGAGGGGGGAGTTGAGGTAGGGTGTCCGTCTGGGTACAGACAGAGGACACAGCGGCTGCCTTTGCAGCACCTGCATAGGACACTCCACGAGTGGAGGTCCCTGGCAAGGCTAGCAGCCGCCTTGCATCCGGAAAACTGATACCTTTCTGGACACGCAGCTCCTGGATCGCGCGTTCCTGCAGCCAAGTAGGGCAATCCCGTGAAGAGGCGGGGTGGTTGCCCTTACAGTTTAAGCAGAAAGGTGCAGTCTTACAAGGCTCGGGGGAGTGGTCACCTTGTCCGCAAGTGCCACACATGGCCTTGGCAGAACATGAATTCTGTCCATGGCCATATATGTGGCACTTGAAGCATCGAAGCGGACTCGGGATGAAGGCACGTACAGGCAAGTGGAGGTAGCCAGCCATGATGTACTCCGGCACCTTGGGCCTACCAAAGGTCAGCACCAAGGTGTCAGATGGGCGGGATTCTCCATCCCGTCGGACTGAGGTGCGGCAAACAGCCACCACACCCTGGTCCCTGAGCTCCTCCACTATCTGCTCCTCTGATTCCCCACGTAGGTCAAGGCACCGCACCACACCTCTACTGGTGTTTAAGGTGTGATGGGGTTTGACCACAACGGGGATATCACCGAGCTTTCGCATTTTTAATAATGCTTCGGTCTGGTGGAGGGCGGATGCCTCCACAAACAAGGTGCCATTGCACAGTTTCTTGACCGAAGTCACGTCGCCGGCAATGCCCTTGATGGCTTTGGCGATAAGGAAGGGCGACGCCTTCCCCAAGGCTGCATCATCCTCCCCAGAGATGGAAATAAACCGGGGAGGATAGGAAGAAGTTATGGATGGGTGTTTGACTGCACCTAAAGTCTTAGATGCAGGAACATGCTGTGCATCGGTGGTGGAACCCTGCACCTTACGGCTAAGAGGTCGTTGCCTCTTGTTAAGGGCAGGTGCCTATGCCAATGACGCCACAGGTCCGTTCCCTGATCCAGTTGGCTTACTGGGGGACGCGGCCTCTTTGTTGGAGCAGTACATGTCTCCATCAGCTCAATGGCAGCTGGCCCACTCCATTGGGTGGGACCGAGCCCGCCATCTTCCAGCTCAACACAAGTCAATGAAACTAAAGAAGGGAGAGGGGTGGGGTTATTTGTAGTGGCCCCCAGCCTCTGGGTTATATTCGCCATAATTTTAGATAATTATGTTTTCGCTGCCGCAGGTCTTACCCACCACGGAGCCCAACGAGGGGACGCCCATTCGGGTCGCCGAGTTTCCTCGGGCAGGATACCGTTAGGGTGGCATAATCCCCGAGTACCGGACCATTGGTATCGGGGTTGACTGCCGGTCCACTTACAGTCACCCTAGGAGGCATAACAACTTATGCGCCCCCGGCCGATTGACCAAGACCGGGCTACTGCCTTGGCTTCCCGTTTTCCGTGGAAGATGTGGCCAAAGTGATGTTTTGGAGACTGTGGATCGCAACCCTAGTCCCCGATGTCTGTCAGCCACCTCACCAGTGTGGAGTGGCCAAGAGACATCGCAGGGCATACGCCTCCTCAACCACCAGGATCCGCTTTTCCCAGGGTGCGGGTCTCCACGCACGGCAAACACGCGGGTAGGCGTTTGTTTACGGTCACCTCAGTGAGGAGCCTACATCGACCGAGAACAAGTCAGACCGAACACTGGAACAACCACGATGTTGGTATCGTCCTGTCCATAACACGTCATAGACAAGGATGACAGTGGTGTTGTCCAGACTGGGGCAAGAAAAGGTCACCCCTTTTAGTCGCCTCTTACGACATGCAGGTATGCAGTGTGCCTATTCTACCCCGGGCACACACGGGTGATGGAAGTGTGAATGTAAATAGCAAGTCCACCACCCTGGGTGGGGTGATCTGGGAGAAAGATGGTGTAACCAGAATCTGGGACTTCAGCAGACAGCCAGGTCTCTGTCACAACTAGGCATGAAGGCAGCTGGTCATAGCAGAAGGACCCAATAGGTCAACTTTAGGAAGCACAGAGTGAGCATTACATACTAAGATGGAGAGCCGAAAGAATCCAGGGGGACACTGGAATCATCCTGCACCAGGGCCCAGAAAAAGCGGTTTTGGTTGTTTGGTGGAAGATTGTAGCATACATGCCACTAGGTCATAGTGCAGGGTCCAGAGAGTTCGACCCAGGAACTTTCTTGGTGTGGACGAAAATGGTGCAAGACGCCGCCCTAGACTTTGTGGCCCATCTGCCACATTCCAGAACAGTTAGGCCACCAGCCATAAGACAGTGTGCCACAAACTCCATAGAGGCGTCACAGGCAATCTTGCTCAGGGCTAACCAGTCAATTTCCAGATGGTGGGAGTTCACAAGCACCAAAGTGGGCCCTGCACCAGAACCCTGAATGCCAGCCAAGTGGCGCGCAGGTGCAGGGGTACGATAACAAGTGAAGGAAGGGGAAGGTCTGTGGCGATTGTGCAAGGATGAAGAAATAGGCATGAGCTGCCACAGCATAGGTTTTTGGCAAACAGATTAGATTAGGAAGATTAGAAGGGCTACGAGGTATATGAGAGGGGGGTCGCCACCCCACTATGGACCAATGATGCTGATGCGGTCGGCAGAGGGGCCTCCCTTGGGACAATGCTGTTTGCAATAATGATACGACTGTGGGGGAGTTCATCAGGGACCAAGTGCAACTCAACGACCCATTGATTAACAGAGGCACTACTGTCAGTATCAGGGACATTGCCCTTTGAAGCAGAATAACCAGGGTGATGATGGCTATCGATAGTGGAGTAGATCTTATCTAGGCCAGTGGTCAGAGTTTCATTAAGAAGTGAGAAATTGTTGAACAAGGTTACCTTGAAGGAGTCCACAGTACAAGGACTGCCAGCATGGTGAACTGGTGCAGACAACGAACAACCAGGAGGATTACCCTCAATGACAAAGGTCATTAGAGCCCCGTCCACAGTATAGTTCTGATGCAGAGACTGCACAGACACTACATTAATGCGACGAATTTGGGTATTAGCAGTACCCAGTTTTCCCAACCAACACCATCCAACGCAATTTGCCGCTCTCCATGAATTGCATGGTGCAAGTGAAACCTAAAAACACACCACATGGCTTGACAATGGCAATTCACACAAGACTACTAGGACCTGTATGAATACCAAATAAAATTGCAAGACTCCCTTAAACCAGGGGTGGGCAATTGTTTTGGCCCAGGGGCCACTTTAGAAGGCCATGGTTAGCAGAGGGCCACACTTTCTAAAACTGATCATACATGTATTTAGTAGTTAACATCACATTTCATTTAATGCAAAGTGTAAACTGCATAATTAATAATAAATAAATAAGACAAAAACAATAATGAACCCGCCGCGGTGGCGTAGTGGTTAGCTCACTCGGCAACTACGCCAGTAGTTCTAGGTTCGATACTGGACCGTGGTGGGTCGGCTTCTTTCGGGCGAGAGAGAAGCTGCGAGTGTGCCTTCTTTCGGATGAGAAGTGAAACCGAGGTCCCGTGTGGGTGTACGATGGCACTTGCACGTAAAAGAACCCTCTCTACTACGCAACGGGTAGGTGAGGCAAAATTTCCAGGTGTAGGAGCTCGCCCCCTGGCGTCGGTAGCATTCCCCAACGAACACTAGACCGACGATAAATAAGCGTAGGGGTGCAGCTTTGGCCGGCAACCGGCTGCAGAAAAAACTATGTCCAATATATCACCCTGTGTCCATTCAGAGGGACAAATGGGTACCCGACCCTGCCATAGGCGGGAAAAGGGTTAGGAGTTGCTTTTAAAAACAATAATGGTACACAGAAAAGGTTTTATTAAAATTGTATTTGAGGCCAAGTTGCGTTGTGACACACCAGTTCCCGTTAGATCACTGAAGTTAAGCAGCGCACACCCACTTTAATACCAACTTGGGTGGTTGGTAAAGAACGTTGGGTGCTGCAAATTAACCCTCTTCCTCCTCCTTTCACCTACCTCCTCATCTGCCGCGGGCAGCCTCCTAAGGGGTTAACCTGTTATGGCTGCCTGGCTTACACCCCAACCCACAAACTAATCTAAATCAATCATTCAGGTCCTGAATGCTTTTGCGGGCCACAGAAAACCGTGTGGCGGGCCGCTTGTGGTCCGCGGGCTGTTAATTGTCCACCCCTGCTTTAAACGATAAATGTAATCAAATAAAACGTTTGAATTTACAGCATAGATCCGTGCTAATTCCTTCCAGACATGAGGCTGAAATGGGAAAGAACGGATAACGGAGGGCTGACATTGATGTGCATTTGAATGTGAAAGGTTGTCAAATGTGCAGTGACAAATCTACTAGAGACCAAGGGAGTGCATCCCCCTCCTCAGAAATTTTGAAGATTGACGTCTTTGCAGATGAATATATGTACTGTACATATTATTTTATTGGAAATTACGTATATAGGTATGTCTGTATACAATTTTTAAACATTTAGAACAGGGCCGGTCCGTTCATAGATTCAAAGTGTGCAAATAACGCGAAAGTCTGCCCTGATGGGGCGGCCGGCCGCCTTCTCAAACTCAAAAGTAGCACGAAACCTTTAATGCTTTGATGCTTCAGGAAAGGATCCCGCCTAGGTGATGCAGTGGGTAGTGTGCTCAGTAACTACGTCAGTGGTTCTAGATTTGATACTAGACCGATGTGGAGTGGCTTCTTTCGGGCGAGTGAGATCATCTGAGTGCATCTTCCTTCGAATGACAGTAAAACCCAGGCTCCGTGTGGTGTACAATGGCATTGGCAAATGAAAGAACGCTATGCAAGGGGTAGATGAGACAAAATATCCAGGTCTAGGAGCTCGCTGCCTGGCGTCAGTAGAATGCCCCAACGAACAGTAGGCCGACGATAAATGAACATATGGGTTGCAGCTTTGGTCGGTAACCAACAGGGGATAAACACTGTCCAATGTATCATTCCGAGGAACAAGATGGGTACCCGACACTGCCATAAGCGGGAAAAGGGTTAGGGATTGCTTTTGCTTTGATGCTTCAGGAAAGAAAGGCAATTCTTTCCATGTGCTGGCATACAAGAAACTCGAAACACAATAACGATTTCTTTACTCAATCAAAATAAGGAAAAATATCATGGGGGGGGGCGGCCGCGACATAATTGCACGCTGGCGGCCGAACCTATAGGACTGGCCCTGATTTTGAACAAAAAGGAAAACAATTTAGGAAGAACTTTCACTCGATTTTGAAAATAATCTATTCATCAGAATGATATTTCATTGAGGCGATTCTAAAACAAAAATCAGGGGACTGCTAAGCGAGGGTTTACTGTATTTGGAGCTTATAAACAACTTAATTTTTAAATGTCCTAAATATTAATAATCTTGAAACTAAACTGGTTTGTAAACTGCTCTAGGGTGAAAACAAATTAGAACATTTTAGTTATTCTAGATTATTATGAGCATCTAATTATATTGAGCATAAATTTTGAAACACACATTTTTGTTGGTATTAGATCGTTTAAATATTTCCGTAAGTCATTACCATTTTCATTTAGAATTCCTCACCCCATTTCTCACGTTTTTGGAGTGTGTTAATAAAGATTAAATTTCTTTAATAAGTGTCCATTGAAGAAATTAGATGCTTATCGGTTTTTGACAATGCTGAACAAGTTGAATCTGTGTCAGCATTAGCTTAAACTTCCTTGAGTGACAAAAACAGCAGACGGTCATTGTTCAACGTTAATAATGGTGTACAAGGGAGTAACGTACTCTGTGGGATGGAAGGAAATGTTTAAAACAAGTATATTTTTTGCAATATTTGACCTCAGATATCGGAGTATCAGACATATAGGTTCAGATATGACCATCAGTTCAGTTTAGAGAAGATGACATGGGTGCTGAACATTGGTAGGGTGTCAAAGGCACATAGAAAATGAAAACGTTATTTGCGAATGGAAGAATTGCAGAAAAGAGAGGAGAAAGAGAGCCTGGATAGATGCAAAATGAAGATGTAAGTTATTAGGACAAATATAGTGGATATTATGCTGTGACGAGGGGAGTTGGAGTGAATAGGGGCCTGATGAGGTTTAGAAGGGCGTGCAAAACCAGAACGACCGTAGCAGAGCTCCGAATCTCTCACAGTTACAAGGATATGCTGATGCCAGTGGTATATACAATACGTTCCCGTACTTAGGGCGGCATAAGCCAAGTAACTAAACGTCATTGGTTTCCTTCTTTGTATTTGTGTCTCTGTCCTGACCCGTCCCTGGGCATAATCATTATTATCATCAACACCCGCCGTGGCGGCGTAGTGATTAGCACGCTCGGCAACTGCGCCAGTAGTTCTAGGTTCGATACTGGGCCGAGGTGGGTCGGCTTATTTCGGGCGAGAGAGAGAGGCCGCGAGTGTGCCTTCTTTCGGATAAGAAGTAAAACCGAGGTCCCGTGTGGGTGTACGATGGCACTTGCACGTAAAAGAACCCTCTACTACGCAACGGGTAGATGAGGCAAAACTTTCCAGGTGTAGGAGCTCGCCCCCTGGCGTCGGTAGCATTCCCCAACGAACACTAGACCGACGATAAATAAGCATAGAGCTGCAACTTTGGCCGGCAACCGGCTGCAGAAAAAACTATGACCAATATATCGCCCTGTGTCCATTCAGAGGGACGAGATGGGTACCCGACCCTGCCATAGGCGGGAAAAGGGTTGGGAGTTGCTTTGTAATCATTATCATCACCATTACCTTATCCCGCCTGAGGCAGGGTTGGGTCTGCGTGTTGTTCCCCTCTACTCCCGCCTGTCCCACACCACATACCCGTCAAACCCACACACGACCATGTCCTTACGGATAACTTGCTCCCACGTCTACTTTGCTCTGCCCCTAACTGGGGTGTTTTCAACCACCTGCATCCCTGTAATGGACATAACGAGCACCCCCTTCTCTCCTCTAATTACGTTTCCATACCACCTCAACCTCCTCTCCCCAAATTTTCCACGATGTTCCCTCCTCCCGGGCTACCTCTAATATACTGATTCCTAATTCTAGAAGCTCTCCACACCCCACTCATATATGACAGCATTCGCATCTTGGCTACTTGCATGCTACGTATTTACGTGGCTCATCCTCACTGCCCAACACTGATCCATATACAGTAGAACTCCAATTTTCCGAACTCCTATTATACGAATCGCCAATTATTCGAATCGCTTTCAGAATTTCAGAAAAAAAAATTACCATGAAACGTACTGCGATTTTCAAAACAATGCTCCACTTGGCTGCCTGAAAACGGATCCTGACAGTCAAACAGCTTACTTTGACCGAGATGTTCAGCAAGCAATGACTTCCATTTACAGTATGGTACACGTACACGTCCCATTTTCTCCCATTTAGACCCTTTTTTCGGAAAAAATCCAATTATCCGAATTTTTCATTATCCGAATGGGGTCCGGTCCCAATTGATTCGGATAATTGGAGTTGTACTGTAGCATAGAAGGCCTAACCACCGTCCAGTAAAACTTCGCTTTCAACTTGATTGGGACCCTAATATCTAACAGGAGTCCGCTTGCCTGTCTCTGCTTCAAATATCCCACGTTGATTCTATTGGTCACATCAGAATCTATCTCCCATTGATTTGGAACGTTGATCATAAGTACTTTCACTAGTTCGCCTCTAGTGAGTATGTCGCCATGATTTTCCATCGTTATCCCAATTGAAAGCTAAATACTCTGTCTTGTTTTTTATCTTTTGCCATCCCTTTTCTATCGCTCCTTTAATATCGGCTAGACCAGTGGTGGCGAACCTGTTTTTGAAGACGGGTCACAATAACACGAAAAAGGGTCAGTTGCAATCGCTGTTTAATTTTATGAATAAAAAATTATTATTAATGATGAATATATTAGTTTATTAAAGTTGCAAATAGAGAAAATCATCATAATGCTCTTATCCCGCCTGTGGCTGGGTCGGATCTATGAGTTCTAACCTCCAGGTCCCCGTTCAACCCACACACTATGATACGATAAACTAGATATGATTCACGTTCGGGTGAGTCACTTAAAATTGCACGGTGGGTCACTTTGTGACCCGCGGGTCACAGGTTCGCCACCACTGGTCTAGACCCTTTTCGGATTTTTTCTCTGGAGTAGCTAGGTTTTCCTATATCGTCAGCAAATACCATGCATTGTGGGGCCCATTGTCCTACTCCCGCTAGAAGCCCGTTTATAACTACAATTAAAAGCTATGGGCTTACTGCTGAACCTTGACGTATCCCAACCTTCACATGACAAGCCATTATAAATATGCTGCACTATTCTAGCAAATCCTTCTTCTATCCCTTTTTTTCGTAATGCCTGACAAACTACCTGTCATAGAACACTGTCATAAGCCTTCGCCAAATCGGTAAAGATAGCATGGAGACTCGTTGTTAATCAAAAAGTATTAAAAATTTATTATAATTCAATTTTTGTGGGCGCTTGACACTTGGGCTAAAGCCCAATTGGTCCCAATGTAGATCCGCCCCCGCACAGAGATCATCCTTTGTTGCCCTATGGTTTTTTATCACCTGCCTCAGAATGCAGATGGTCCCATTGTGGACCTTCTTGGCATGAACCCAAACTAATTTCCAAGGACACTAGTTCTACCCTGAAGTCGACATTCTGTAACTCTCTCCCAGAGCTTCATGGAATGGCTCATTGGTTTAATGCCTATATTGTTACCACAATCTTGGATATCACCTTTACCCCAGAAGAGGTGTAATACTCGACTCTCACGCCATGCAGAAGGGATTCTATCGCCACTATCTATCCCATTGAAAAGTTTCTCTAGCCACCTGATTCCTGCTATCCCTAGGCTGTGCCTTACTCATTGAGGACTCTGTCTGGGCCTACAGGTTTTCGACTTTTCATCTTCCTGAGGACCGGACTATTTACTCTGCCTCAACTCTGTCCACCACCGAAGTAGTGGTAGGATGAATGTCCACACCGTCCTCTCCCTGCAGCATTCAAGAAACTGTGAAAATACTCGTCCCACCTCCTCTTTATCTCAGAAAGGGTAAATGGACCCTATCATTCACTGTTAAGGCTCGGGGTATATCTGTACTCGCCCATCCTCTAGCCTAGGTCAGTGTAAAAGTCTTTCTTTCCTCTTCCTTTGTATGTAACTGATTATAGAGGGCCTCATACTTCTGGTGGTTTTCCAAGGCAATGATCCTCCTAGCTGTGGTCTTGGCCTGCCAGCAGTGCATTTTAGACTCCTGGTCCCCTATATCCATCTACATGTGGAATACAGCCTTCTTTTGTTTGATGGCTGCTCTACCTCACCATTTCACCACCATGTCTCCTTGCTGTGAATTGCACCTACTCTAGCCTGGCCTGGAATGGCTTCCCTGCATTTTCAAATTTTTCTGGCGCCCATGACATTCCTTGTGGAATCAGCTGTCGCCCATGACATTCCTTGTGGCATCAGCTGTCGCTTCCCAATGCCAACCTACCTGCCTGTGTAACTATTGTGTGAATTTTTCTGTTATGGTGGATAATTTCCTTGCCTGCCACTTTCACTAGTATATTTAACATTAGTAACGTGTGATCACATTGATTTTGAAAATTTTTACTGGGGCTTGCCCTAGCAATCACGAACCTCCGTTCTATGTTGCCCACTGATTCTGGGTAAATCTATCTGTGACATCCCTTGTGGTGACAGGAATGTGATCATGTGTTTGCCCGTCTTCATGAACCACTGCAATGCCATTTGCTCATCCTGCCCAAAGAATTGACTGCCCTTCTTTGCTGACTGTTCCATACACCAATCCCCCATGAACCTCGTTGTATCCCTGACTACATGACCATTCAAGTCACCACCAATAAATAGATAGTCAATCCTTTTACACTTCCATACCCAAGAATCTACTGAGAGCACAAACTCATCAAAGTCCCTCCAGAAACCCAGCTTGGTGGGTTCGGCCAAACTAGCTTGTTGGGGCATATGCACTGATGAGGTGGAGCACTACTCCTCGCCAAACTACTGTAACTAACATTAGCATGCTATTGATTTCTCTCACTAGGGTCACCTACCCCAATTCATTCCCCTTCACTAGTAGTATATATAGGCTTGTATCCCTCCCCAAGGGGTCCACCTATGCTTTAGAGCACCAACGAATCCCCTTTTCCCCCTTTAAGTGTTCCTGCATTGCATTTCCATAATCAAAGATTAGCTCCTTTTCTTGATGAGATAGCTCTGACTGGAGGAACCCCAGCCAGGCGTCTGCAACTTACTGAAATACTGAATGGGTTGTCTGTGGGGGCATGAGCCTGACTCTTGTTGCATTGTAGTTATTGTGCAAAAGTTCAGACACCATGCAATATTATAACCAACAAAGCATTAATTTACCTGCAAAAAATTTCTATTTTGGTTGTGTAATGCAGTGTTGGAACAGTGGGGTAGGCCAGCATCCCCCCACAGACAATTCAGCCAATGTTTTTTGCCGGCTCCAGACGCCTGGCTGGAGTGTCCCCAGTCAGAGCATGTTCATCGGACCAGCAGACCGGACCAAGCCACAGGCGGGATAAAGGGTATGATGATGATGATCTATGTGGGGGCGACTGCCGGCCTACCCCACGGAAGACACCCGATGCATTATCAGCCATGGGAGCCAAGGTATACATCTTTTATGACATTGGGGATGCATGACAAGGACGGCCTGATCACTCACCCCTGATGGCCGCCAGCACTGGGATATTGATCCCCTGCACTGTAACTGTCCTTTTGGTATTGACGTTTTCTTGATTTTGGGGGTAAGAGGCCCTAGAGTCTGGTCCGCAGGAGCTATTTTATTTCGCTCCTCCCCTTAGGCAGACGAGGTATAGCCCCCATGTTGCAAGGGCTCCCCTGTCCGCCGCCTGGGGACGCGCTACATAGCATTTCACGTCTACCCGTGGCGGACCCCACCGTTAGTTGTACATTTGTGTTTTACATTTCAAGACAACTGGTGCTGTAATGGTAAAAATAGTCGACTGAATTTCATTTCTTGCCTCACTGATATTGTCAGTGAACACAATTCGTTTAGAACTCGTTTAGAACCACCCCCCCTTGGGCCTCAAATATAATGTAGTGCTATACACCCTATTGAGCTATATCGCCCCCTCAGAAAATCCTGGTTTACCCTATCGACAGTCATATCTCCCCCCCCCCCCTTCAAAAAATCCTGGCTACGCTACTGCTCATATAATTACGACTTTTCCTCTTGTGAATGTATCATAGGCCTACTGTCCGAGACGCTTCTTTTTCGCCCCAAGTATCATCAGTCTTACTGCCTATATGTATCAGGCACCCCCACAGGTAGCCCTGCCACTATTACTGCAGGTTCTGGACGTCTGACTGGTGCCCACCACCAGAGCTGTCTTGCCAATGGAGTGGGGCTAGACTGCGACTAGGGACTTGGAATATGGGGACCCTATCAGGGAAAACTGGGGAACTAGTCACCTCCCTAAAGCACAGGAAGATCCTCCAGGAGACCAAGTGGAAGGGTAATAGGTCTAGGGCCCTGGGGGAGGGATACAGGCTGATCTATACAGGTAGTGAAGGGGGACAAAATGGGGTGGGTATTATATTTAGTAGCGATTTGCAGCAGGGGATCACTACAGTTAGGTGAGTTAGTAGTAGGTGAATGTTAGTTACTGTAGTTTGGCAAGGTATAGGGCTCTGCCTCATAAGTGCATATGCCCCCAAGCAGGCCTGAGGGACACAATGAAAGCTGATTTTTGGAAGGATTTTGATGAGGTGGATCAGTCAGTAGAAAGTACAATTAGACAGGGCAGGGGAAATGAGCGGTTAATTATTGGGGGTGACTTTAATGCTCACGTGGGTAATGATGGTCAGAGATATGCAAAGGTACACAGGGGATATGGGTATGGGACGATCAACCTTGAGGGGCAGAAGATCCTTGATACAGCAAGAGCACATGGCCTTGCATTAGCCAATACATGGTTTAAGAAGAGAGAAAAGCACCAAATCACGTTTCAGTCACCACAGGGGAGGTTGCAAATAGACTTTTTCATGGTTAGGAAGCAGCACAGGGCAGAGAGCCGAGATTGCTGGGCACTACCCAGCAAGGACTTTAAGAAGGAAAGTGGCCATAAGCTTCTTATGATATACCTGGAAAGGAGAATCAGTTATTAGGTGGTGGACATTGCCCACCAAGGCAGATGAATTCCAGTAGGAGGTTCTCAGCAAGGTTGACTGGGACTGGGATGGGTCAGCCAATGCCATGTGGGACAGGGTTGCTAGGAAGATTAGATGATGTGAAGAGGCGCTGTTAGGTAGGGTTAGAGTAGGAGGCACCTATCAGGGTAGGCAGACATGGTGGTGGAATGAGGAGGAGGAAGCTGCCATCAAGCTAAAGAAGGTTGCTTTCCATAGGTGGAGTGAACCAGGGGATCAGTCCTCAATGACAGACTATGTTCAGGCAAACAAACAGGCCAGGAGAACCATTGCCCTGGCCAAGTACCAGAAGTATGAGACATTATATGAAAAGTTGGGGACAAGGGAAGGAGAGAAAGCAGTCTTTAGACTGGCAAAGGCCAGGGATAGAACTAGTAAGGATGTTACTACAGCTGTAACAGTGAAGGATACGAATGGAAAGGTCCTGTTCCAACCAGTGAAGGTAATCAGAAGGTGGGAGGAATATTACCATGGCCTCTTAAATACTGCCTCCTGTGCTGCAATCACAGACAGTAACTCAATCACTCCATGGACGGTGGACAGGATCAGAGAGGAGGAAATAGTCACAGCCCTTCAAAAATGAAAAGTCACAAAGCTGAAGGCCCAGATAAGATCCCCATCGATGTTTGGCACACTCTGGGGACTACAGGAATCTCATGGCTAGGGAAGCTTTTTAATAAGTTAGCAACTGGTGACAGGATGCCATCTGAATGACGAGAGAGTTGGATAGTCCCACTGTTCAAGGGCAAAGGTGATGTCCAAGACTGTGGAAACTATAGAGACATAAAGCTAATGAGGCATTCTATGAAGCTGTGGGAGTGAGTCATAGAATGTCACCTCAGAAACCAAACTAGTGTGTGGGGAAACCAATTTGGGTTTATGCCTGGTAGGTCCACCATGGAACCAATCTTTATTCTGCGACAGATGATAGAGAAGCATAGAGCAGCAAAGAAGGACCTCCATGCAGTATTCATTGACCTTGAGAAGGCATACGATAGTGTCCCTAGACAGGTACTATGGAGTGTTTTAAGGAAGAAAGGTGTTGATAAAGGACATATTAGGATAGTGCAGGATATGTACAGTATGAGGGCTCCATTTCTAGGATGAGGACAGCATGGGGAAACACTGCAAGCGTTAATGTGCAGGTTGGTGTGCATCAGGGGTCAGCACTTAGCCCATATCTATTCACTCTAGTGATGGATGAGCTGCTGACAGGAATAGGGGAATGGGTCCCTGGAAAATACCAGTGCCTGGTATTTTTGGATGATGTGGGAAAGCTGGAGGGGTCCAAAGAGGATGTACAAAAAGGTCTACAAGACATTAAGACAGCAATGGAAAGAGGGGGGGGTCTTAAAGTAAACATGAAGAAGACAGAGAACCTAGCTTTCAATTTTAGTTGCCTGGGGCAAGGCGACGAGATGCGCTGTGGCAGTGAGGGTATACCAACAGGGCAAGAGTTTTGTTATTTAGGATCAGTTTTCCAAAGCAATGGGGGAGATAGATTCCAACGTGACCCACAGGATTAATGCCGGATGGATCAAGTGGAGTCCTGTGTGACCGCTGGGTCCCAATAAAGGTAAAGGGCAAAGTTGACAAAACGATTGTTAGGCCCGCTTTGCTTTATGGCTCAGAGTTTTGGGCAGTTAGGAAGAACCATGAAAGAAGAATGCAAGTGGCCGAGATGCGAATGCTGTGCCACATGACGGGGGTGTCATGAGCGGACAGGGTCCAGAACGATTACATTAGAGGTAGCTTGGGGGTGAGAGACATTGCAGAAAAGATGAGGGAAAAGAGGTTGAGGTGGTATGGGCATGTGATGAGGAGAGAGGAGCTTATTAGGTCCATTATGGGTATGCGTGTGATTTGGAGCACCAGGGGTAGGGGAACACCAAAACGGACGTGGGAGCAGGTGGTCCTGAAGGACATGGAGACGTGTGGGGTGGAGAGGGACTCGGTGGGGGATAGGCAGGGGTTGAGGATAAGAACCCGCAGTGCCGAGCCTGCCGTAGGCAGGAGGAGGGTGTGATGAAGACGATGATGATGACTGCCTATATGTATCAGAATATAACTATCAACTGGCATATTTCTTCGTGGGGTCAGGGGCTAGCTCCTAAAGTTGGGGCGTTTGTTGATCTACACCAGGGCCAGGGCCTTTCACACACACGGCGTCTCCAGCCCCGCCTGAGCTTGAACATACAATGGCGGACGCAATAGTAGAGCATTTCACCGCCTTAAGTTGTGATTCCCAGGCAGGAAAAATGAAAATAAAATTTGTGAGGGTAAGAAAAACTGATGTTGATAGATGAAGGAGAAGAGAATGGGGGCACTACGACACCACGAGCAGCACACTGATACAAGTACAAGCATATTAATTAAAACGTATTTGGAAGAATCACCACGCTTCATGATTTGGAAGGATACAGGGAAATCTGAATGCTCCATTTCGGACACCACAAAAAAGGGTTACTTTCAACTAATTGTACGTGAACTGGGGCATTTTAAAGACGCTTCAAGAGTAGTACATCACATTAAAAAAACAAGAGTTTAACATGCCAAACAGGTTTTGTGAAAGTGGTTTTATTATCATAATTATAAGTTGGCGTATTTGGAACAAGACATGAAAACACCTTCAGGCGTAGAGACATGCTGCAAATAGGAAACCCGGAAATTCTAGTAATATTACAGTTTTCATTGCAGTTTTCTTCACTTCTCAAAATAATGAGTTGCGTGTTTTACTCGACTTTTTAACAATCGATAACTTTTCCTTTCATTGTGCAAGGCAGTCGCTCTAACTCTGGCACATGTTAAATTCCCGGCAAGGCGTTCGCCAGCCACCGTCGTCTCTGAGGGCCGGATTAAATATGTATCACCGTCCCTCCTTCCCATAGAAACTTACTCTGTTTAAATATAAGAAGTTTTAATTTCTTCTATATAGGATACTTTCATTTGGAATAAAGTTTTCTAAAAACCCTAGCGCTTTACTAGTAACTGTGGCACCCCTTTTATTGTTGTACGAGATAGGACCATTGATTCAAAATTATCACTTGTCATCCTAGATATAGTCAATCTCGGTGGTTCTACAATTAACCGACTTTTTTCAGGCGAGAGGGAAGGAAAAAAAGGGAATCTTTGTCAGATGGGAGGTAAAGCATGGTGCACACGATGATACCTTCACGTGAGAAATATGAGATTTTACACATCGCACAGGTCCAACTGTTTCCCTTCTCATCCGACGAAATGTCCATCTGATGCTGTCTTCCTCGAACCTATAACCACAGACTTGCTCAAAAGTCCAGCACGTCACTATTAAGCCACCGAGGCAGTGGAAAATCCGGGCACAGGCGGGTAGCCTAAAACGAATTTGGTTCACGAAATGCCACCATCATTTATATTACTAGCACCTTGGGCAAGTACCCGGTCAGTCCACGCCCATAATCTGGCACTGCAAGCGAGAACCACGATACAGCATGAATCAGAACCACCCCGATTTTACTTGCAGAGCCGTCAGATTGCCTCCTGACGGATGGGAATTAAAGCCACAGTCCGATTGTGGTTTGGATGATGTCAACTACATATAAAATAATCTTTTTTAGTAGGGTGAAATATATGAGTAAATCCACGAATTCTTAAGATTCGGTTGAATCAGTTGAATGAACGAATTGTACTAACTTGAGGTAGAATTGTACCAACTTGAGACGAATCCCAATAGCATAGCAATGGAAGAAGAGAAATCTTCTAAGGGGTCAAGGGAAATTGGGCGTCCAAAGAAGTTGTCGTCTGCGAAAGACCACAGCTGCCACCCCTCACACTTCATAAAAAGGTCAGCGGTGGCCGCATTAAAAAGTAAGGGTGCAAGAACGGAGCCTTGAGGGACCCCCTCACTCTAGTGAGATAATAACTTGAGAGGCCCTAGTCCTCGCACCTCTTGAGTGTAAGTAGGATTTAATAATATTGAGGACAAAAGGATTTGAGACAGTAGAGTTTAGTCGTTCTATAAGTGCCTAATGGTCAACCATATCGAAGGCCTTTGCTAAGTCAGTTTGGAGCAGTAGATACCCAGGGCCAGTGGCCAGTGAGGCAGCGACTGCTGCCAAAACTGACAAGATAGCAAACGAGACAGAAGATTTAGGACAGGAGCTATATTCAGATAAGGGAATAATGGAAAGAAGACCATCTTGCACCAGGTCGTAAATCTTCCTTTCCAGAATCTGTGCCAAAAGAGAGAGGATTGCTACAGGACGATAGCTTGCTGGGTCAGATGGAGCACCTTGTTTATATATAGGGACTATAAAAGCCTGTTTCCATGGAATAGGGAATAGGCCCGAAGACATACAGGTGTTTAGCATATGCAGGATCAGCTTTAAGCTAGTGAGATCAAAGGCTTTGATTACTAGAGCTGGGAGTCCATCAGGGACTGAAGAAGAAGAACATCTCAGTTTAGAACTATGAACTAGGAGAGTCAATAGCTCTAAGCTGGGCGGAGGGATAGAAAAGGGGTTGCTACGAAAATATGGTACACTTTGTGGCGAAGGATCTCTGAAAGGATTTGCCATAAGAGAAACTACAGCTGAAGCCACACTGTCTGAAACAACAGTGGAGGAAACAGTAATGCGTTTGGCCAAACCTCATAATGCCCAGGTGGGTCCTGAGGGAGAGACAGCCAGGCCCTTTGCCTGCATTATGGCACACTTAAAAACACAGCGACATGATGCAAATTCAGAATAGGAGTGACCATTGGGTTTTTGTTTCCACTGCAGATGGTAGATAGAACAGGCATTGTGGAGGGCTGTGAGATGTGGATTCCACCATGGCTTAAATGACCCCCAGGGTATACTTTAACTGTTGGACAGGATACCATCAAAGCCTACTTAAATCATCATCATCATCACACCCTTATCCCGCCTGTGGCAGGGTCAGCTCTGCAGGTTCTAACCCTCCACTCCCGTCTATCTCCCACCAGGTCCCCGTCCACCCCACATGCCACCATATCCCTACGGAAGACCTGCTCCCACGTTAACTTTGGCCTCCCCCTGCCCCAGGTGCTCCCGACCACCTGCATTCCTGGTATGGCCCTAACGAGCTCCTCATCCCCTCTTCTCATTATGTGACCATAACACCTCAGCCTATTTTCCCTCATCTTTTCGGCAACGTGTTCCTAATTCTATCTGCTCTTGACACCCCACTCGTGTACCGCAGCATTCACATCTCAGCTACTTGCATTCTAGTTACATGGCTTTTCCTCACTGCCCAGCACTCTGAACCGTATAGCATAGCTGGCCTAACCACTGTCCTGTAGAACTTCCCTTTCAACTTGATTGGGACCCTCCTATCGCACAGGACTCAACTTGATTGGGACCCTCCTATCGCACAGGACTCAACTTGATTGGGACCCTCCTATCGCACAGGACTCCACTTGCCTGTTTCCATTTCAACCACCCCACATTGATTCTATGGGTCACATCCAAGTCTATCTCCCCATTGCTTTGAAAAGTTGATCCTAAGTACTTTTACCTCCTGCACCTTTTTCACCTGTTCACCCCTTTTACGTATGTCTGTGCCGTTTTCTTGACCCTCCCAATTAAAAGCTAAGTACTCAGTCTTATTCATGTTAATCTTTAGCCCTCCGTTTTCCATTGTTCCTCTTATATCATTTAGTCCCTTCTCTATCTGCTCTCTGCTGTCACTAATGTTCCCTATATCGCCAGCAAAAGCCAGGCACTGTGGGGCCCATTCTCCTACACCCGTCAGCAGTTCGTCCAATACCAGTATGAAGAGATATGCACTAAGTGCTGAACCTTCGTGCACCCCAGCCTTCACTGGGAAGCCCCCAGTGTTACCCCAAGGCGTCTTTACCCTGGCTATGGAGCCATCATACATATCCTGGACTCTTCTTATCAACCCCTCTTGTACCCCCCGTTTCTGTAATACTTCGTTGGACACTGTCATAGGCCTTCTCCAGGTCGATGAAGATGGCGTGGAGATCTTTCTTTGCTGCCCTATAATTTTCCACCATCTGCCTGAGAATGAAGATTGGCTCCATTGTGGACCTACCTGGCATAAACCCAAACTGATTTGCACGGACACTAGTACTATCCCTTAGGCGACACTCCATTGCTCTCTCCCAAAGCTTCATGAAGTGGCTCATATAGCTTTATACCTCTATAGTTGCCACACTCTTGGACATCCCCTTTACCCTTGTAGAGTGGTAGTATCCAACTCTCACGCCATGCAGATGGCATTCTATCTCCACTAGCTATCTTATTGAAAAGTTTCACCAGCCACCTGGTACCTGTCCTCCCTAAGCTATGCCATACTTCAATGGGGATTCCATCTGGGCCTACAGCTTTTCGACCTTTCATCTTCTTAAGTGCCCTGGTTACCTCCTCCTCAGTTACACATTCCACTGCCCCTGCTGTTGCAGGATTGGTGGTACTGTCCTCATCTATCCCCACTTCATTCAAGAGGTTTTGGAAGTACTCCTCCCACCTCTGCTTTACCATTGTTGGAGAGAGCAAGACCCTACCTATGCTATCCTTCACTGTTTTGGCTTGGGGTATATCTTTTGCTGCCCTATCTCTAGCCTTGGCTAGCTTGAAAACTTCTCTCTCCCCTTCCTTAGTCCCTAATTGCTTGTAGAGGGCCTCATACTTCTGGTGCTTGGCCAGGGCAATCTTCCTCCTAGCAATGGTCTTGGCCTGCCTATATTGAGTCTTTGATGCCTGGTCCCCTATCTCTTGCCACCTGTGGAAAGCAGTCTTCTTTTGCTTGATGGCTGCTTCCACCTCCTCATTCCACCACCATGTTTGCCTGTTACCCTGGACTGTGCCTCCCACTCTACCCTGCCCCAAGATGGTTTTCCCACTGGCTCTAATTTTTCGGGCAACCCTGTCCCACATGGCGTCTGTTGTCCCTTCCCAATCCCAGTCTACTTGCCTGTGCACTTCTTGTGCAAATTCCTCTGTTTTGATGGGTAGTTTCCACCACCTGATAACCTGCTCTCCTTTCCAAGAATGTGCCCTGCCTGCTGCTTTCACTAATGGTTCTAACATTAGTAGCTGATGGCCACATTCTTTTTGGAAATTTTCACTGGGGAGTGCCCAGCAATCACGAACCTCTGATCTATGCCTCCCTCTGACCATAAAGAATTCTATTTGTGACATCCCTTGTGGTGACTGGTATGTGATAAGGTGCTTGTCCCTCTTCCTAAACCATGTATTTGCCAATGCAAGGCCAAGTGCATTTGCTGTGTCAAAGATTTGCTGCCCATCAGTGCTTACTGTTCCATACCCCCATCCCACATGGACCTCCCCATAACCCTGGCTGTCTTTGCCTACATGGCCATTAAAGTCCCCCCAATAACTAATCGCTCATTCCCCTGGCATTGCCCTACTGGTACCTCCAGTGAGTGCACCAAGTCCTCAAACTCCGTCTGGAAGCCATCCTTTGTGGGCTCATCCAGACCTGCCTGGGGGGCATATGCACTGATGAGGTGCAGCACTACTCCTCTCCAAAACACTGTAACTAACATGAGCCTGCTATTGACTCGTTTCACTTGGGTGACCCCTTGTTTAAGCTCACTATCCAATACTATGCCCACCCCATTTTGCCCCCCCCTCACTAGCAGTATATATAAGCTTGTATCCCTCCCCAAGGGCCCTTGATCTGTTCCCTTTCCATCTAGTTTCTTGGAGGAAAGCTACCTGGATCCTCCATCGCCTTAGTGTGTTAGCTAGTTCCCCTGATTTACCTGTAAGGGACCCCACATTCCATGTTCCGAATCTAAGATTTACCCCTTTGCCGCCTGCACATGCCCCGACTGGGGTCACCCCAGCCGGGCCTCTCGAACCCGCAGGAATGCTGGCGCTTCTTGCAGTGGGGGATGCCGGCCGACCCCACAGAGGAAACTTGGTGCACTATCAGCCATGGGGTACGAGGTCCCAACCCCCATGGCATTGAAAACTACTAGCGAACCCCTATTGGCTGCCAGTGTTGAGGTCTTAATCCCCCACACTGTATGGGGCCTCATAACATTTACAATAATAATAATAATACTGTGCTAACTCTAACACCCCCCCCCCACAACACTCCCAACACCCAAAACCCAAAACAATAACAGCAACAACAACAACACCAGCAACACCAGACGCTAGCAATAGAAACAGTAGTAGTAATGAAACTTAAAAACTATTTAAATAATAATATTAATGATAGTAATAATAAACATAATAATAATACAATGGATTAAAGGTAATTGATGCTGTGGGGGGTCGGTGCGAGGCTGCAAAGGCAGCATGGTCACTGCCAATGCAGACGATGGGAGCGGTAGAACAACTCACATGAGGTTAGGCTTAAATGCCCAACCTCGCAATAAGTTCCCCCTCCTAAAAAAACACCACCTCACCCACAGTCCTACCTGCTGCTGGAAACGGTGGAGTTAAACCGCCTTGAAAAATGCGGTTTTTACCCAGAAAAGGTTGTAAGGATTTCAAAAAGAGGAAAAAAATCGCCGGTCACGAGAAAAAAACAAACGCATCCAACCAGCGCCACCTAGTGATCCACGAATATTAATAGGCAATTCCCAAAGCCTGCTTAAATATGGAAAGAAAAGTTTTAACAAGAAAAGAGGAATCATTACTGGTCCAAAAAGGCAGAGGAGTCCAACTTGTGGATCATGGAGTTCAACCAATCAGAATTTAATCGTTTATAATTTAGTTGAGGGGTACAATGGTGGGATAGAGAGTGGAAGACTGGATGAGAAAGATTTCCAGAGAAAGAAAGAATAAAGTGGTCTACCCGATAGTCACAATTATAGAGCACAATTAGATTCAATGGGGGCAGTGGCGATGGGCACACTTGCCTAGAAGCCTGAAACTCACGAGCCCGCCCTGGGTCAACGTTAAATCACCAAGGGGTTGTAGTGTTAAATTCGTGACAGATTGTGCATCAAATATCCAAACATGAGACAAAATGGTTTGGAAGCCATGGCCTTGATCTGTGGGCCTATATGTATAGTGTATTCTAGGCACCCCCCACTCCAGCTACCTGTAGAATACAGCCATTCTTTTGTGCTCTCGACTGTGGCTCCTATTGTACCCTGGCCTAGAATGGCTTCCCCACATTTTCTATGATTTCTATCAACCCTTGCCCACATGACATCTCTGTTTGTTTGTTGGCATTGTTGGTTCCACAACTACTTTGACACATGACATCAGCAGTCCCTTCCTTCTTCCCAGTCTATTTCTTCAATTAATCTGTTTTGGTGGGGAATTTCCAATACCAAATAACATGCTATCCTTTCTGTGAATTTGCCTTACCTGCCTCTTATTCTAGGATTTCAAATATAAGTTACCAAGGGCCACAGATGTGTTTGAACATTTTTAACGAAAAACATTCAGGCTGATGAAAGAAATATAAACTAAGGCCTGATGGCTGCCTTAAATTTAAATGTTGAGAGTACCGCAGGAATACAATATGGGCAGGTTATACCCACATGAAGGATTTTTATGTGTTTCAAATCTTCATCTAGTGTTCAAAGTTACAATGTATTGGAATTTAATTCATGAATAAAGGCTCAGCCACACAAAATGCAATCTGCCACAGTGGGCAGCAATCGTTGTAACATTGCATTATGGTATATTAGGAGCAACGGCGGCCTTACCCATTGTGAGCCTCTGGGCGGGAGGTCTTTGCAAGGCCCTTTGTCCTTCATGAAAAGTATTTGATGCAAAAGTAGGTCTGGTTGTCTAGCTTTCTTTTGATAGCTCGTACTACATAATGAATTTTTCAATTATGTTTTGAATGAATGAATTAGTTAACTAACTGTATTTTAATTTACCGTTATGTTACAACCTTAATAAATAATTAAGGATCAAAATCAAAAGTTTTAAATAAAAAATATAGGTAAAAAAATCTATATTTTTTTAAATTTGCTTGGCGCAAGGCCCCTGCAAGAGTGAGGCCCCAGGCGATTGCCCTGTTCACCACCCTCTAAGGCCACCGCTGATTAAGAGGGTCACATAGACAATGATTTGTCTCAACGATTTATTTTAGATCTCAGTGGGTAGTGATCTGGATGCACAAATTCACAAAATTAGCAAGCTAATTTTTTGCAGCAAAAATTCTAGGATGTTAATCTCTAGCTATTGTTAGCAATTTGCAAAGATATTGTTTAAAATTAAAATGTTGAAACTAAAAGGCACCTAAACAATTCAGTTCACTGGGGCATAAGGAAGGGAAGGGTGCTTGGACATCCATCAGCAGTTGGCTTTGGTATACTTTGATATAATTGATAGTGCTGATTTAGAAGAGATAAGCACCTATTGTGAAGTTTTATTTGCCATTTGCCAGTTGGTCAATAGTGCCATGCATGTATTGTGATGAATGAACCACATAGGTCCAAGTTTCAAATCAATAGCCATGGCTTTAAAATTTTGTATACAGTATTTCTCCAGTGACAGTGCACATCCTTGGCAATTTCACATAGATGGCTCAAAAATGCAACATCAACAACTTTGTCAAGAAAGTATATCTAGTTTACTTTAAAGTGCCACTTGGAGATCAACACAAAAGTTGGGCTCCTCACAAAGTCTGCAAAACCTGTGTTGAAACCTCGTGGTCATGGTCTCAAGGAAAGAATGCCAAACTTAAGTTTGGTGTACCCATGGTTTGGAGAGAACCAACAAACCATTCTGAAAACTGCTACTTCTGCCTTGTAAATGTCAAAGGTTTCAATAAGAAAACCAAACGTCATTTGAAATACCCAGATATTCCTTCTGAAATTTGACCAATTGCATGTGCACTGTAAGGAAATACCTGTACCAGTATTTTCTGACCTGCCAGAGATTTCTGATAAAACCATCAGTACACTGACAGCTACTACAGATGAAGATGATGAGAAGGATGTTTTTGTGCCATCTGATGAGGATTGTGAAAAGCCATTCCTGTTCAGTCAGCCTGTGCTAAATGAACTAGTCAGAGATTTGTATTTGCCAAAGCAGGCTTCAAGGCTTCAAGTAAAAAGACTGCTGAAAACCTGGCACTAGTGTCTCTTTTTATCAACACAGAGAAGCAGAGCTTAAAAAGTACTTCCATTCTGATGGTCAACTTGTGTATTATAGTGATATTGAAGGCAGGGCATCGAACCATTATTTTCTTGCGTTCCAGTTTCGGTTACGGTTCACGTCAAATAAATATTTCGGTTCTGTTAAGGTTTTTGTTCCAGTAAAAAATAACGGTTTTTCTGGTTTACAGTTTTTGGTTTCACTCCGAATATTAATGTTTTTAAATTAATATTTTTAATAATTGAAAAAATTACATAATTTTAAAATACAGTAGAATATACTTAAGATATCGATCACCATCATCATCATTTCACCCTTATCCCACCTAAGGCAGGGTTGAGTCTGTGGGTTCTAATCATGCACTTCCATCTTTCCCCCACTGCAAGGCTACCTTATACTCATTCCTAATTCTATCACTTCTTGACACCCCACTCATCTACTGCAGCATTCCGTTCTCAGATACTTGCATTCTAGTGATGTGGTTCTCCCTCACTGCCCAACATTACCCTGTTCAACTTCCCTATCACACAAGACTCTGCTTGTGAAATGGGACACACTGTACATGCACATTTTCGGTACATACAGTATGTGCAGTGTGTTTCTGATGGTTAGAATGATTTTGGACCCCATGTTTGCGCCCATATTTGCCAATGTGAACACTCCATTGGTGTAAATAGTGGCACAAGATGTAATTTGTGCAGAGATGTTTCACACATAGGATGATTGAATGACATCTGACAGGCTGTTATGTTTCAACAGGTTTTTACAGATGTCGAACTGATAAGAGCGGTATTTTTTTTCGGTTCTGGTTTTTGTTCCAAGCAAAAATAACGATTTTACCAGTTTTAGGTTTTCACTTTCGTTCTGGTTCGATTCCCTGATCGAAGGGCTTTCGCCTTCATACAATTCAAGTGAGTGGAGATGGTTTATTGGCTCCATCCCAGTTGGCCACTCAGTAAAGATGAAAGAAGAATATGAAAGCATCAAGATTATTCTTGAAAGATGGAAATATCATGTGTATCAATGGATAATTTGTGTGGATTTGAAAATAGTTTACTGCTGGGCCAGCAAGCAGGTTACACAAAATACCCCTGTGACCTGTGCTATTGGGAAAGTAGGGCTACAGGATCCCACTGGGTCGAAAGGTTAGACCACCAAGAGGCATTTTGAGGCTTGGTGATAAAACATCATTAATGATCCTCTGGTTGATAAGAAAAATGTTGTCTTTCCCACACTGCATATTAAACTTGGTTTAATGAAGCAATTTGTCAACGCCCTTGATGGCAAAGGAGACTGCTTCAATACATGTTTCACCATTCCAAGTTTGAGTGATGAGAAGAAAAAGGCAGGAATATTTAATGGACCTCAGATAAGAACACTGCTCAGAGAGTCCCTATTCATAACAACAATGACTGCAGCAGAGGCTAGAGCTTGGAATGCTTTCTCTTGTGTGGTGCAGAATTTCTTTGGGAACAGAAAAGCTGAGAACTATGAAAAGATTGTTCTTGAGTTTCCAAGCACTTGGCTACAGAATGAGTATAAAGCTGCACTAGTTATATTCTCACTTGAGTGAATTTCCAGAGAGCCTGGGTGATGTTAGTGCAGAACAAGGTGAATGCTTTCATCAAGATATTAATGTAATGGAAGATTGCTACCATGGCTGATGGGACATTAATAGGATGGCAGATTACTGCTGGAGCTTGATGAGATATTCCAAGTTTTGTGTATCACAGAATGTCAAAGAAAAGAAAATTTATTCAAGTCTAGCTTGGACAAAACTACCAATAATACACTTTTTATACTTCAATGTCTATTTCATTCTGTAAGAGATCAAAATTGCATTTCTGCAAAAACTGCAGTATTTTATTGCTTGAAAACCTGATGTGGTAGACAAAAATTGATTGAATATTTAGATTCACCACACGAAACTGATCTTAAATCCCTTGCAAAGCCTTCTGTCAGAAAAACTGTGTAGACCAGCATAATCAATTAAAGTAAATCAATGTACTTAAGTCTGACCTTCGAGTTGTTATAATTAGAACATCAGCATCTCATTTCCCTCCTGAGGCAGTGTTGAGTCTATGGGTTCTAATTATCCACTCCAGCCTATCCCCAACCACATCCCCTTCCACCCTTCATGCCTCCATGTCCCTTTGCACTGACTGCTCCTATGTCCTCTTTGGTCATCCTCTCCCCCTAATGCCCCCAATTACCTGCAGTCCTGTAATGGATCGAAAAAGCTCCTCCTCCACCTCCTCATCACATGCCCATACCACCTCTACTGATTCTCTCATCTTTTCTGCAATGTCTCCCACCCCCAAGCTACCTCTAATATAATCGTTTCTGATTCTGTCAGCTCATGACATCCCACACATGTAGCGCAGCATTCGCATCTCAGCCACATGCATTTGCCTTTTATGGTTCTTCCTAATGCCCATCATTCTGAGCCATACAGCATAGTGAGCCTAACAACGGTTCTGTAGACTTTGCCCTTCAACTATATTGGGACCCCGCTTACCAATCTCCACTTCGGTCATCCTGCATTAATCCTGTGGGTTACATCAGAATCTATTTCTCCATTGCTCTTAAAAACTGATCTGAAATATCATCACTCTTGTGCCACCAGAATTGCCTCTCCTCTTCAATGAATCTCACCCCCTTGACCCGCGCTACTAAAATTGAAAGCTGTCTTTTCCAGCTGTCTTAATGTCTTGTAGGCCCTTTTGTGCATCCTCTTTGGACTCCTCTAGCCTTCCTACATCAGCAAATACCAGGCACTAAGGGGTCCATACTCCTACTCCTGTCAGCAGCTCATCCATTACTAGAGTGAATAGATATGGGCTAAGTGCTGACCCTTGATACACACCAACCTGCATGTTGAAGCATGCAGTGTTTCCCCATGCTGTCCCCACCCTAGTGATGGAACCATCATACATATCCTGCACTACCCTAATATGGCCTTCATCCACCCCTTTCTTAAAACGTTCTACAGTACCTGTCAACATCAAACGCCTTCTTGATGTTAATGAATACTGCATGGATGTCCTGTTTTGCTGCTCTATTTTAGCAGCGAATTGCGTTGGGCACACCAGTTCTCGTCTGATCACTGAAGTTAAGCAGTGCAACGCCAGCTAGTACTGACATGGGTGGCCGCTTGGGAAAACTGAGTTTGGGAAAGGAGTGTAAGAGTATGCACATAGAATATTATGAAGTGGTTCTCCTCAACTAATAAAGTTACAGACTTCAAAATTTTATTACACATTCCTTATTTCTTTATGAAACATTAGACTAACCCTCTAGTGGGATCGTTATCAGGTTAACTGTGTGGAGGATCATCCAGCTTACAGGTGCATACCTTGATTGAGTGATCTCCCACATTGAGTTCTTCCTTGTTTTTCTTCAGGAGTGCCATCTTCTAATTCAGAGCCACTGTCATGATCTGAACTTTCCACCCCAAAGTCACTAGGGATGTAGGAGTCATCAGAATCAAGTTCTGAGTCAGAAGCTTCACCTTCTAAAGCAAGTGCAACCAGTCTCTGTGTGTATTCAGAATATACAACTTACCATTGGCGTTCCTCAGCCACTTTCCCTTAAAACCAATGAAAAAAATATCCCAGAAATGTGCAGAAAGTCCTTATATGGGATTCTCAGCTCCATAGATGGATTATGGTATGGAGCTTTAGTGGGATTCTCTGTCTGAAGGGCGGATTTTGACATTGTATTTCAGTAGGATCCTCCGCCTAATAGGCAGGGTAGGTTATAAGAAAACCAGGCTTATCTTGAACAGAAGTGATGTGGAAGTGGCAGGATCCTTTTTCAGTCAGGGGCATGAAGTGGCTGAAGCACATAATGGCAGGCACTCATATTTCAGGAAAAGTGTGACCCCTAGTGGCCCAGAGGAAAACCTACTCTGCCTGTGAGGTGGATGATCCCACTAGAGGGTTAAGTTTCAATAATTTGTGAAAAGGCATATATAAATGAAAAATAAAATTCAACAAAATGGTATTTGTGTACTCTTGGCCTACCAGGTGGGCAAGAGTATGCAAGTAGAGTGATTAAGGGAATACACTAACAGCAGTAACAAACAAATGGCCCACTGCCTTCATAAGCAGAGCAGTTCTCATGCCACCACTCCTTGCAGATGCCCCACTGAATCCAGTTTTCAGAATATGAACATCAACATCTGGGCATCATCATCATCATCATCACCACACCCTTGTCCCACCATGGCAGGGTTGGGTCTGTGGGTTCTAGCCCTCCACTCCCATCTGTCTCTCACCACGTCCCCGCCCACCCCACACACTGCCATGTCTCTCTGGACAACCTGTTCCCACATCTGATTTGGTCTCCCCCTACCCTGGATGCTGCCGACCACCTGCATTCCTGGGATGTACCTAACGAGGTCCTCTTCCCCTCTTCTCATAACATGTATCATCATTTTTGGAAAGGCTTGTTGGGGTGGAACTTGTGGATGGGCCTTGGTCATGCTTTCCAAATTTCAGTTGTCTATGCATATTTGACTTCCTTTTTGCAGACTTCATTCTTTTCTCACTTGCTTTTTCTGCTTTTCCCTTCCCTAATTTCTTTTCTCTTTTTCTTCTAAGCAAGTTTTGAAATGTGAAGATTTCTGATCTCTGTTTGCATACTTCTGATCTGAAGCTTGCATACTCTAGGACTACTATGTGGTGTTTTGCAGCATGGACTGTAGATGCCAAAACGTCATAGACAGAGAAGGGCTAACCACTACATTTTGTTGCACATGAAATGTACTTTATTATGAGAGCCACTAGGTTGCACATAAGCATTGTTTGTGCGATTATCAGCATCTAAACTTTTGCATTTTTTTGAGCAATTATTGATGCCGTTGGTGGGGATAGGACCACCCGACTGCAAGGCAAGGACCCAGAGGTCTCACATACGGTAGGACTGTGGTTGGGTATGTGCTTTGACAGTGAGGAGAGCATGATTTTGGGGTTGGGCTCTAAAGCACATGGCCTTGCATTGGCCAATACATGGTTCAAAAAGAGGGAAAAGCACCTAATCACCTTTCAATCACCACAGGGTAGGTCCCAGATAGACTTTTTCATGGTTAGGAAGCAGCACAGGGCAGAGATCTGAAACTGCTGGGCACTACCCTGTGAGGATTTCTAGAAGGAGAGAGGGCATAAGCTGCTCATGATAGAATTACTAATGAAGGGGACAGTTAGGCAACATACCTGGAAGGGAGAATCAGTTATTAGGTGGTGGAATTGCCCACCAAGGCAGATGAATTACAGCAGGAGGTTCTCAGCCAGGTTGACTGGGAATGGGATGGGTCAGCCAATGCCATGTGGGACAGGGTTGGTAGGAAGATTAGGAAGTGTGGTGAGGCTCTCTTAGGTAGGGGTAGAGTAGGAGGAGTGTATCAGGGTAGGCAGACACAGTGGTGGAATGAGGAGGTGGACGCTGCAATCAAACTAAAGAAGGTAGCTTTCCATAGGTGGAGGGAAATAGGGGACCAGGTTTAAAAGATAGACTATGTTAAGGCAAAGAAAAATGCCAGAAGGACCATTGCCCCAGTAAAGTATCACAAGTATGAGGCATTATATGAAAAATTGAGGACAAGGGAAGGAGAGAAAGCAGTTTTTAGACTGGCTAAAAACAGGGATAGAATGGGTAAGGACGTTACCAGGGCTATAACAGTCAAGGATACCAATGATAGGGTGCTGTTCCAGACACCAGAGGTTATCAAAAGGTGGGAGGAATACTACCACAGCCACTTAAATACTGCCTGGTGTAACAGCCACAGCAAGCAACCCAAGCATTTCCCAGGCAGTGGACAGGGTGAGTGAGGCTGAAATCGTCAGAGCCCTTCACAAAATCAAAGGTCACAAAGCTGTAGGCTCAGATAAGATCCCAATCGATGTTTGGCACACCTTGGGAACCACAGGAATCACATGGCTTGGGAAGCTTTTTAATAAGTTAGCAAAAGGTGATAGGATACCATCTGCATGGCAAGAGAGTTGGATGATTCTTTTGTTCAAGGGCAAGGGTGACGCCCAGGACTGTGGAAACTATAGAGGCATTAAGCTAATAAGCCATTCTATGAAGCTGTGGGAGCGAGTCATAGTGTCGCCTCAGACAGCAAACTAGGGTCCAGAGAAACCAATTTGGGTTTATGCCTGGTAGGTCCACCATGGAACCAACCTTTATATTAAGACAGATGATAGAGAAGCATAGAGTAGCAAAGAAGGACCTCCATGCAGTATTTGTTGACCTGGAGAAGGCTTATGATAGTGTCCCTAGACAGGTACTGTGGAGCCATTTTAAGGAAGAAAGGGGTTGATGAGGGACATATTAGGATAGTGCAGGATATGTATGAAGGTTGCATCACTAGGGTGAGGACAGCATGGGGAAACACTGCACGTTTAAATGTGCAGGTTGGTGTGCATCAAGGGTTGGCACTTAGCCTATATTTATTTACTTTGGTAATGGATGAGCTGCTGACAGGAGTTGGGGAATGGGCTCCTCAGTGCCTGGTATTTGCTGATGATGTGGGAAGGCTGGAGGAGTCCAAAGAGGATGCACAAAAGGGCCTACAGGACATTAAGACAGCAGTGGAAAGTGGGGGTCTTAAGGTGAACATGAAGAAGACAGAGTACCTAGCATTCAATTTTACAGACCAGGGGCAAGGGGGTGAGATTCATTGTGATAAGACAGTTTCGGTATTTAGGCTCAGTTTTCCAGAGCAATGGGGAAATAGATTCTGATGTCACCTACAGAATTAATGTGGGGTGGCTGAAATGGAGGCAGGCAAGTGGGGTCCTGTGCGACCGCCGGGTCCCAATAAAGTTGAAGGGTAAGGTTTACAGAACCGTCGTTAGGCCAGCTATGCTGTATGGGTCAGAGTGTTGGGCAGTTAGGAAGAACCATGAACGGCAAATGCAAGCGGCCGAGATGCGAATGCTATGCCATATGAGTGGGGTGTCGCAATCTGACAGAATTAGAAACAATTACATTAGAGGTAGCTTGGGTGTGGGAGACATTATGTAGAAGAGGAGAGAGAACCAGAGGTAGAGGAAGACAAAAGCAGACGTGGGAGCAGGTGGTGCAAAGGGACATGGAGGTGTGCGGGGTGGAGGGGGATTTGGTGCTGAATGGGGGAGAGGGAGGATTAGAAACCACAGACCCGACCCTGCCCCAGGCGGGAGGAGGGTGAGATGATGATGAAATGTACTTTATTATGGAATAGGTATAAATAACATAACATAACGTGTAAATAACATAGAAAAGTATGAAAAGCATATTTTATCTAGTAGTTTAAAAACAAACAGGAGGAGATTGATGAAAATATGGTGTGTTCTTCTACTGTTATACACACACTATAGTGTCACAAAAGAAGTTTTTTTCAATGCAGCCAACATCATTAAATTTCCCTGCATACTCTTACCAGCCTTTCCCCTACTGCCAATACCCCAAAATCGTCACATTGGTGTAGAGGTTGTACAGTATCTGCATAAGAACTATGCTGTGGACGGGGCTCTAATGACCTTTGTAGTTGAAGGGTTCTAAAACACCAACAAACAACAACTTGCTGCTCTATGCTTCTCTATCATCTGTCATAGAATAAAAATCAGTTCCGTGGTGGACCTACCTGGCAAAAAACCAAATTGGTTTCCTTGGAAACTAGTTTTGTCTCTGAGGCAACATTCTATGACTCCCCCCCACATATTCATAAAATAGATCATTTGCTTTGTGCCTCCATAGCAGGGGTGGCCAACAAGTCGATCGCGAAGCCAATTTTGGTCAATCACTCATGATGTGACGATTTAAGACCCACCTTGGTGACGTATGGCTCTGTGTTTCTAGGTTTGCATCAGAGGTTTGAAGTTCGTTACTGGGCCGAGGTGGGTCCAGTATCGTATCTCCCCCTCCCCTCTTTGACTACGCCTACGACAACAAGTCGATCGCGACTCTTTTTTTAAGATAAAAAGTCGATCATGACAAATTTTTGATTTAAAAAGTAGGTCTTATGTACACAAAAGTTGGCCACCCCTGCTCTATAGCAATGTTTCCCAAACTTTTTTGCTATGCCCCACCTAAACCTTTTTAAAATTCATACCGTCCCCCTTTTAACATATGCATAATTTTTAATATTCAAAAATTGAAATGTTTGCTAAAGAACGTTTTAGAAATAAATCACTAGAAAATTATTGAGCAAACAAAGTAAGTATGTTTTTGAGCCATATAACAAAGAACTTAAATAGTAATTATATATTATTTAAATTTAGTAAGATAGATGCAAAGCATGTTCATGCATCTAAGGAGGTCTTAGGTGCAGTTAAATACCCCTCCACCCCTTCTTCCTATCCTATCCGGTTTCTTTCCATATCTGGGGAAAACGGTGCAATTTTTGGGGAAGGCGTCGCCCTTCCTTATTGTCAAAGCCATCAAGGGCGTTGCTGGTGACGTGACTTCAGTCAAGAAACTTTGCAATGGCACCTTGTTGGTGGAGGCATCTGCCCCTCACCAGATTGAGGAATTGCTAGAAATGTGGAAGCTCGGTGACTTCCCCATTGTGGTCGAAACCCATCACACCAAAAACACCAGTAAAGGTGTGGTGCGGTATTCCAACCTATGTGATGAGCCAGCAGAGAACTTAGTGGAGGAGTTCAGCAACCAGGGTGGGTCCGCCACACCTCAGTTCAACGGGATGGAGAATTCCAACCCTCTGACACCTTGGTGGTGCCCTTTGGTAGGCCCAGGATGACAGAGTACATCAGGGCTGGCTACCTTTGCTTGCTAGTACATCCTTTCATGCCAAGCCCCCTTCACTGCTTCAAGTGCTTCATATGGCCATGGCAAAGAATTCCCGTTCTGTCATGGCAATGTGTAGAACTTGTGGGCAGGGAGACCATTCCCCTCAGCCGTGTAAGACTGCACCTTGTTGCACCAAATGTAAGGGAGACCACCCCACCTCTTCTCGGATTGCCCCACCTGGTAATTGGAATGTGCAATCCAGGAGCTGTGTGTCAAGAAGGGTATCAGTTTTCAAGATGCATGGTAGCTGCTAGCCTTGCCAGGGACGCCGAGTCGTGGCTTGTCCTATACAGGTGCTGCAAAGGCAGCTGCTGTGCCATCTGTCTGGACCCAGACGGACATCCTACCACAACTCCCCCCACTCATCAGTTTGTTGCCCACTCAGGCCCACAGGGTCCATGGGATGCCAGTCTGTACTATCATTGGCTGCCAGATGGATCCTGACCACATTTAAGAGGCTTCTTCTGGCTCCACCACTGCCACTGACCCATTTTTGATCTCTCCAATAGTGACGGTACCAGCCTCTTTGGAGGCCACAGATGCCTCTCATCCAACAGAGGCATCTCCCTTGAACACCTCCCTCCCTGGCTCAGCCCAGCAAGCCCCTTCCACAGAGGTGGTGGTGGGTGAGGCAGGAGGGAAGAAACTGGGGACACCCCCACTCCTGGAGTGGCGCGTGCGTCCTTGGTTCGTCCACCCAGGCTCTCTGGCCAATGGCAGAAAGCACTGGGTAACAGCATGCTGCAACTGGGGCTTCCTCCTTTGAGATGGAGGAGGAAGACCCAATTGTAGGCACCTCTCCGTTTTCTGCAGTGGGACAGAGAAAAGCAGGGAATAGCAATAAACCTCCAAAACCCACCTGATGGTGAATCTCCTTCAATGGAATGGTCGAGGGTTTTCCCACAAGAGGGACGAGATCACAATGCTGATCTCATGGCACAACCCCATCTGCATCTCCCTCCAGGAGATCTTGTGCCATAGTGATACCACACTCTCGTTATGGGGCTACACCATGTATGCAGACACCCGGCGGCAGGGAAGCCACCCTGTGGGAGGGGTGGTTATCCTTATTCGGAATGGATGCATGCACGTCCCAGTCCAAGACCTCTCCAAGCAATGGCAGTCTCACTGCAACTGGATGTGCCCACCACCCTATGTTCCCGCTACATGCCTCCTGGGATTGATATCACTTGGACAGATCTCGACTCCCTCACAGCCCAGCTTCCCAGAACCTTTCTGATTATGGGTGATTTTAATGCCCATAATCCACAATGGGGCTTGGACAGCCACAATCCCCAAGGGCTCCTTGTGGAGCAATGGGTTTCACACAATGGCCTCATTGTTCTAAACACAGGTGCCCCCAAACATGTTATAACTGCCAGTGGTGATCTTTCCTGTATAGACCTCTCCATCTGCTCACCACGGCTGCAATGGGAGGTTCTGTCTGACCCTTATGGGAGTGACCACTTCCCCATCAGGATTAGCAGTGGAAGTGGGGCACTGCCCCAACAACCACCATGGTAGTGTCTGCATCGGGTAGACTAGGAGAAGTTTGCCTGTCGAATCCACTTTCCCCCACGGTGTAATTTTGATGGGGTCAACGATCTAGTGAGTCACTTCACTAAAGGAACCTGAAACATAGCATCTATTCTGCCATACATCACCTGCCCTCTATAATGGCGCCCTCTTCCAGAAAGTTCTTCACCTTATCCTCATCAAGAGCATTCCATTGCCAAATGACCCTTGGAAAAAAGGACCAGTAATATGAGTCTGTTCGGGCCCTGATCTCCTTCAGCTCCTCCTGCTATCTAAAGGACCTTCACAACCTATTTTCAACAGTCTGTTAAACAGTTAATGCTATTAGATGCCCGCCTCTGACAGAGTGAGTCCCACTCTAATTCTCTGATCATGCCTGACACACTCAATCTGTGAGAGAACCGACTTAGCACAACTCTTGCTGCCCTCCTTTGCACCATTCCAATTTCCCACGATAGATCTTGCCTAAACAGAAACCAAATTGGACTACAGTATTCCACAATTTGACCAACCCTTACTGAGAAGGGTCTCTCTTACCTCCTTGAGGATTTTAATTATATTTGGTGGCAGAACGAAATCGCTGCAGACTGGTGGGAGGCTATCATCATTCCCCACCCAAAGCCTGGAAAGTATAGTAGCTTCCCGACAAATTACAGGCCCATATCGTTGATGAGCTGTCTGTGTAAAACCATGGAACGCATCGCACCACCTTCTTGTCAATGGCTTCTGTGGCACTTGTGTCTGGAGACTGCAGCACGTGAGGCCTTTCTCCACAGACAGCACTTGGTGGCTGTCTTCTTTGATGCGGAGAAGGGATATAATACCACATTGGCGCCATGGTATATTTCAGACCTTGCACTGGTGGGGGCTCAGGGGTAATTTGCCCCTCTTCTCCATAGCTTTCTGTCTGACTGGGCCTTTACAGTGTGTGTGGGAAACACATACTCTTCAGCCTTTCTGCAGGAGAATGGTGTCCCACAGGGGAGCATTGTCAGTGTAACGCTCTTTGCTGTTGTGGTGAATGGCTCTTTGCTGTTCACCCCCTGGTACAGTCGTCCCTATTTGTGGACGACTTTTCCATCCGGTACCAGGCTGCCATAATGCACAGCATTCAGCGTCAGATAAAACCCACACTCAATAATGCCAATGAGTTTGCCAATTCATGTGGCTATAAGTTCTCCCCGGAGAAAACAACAGTCATGCACTTCTGTCATAAGCGAGGGCTTCACCCTATGCCTCAGCTTACCCTGATTGGCCACATCCTCCCAGTTGTCCTGCCCACTTTCTTGGTCTCCATTTGCTCCCACAATATTTTGGGGTGCCTGCAGGGAACTGACCTGACACTGCTGTCCCCTCCCCGATGCCCTCCCAATGGTGTGGCGGGCCATCCATGAAAAATTGGAGGCCCAGTGGTTTGTGGAGACCACCAAAAAACTCTACACACTGAAGGACACTCCAGTGCATTGGGTGTCCTCGTGCTGCCAGGTGCAGAAAGAAAAGGTTGTGCTTGCTCAGTTGCAAATCGGTCACACATTCTCATGCACTCCTACATACTATGGGGTGAAGATAAAATGTGGTGTTACTGCTGCCGGGAGCCTCTCACAGTGGCACACATCTTTAGTCACTGTGAGAGATACTGTGAACTTTGATGCCAACTTGAAGTCAGCCCAGAGCTCTCCACCTCATCTCAAATGTAATCTAGACGCTCTTTTCTTTCTGGTTTCTTGTCTTTTTATTTCTGTGTTGGTTTTGGCTTTTGGCCTTCTATGTTAATGTCTGTTTAGGCTTTTGCCAATTTTATCTGTGTCTCTTTTGGCTTTTGCTTTTTTATTTGTGTCTATTTAGGCTTTTGCCTGCATTATATCTGTGTTTATTTAGGCTTTTGTCTGCATTATATCTGTGTTTGTTTAGGCTTTTGCCCCTTTAAACCTTATGCCTGTTTTGGCTTTTGTCTTTATTTATTCCTTGTTATTTATTTGTCTATAGCGTTTTATTTGTTATTACTTTTAGTGGGCTTTCTCTCTTAACTATTGCCATCATGGTGGGTTGGCCATTTACACCCCCACCATGGTGATTGTCTTTCTGGGCCCTAATGACCTTTGTAGTCAATGGACCATAAAACACAAGCAAACTTAGTAAGATCCTTGCAATTGATGTTTGTTGGAAAGAGATTTTATGTCAGGTTCCAATTTAGTTAACTTCAATCCAGGCCTGGCTCGTGTGTTTCAGGCACCCTAGGCAATTGGGTCCACCACCATCCCCATTAAATTTTATGCAGTCTGAGCATCCCTCATGACCTGGCTGAGGGCCTCCTGTCGGCTCCAGATGAAATAAGTGAAGAAGATTTAGAAATTGTAAATGATGTAAAAGATACACAAGCACATGGATATTCAAATTCATATACAGTAAAACCCCCATTATCCGACATACAGATATCCAGCAATGAGAAATGGCACTCTTATGTCATAGGGAGGCATTAAATCTTTGGGCCTATCTTTCCAATATGGCAATAAATGTTTCCAAACTATTATAAAATTCATGGTACATCAAGTGGGAATCATTTTACAGTTATATAGCAATGCAATACGTTAACAAAGTGAGACAAATCAAATTATTCAAGCAAAGTGATATTCAAGATGTTTCCAAAAATATGGATTCTGTATAATGTGTTCACATAAATGACTGCTCTTAAGAATAATAATAAAATAACATACTGTGTTTCCCTTATATCAAGATGTACAAAATGCAAATAGTGTTTTGAAATACTGGGAATGTATTATCAGTTTTTCTGGAAATTGAGCCAGAACTTAAAATTTATCACAACCTTTCAAAAAATATACACAGTATGTCAACTGATGCACTTATACAGCTCTCTGCAGTGTGTTTTCTGGAACCTGGCCCAATGCATGGGCTTTATGAAAATGTATCAAAATGTAAAATGTTTTTCCCCCACAGAAGGCCCTGCAAAATATTTTTGAACATGGCCCCCAAAAGTTCACCCTGTCACCTCCTAACAGGCAGCTTAATCCCCTTGTTTTTGAGTAGGCTCATCATTAATAACTTTGTATCAAAATCTTTCTAACGATTTTTTATGCTCAAAGACCATGAAATAGTTACAGTATGATGAGGAGGACAAAAGGTGGAAAAGTCGTCCACAAATAGGGACGACTGTACCGCAGGGTGAATGGAGGAGGGAAAACCGTTCACTGCAACAGCAAAGGGCGTCACACTGAGTATGCTCCCCTGTGGGACACCATTCTCTTGCAGAAAGGCAGAGGAGTAGGTGTTACCCACCTGGACTCTGAAGGTCCAGTTGGACCAAAAGCTATGGAGGAAGAGGGGCAAATTATCCCTGAGCCCCCACTGGTGCAAGGTCTCAAATATGCCATGGCGCCATGTGGTATCATACGCCTTCTCCACATCAAAGAAGACAGCCAACAAGTGCTGTCAGTGAAGAAAGGCTTCACATACTGCAGTCTTGAGTGAGATCTAATGATCCACTGACGATCAGCCAGCACGGAAGCCACATTGGGCATTGGCAAGAAGGTGGTGCCATTCTAGATACCACACCAGACGCCAGTTTACCATTCGTTCCATGGTTTTACACAGACGGCTCATTGAGGGGTCCAAAGAGGATGCACAAAAGGGCCTACAAGACATTAAGACAGCAATGGAAAGAGGGGGGGTCTAAGAAGTAAACACGAAGAAGATGGAGTACCTAGCTTTCAATTTTAGTGGCCAGGGGCAAGAGGGTGAGATCCGTTGTGGCAGTGAGGGTACACCAGTGGTGTAAGAGTTTCGCTATTTAGGATCAGCTTTCCAGCTGACGTCACCCATAGGATTAATGCTGGTTGGCTGAAGTGGAGGCAGGCAAGTGGTGTCTTGTGTGACCACCAGGTCCAAATAAAGTTAAAAGGCAAAATTTACCAAACGGTCGTTAGGACCGCTTTGCTTTATGGCTCCAAGTGTTGGTCAGTCAGGAATAACCATGAAAGGAGAATGCAAGTGTCCGAGATGTGAATGCTGTGCTATATGACTGGGGTGTCTCGAGCTGACAGAGTCCATAATGATTACGTTAGAGGTAGGTTGGGGTAGGTGACATCGTGGAAAAGATGAGGGAGAAGCGGTTGAGGTGGTATGGGCATGCAATGAGGAGAGAGGAGGAGGAGGAGCTTATTAGGTCCATTATGGGTATGCATGTGATAGGGGGCACCAGGGGTAGGGGAAGACCAAAACGGACGAGAGAGCATGTGGTGCAGAGACATGGAGACATGCGGGGTGGAGAGGGACCTGGTGGGGGATAGGCGGGAGTGGAGGTTAAGAAACCACAGACCCGACCCTGCCACAGGCGGGAGGAGGGTACGATGATGCTGATGATGAAATCAGTCTATGTGTAGAAGAAAGAATATGGCAATTGCTATCAGAATAGGAATGGTCACAACCCCCCCCCCCCTTGCATAGCAACTAACCAGTAATTTTGGGGCCCTGCAGTTGCAAGATCATTAGAGCCCTATCCATTGTGTAGCTCTAATGCACAGAAACTATGCTAATGCAACGATTTTTGGGTATTAGCAGAACCCAGTTTTCCCCACTGGCCATCCAAGTTAGTACTAGCTAGGGGTGAGTTGCTTAATTTCAGATATTAGATGAGAACCAGTATGTCCAACCCAATAAGCTACTCACATCCAGCAATGTAGAACAATATGTCTGATTTGGAATATGCTGTGCATGAAACTCATACGTTATTTAGTTTTTATATTATTTGGATAAATGTTTCAACATAAGGCATATCTTCCCAGTGTCAAACTTGCAATTAGCATAAAGTGATGTTTACATAGAAAGTTTGAAAACTGCACTCTAAAACTTCCCTGGAATTAGAAGGGATTTGAATTTTTTGCAGCACAGGGGTGGATCAATGGGGAGCATTTCATAAAAAAGGTCACCCAAAGTATTTGGAAATACAGTCAAACTCGGATATAACACACACCTTCGGGACTGCTCCTGTCTCTGTCTTATAACCGAGTGTGTGTTATAACAAAAACAATGCTAAATGATGCCAAAGCTATTTTAATGGAACAAAAATATGCTAATTTCAAGATAATTTCAACCTAGATTAGTCGACCTAGACTTGTATAATTATACTTCAAGACGCACACACTTGCAGTCAGCTGCAATTTTGTCAGATTCCACACTGCTGAGAATTTTATCCTTTTATTATCATCATCATCATCTCACCCTTCTCCCGCCTGAGCTAGGTTTCGGTCTGTGGGTTCTAATCCTCCACTCCCGCCTATCCCCCAACAAGTCCCCTTCCACCGCACATGCCACCATATCCCTTTGCACCACCTGCACTCACGTCCGTTTTGGTCTTCCTCTACCTCTGGTGCCCCCAACTACCTGCAGTCCCACAATGGACCTAATAAGCTCCTCCTCTCCCCTCCTCATCACAAGCCCATAACACCACAAACGCTTCTCCCTCATCCTTTCCGCACTATCTGCCAACCCCAAGCTACCACTAACGTAGTCGTTTCTAATTCTGTCAGATCATGACACCCCACACATGTAGCTTAGCTTTTGTATCTCAGCCGCTTGCATTTGCCTTTCATGGGTCTTTCTAACAGCCCAACACTCTGAGCTATAGAGCATAGCAGGCCTAATGACAGTTCTGTAAAATTTGCCCCACTTGCCTGTCTTCACTTCAGCCATCCTGCATTAATGCTACGGGCCGATTTCCCCATTGCTCTGGAAAACTGATCCTAGATAGGAAAACTCTTTCACCATATAGCCTTACTTAAGCTGTGGGGTATGCCATCTAGTTTCATGTTACAGCTGTTTGTTATATCGGAGGTCTCTCACACGTTGAAAGTGCTGTAGGGAGAAAACCAGTTGTGTGTTATATGCAATATCCGAGTGTGTTATAGCCAATCAATTTCTATATACTTATGCATTAGTGCTGGCTTGGACTTTCCCTTGTGTGTGTTATAAGCCGAAAAGTGTTATAACCAGGGTGTGTTATAGCGAGGTTTGACTGTACTTAAAAATGGTAATGAAACTTTTTAAAGTCATACAGAAAGTTATAGCACAAGTTTATATAGTGTAATTTTTAAAGTAAGCAATGCCTTTATTTCAAAAACTACCCCATATAGGTAATAATCGTTAGGGAAAACTTAGAGTTGATGGAGGGGACATTGATTTCCTAAAACAGTTTGGAAATTTTGGCAGTCGATTTTTCAGACTAATTCAAAGTTACATTTTGTTCAAAAGATGTGGGTATTTTTAACTATCACATCAGAAAGCTCTAGAAAATGAAAAATTTTGATATAGAATATTCCTACACCTCAAATTAAAAATAAGCCTTCCAAACTGCATTAATGACGATATGTTAATTGCCTGTGGCTGCAGGATTTTGTCTCAGGTATGGAGCTCAGCAAATTGTCACTGTTATGTGCCCCAAATAGCTAACTTTGGGAGCACAGAATTGGAGTGCAGACTTTGCTATCTTGGAGCTCAAACCAAGTCTGCACTCCAAGTTAGCTAGTTGGAGTGGCTAAGTGCAACAATCTGTTGAGTTGCATAACTGAGACAAAATCCTGTAGCCACAGGCCATTAACAAATCCCCATAAATGAAGATTGGAAGACTTATTTTTAATTTTAGGTTTAGGAACATGCTATATCAAAATTTCTCATTTTTCAAGAGCTTTGTGATGTGATAGTTAAAAATACCCATATCTATCGAAAAAGAATGCAACTTTGCCTTATCCTGAAAAAACTACTACCGAAATTTCCGAACTGTTTTAGGAAATGAATTTCCCCCTCCATGAACTATAACTTTTTCCAAAACAGTTGATCCCATATCTTCTTGTTTTTGAGATAAAGTCATTGGTTACTTTAAACATGCACCCTGTATGTGCAGTAAAACCCGATTATAACGTTTTGTTGGGGACCAAAGGGAACAAACGTTATAACAGTGACAACGCTATAGCCATGATATGCTTTTTTTGGTTTTTCTATCCACAATACTTATTAGATTGCATATATATGTCATGTAGTGGTAAAACAACGTCATGTGGGGGTACATAAATGATTTCTCTATATGTGCAGTAATCAAGAATTGATGATTGCTTCACAGTGGATGGTTGCTTCCACCAGGGAGCAGTGATTGCGTTGGACACACGAGTTCTCATCTGATCACTAAAGTTAAGAAGTGCAACCCAAGCTAGTATGGACATGGGTGGCCGCTTGGGAAAACTGGTTACTACTAATACCCAAAAATCGTCACATTAGTGTAGTGTCTGTTCAGTTTCTGCATAAGAACTATGCTGTGGATGGCGCTCTAATGACCTTGTAGTTGATGGGTCCTAAAACACCAGCAAACAAATAATGCTTCTACCTCTGGATGTTGAGGCACACATATCCTCTGGTATCTTGCATGACCTCTACACAAATTCATTGCATTTTGTCACAATTGTTGATAGCTGTTTTGAGAGTGGTATTAGGAATCCCAAATTGTCTTACCACCTCAATTCTAGGTCGCTTGTGTTATTGGTACTAAAACCACACATTAGCAACGTTGAGTGGTCTGTTCGTGTACAATGTATGTAATGAACAGCTTATGTTGTACATTCTGCACATATGCAACATTCCTAATCAGTACATATGTACATATGATTTGGAAATTTTTCATATCTATGATAGGATAAGAAAAACTTGGCTGCCCACCAGGACCCTGCAAAAGTTATAGCCGTGATAACAAACGGTATATCTGAGACCCTTTACCATTAAAAGCCATAGGTTCTGCCAGGACCAGCCCAAACAGACACTATAGCCATGAAAACGTTGTAGCCATGAACGTTATAAACATCATATATATATATATATATACATGTAATAGAGTCATAAAAGAAAACGTTCATTTTGATTAAATATAAGACATTTAGTATTAAGTATCATATTTTAAAGGTTGTCCAATATCTCATAAAGTAGAGCCAATTTCACAAAAGTAGTGACATTTTTGAAATCAGCACCCTCAAAATAATCTAAATTCATTCTCATATTCTTGGCAACTGAGAAAAAATTTTTTTTTGTAGACGTGTGTCATAAATTTCACTCAACTAGAAATTCAAGCCCATAATAACCCCTCTAAAGTGAGAATTATTGCCCCAGATGACCCCTATTTTATGTAAGTAAAGGGAAAATTATAGTTTATTATACTTTCATGCAAGATAAATGGCCACCCTGATTAAAATCAATTGGGGAGGGTTAAAAACCTTTAATAGAAAGCAGCTGCAAACCACCCTTAATTAAAAACCCTCACCTTGAAACCAATAGAAGAAAAATACAGTGAGTATAACAACAAATGCAGAGAGAGAGAGAGAGAGAGAGAGAGAGAGAGAGAGAGAGCGAGAGAGAACAGAGAAGGAGAAACGTTTGGCAGACGTGATGCTGAGAAAGTTAGGATCCAATACAAGAAGTGATGCCAACATGCTGAGGAACACTGAACATTAATACAAACTGAGAGAAAAGCTAAAGCTCTCCCTGGATAAGTGATCCACATCAAGTTCCTGCCTTAGGAGGATGCCACAACAGAAGATCTTGAAGAGGACCATCTACACCAACCCTGGAAGTCTACAATAGGAAGCAAGATTATGCAGGATAACCCCAGAACCCATGGCACCAACAGCCAAGGAAGGGAAACAACAACAGATAAGAAAACAATATTGATTTTTATGTAGGATTTCCTCTTTGTAGAAGCAATTGTGTTTTGGCATGTATGCTAGTTTAGGATATTTTTGGTTAGGTTGTTAGCGTTTTCAAAGAACAGTTTTTGATTATTACATTTTTGAGTAGTCAGATTTCTTTAGTCTTCAGTTCTAGGATGTACACCTTATGATAATTGTGTTTAGAGCATGTATGCTAGTTTAGGATATTTTTGGTTAGATTGTTAGCGTTTTCAAAGAACAGTTTTCGATTACAACATTTTTGAGTAGTCAGAATTCTTTAATCTTCAGTCCTAGGATGTACACTTTATGATAATTGTGTTTTGGCATGTTTGTTAGTTTAGGATATTTTTGGTTAAATTGTTAGCATTTTTTAGGAATAATCTTTGATTATTACATTTTGGAGTAGTCAGAATTCTTTAGTCTTCAGTTCTAGGATGTATACTTTATGATAATTGTGTTTAGAGCATGTATGATAGTTTAGGGTATTTTTTGGTTAGATTGCTAGCATTTTCAAAGAACAATTTTTGATTATAACATTTTTGAGTAGTTAGATTTCTTTAATCTTCAGTCCTAGGATGTACACTTTATGATAATTGTGTTTAGAGCATGTGTGCCAGCTTTGAATATTTTTAGTGAGATTGTTAGCATTTTTTGGAAGAACAATTTGTGATCTTTTCATTTAATATTAGTCAGGTTTTTAAAGTCTTCATTCATAGGTTGTACTCTTTATAGTAATTGTATTAGTACATTTGTGGTAATGTGGAATATTTTAGTTTGATAATTAGCAATTTTGGAAAAACAATTCTTGAATATTGTATTTAGCAAATTTGTAAAATCTTTAGTCTCCAGCAATTATAACCTGAGGTGATAATTGATCTAGAGTATTAGAAATAAAATTGTAAATGCTCTTCCATTGGGTATGATTTTCTCATGAAGAATAAAAGATTATTATTAAGAAGGAAAAAGGCCTAAGAAGTTTTGTGAAGTTTTCTATTCTGCCCATGTTGGCAATGAACCTCAGGAGGGAAGTTGGTAAGGAACTTTATTGAAATAAAACGCCAAGGAGAAAAGAGAATATGAATAAATAAGGAAATAAACTTAAAACTAACACAATACGCAATCAAAATTTCAACAGCATCGATGAAATTAAGTGCTTTAGTGTGGTGCTATGGATCTAGGCAGTTGTTGACTACCTCTCAACTCCACTTATTAGCTGATTTCATGCCACCGTTGCTAAAAAGTGTAGTTCCTACATCATCATTTTATGTGGCATTATGTCTGCTTGAGCACAATTTGCATCAATGTCACGTGCTGCAGAACCAGGCATCAAGCTCAAAAGTTACGGGCACTATCAACTTAACGTTTGTGTGTTAGTCTCTAAACTGTCAGGGTCTGATTTGCTGCTAGAGCCTCTCACCTGCTGGCACTTTGCAAAGACAAGCAAAACAGGAAAACAAAAATTGATCTTGACTTGCAACGACAACCACCAAGTGACATAATTGGAAAAAAACCCAAGTAGCACATGGCATGACTCCATGCTTACACTTAGATAACATGGTTAACCTTAGATGATTAATTCACAATGACGTTGCTTTAACCAATTTGAATTTTAAACCAGTTATGCTAGATATCAATGATTTTCTGAAATCCAATACAGTCATGTTCACAATTAAGAGAATAGACACATTTATTGAAATTTCTCAAATACCACTGGACAGAGTTTAGTAATATTTGGGTGGAGACAAGGAAATATACAGTACAACAGGAGTTTATGCCCTACACTTTATGAGTATGTTCTATCCCTGATCTGTGCAAATGAACAGCAGAAGTACAAATTTTTTCAAACGTTTTTTTTTTGTTGTTGTGCCGTTTATTGGAGGTTGCCGTTTATTTGATGGTGCCGTTTATATTTTATTACAGATGCGTTTCTATCCGACGTACGCTACACAATGCAGACGAATCGTGAACTGTGCACATGCACACAGTGTCTGAGTTTGCACAAATCATAGACAGGCACCCCATAGACAACCCAGCCAATATTCCAGTGTGTTCCAGGCGCCTGGCTGGGCTAATCCCAGTCCAGTGACGTACCGAGGGGGGCTTGTATGTCCCCAGGCGCGGAAGACAGGGAGTGCAAAAATGAGGTTCACATTAAGTTTAGAGGGTGTCAGAGGGTGCAGAGTTCGGTGTCTGTCCCTGGGCACAGAATACCCTCGGAACTCCACTGCCCCAATCAGAGCATGTTCAGTAGAGCCACAGACCCGACCCTGCCATGGGTGGGATAAGGATATGGTGATGATAAATTCAGTACCTTTAATAAGCAGTGCGTCGTTTATCAGAGGGCACTGTTCATTATTTTTTTCACTTTGAAGGTGTGCCGGTCATGTTCGGGCTTGCTCGCTCACGTTGTAACGAGAGAGTTAGCATAGTATTTTTAAGTAAACAAGCCAAGAGTGGGTCTTGGCTCACATTGTGGGCAAGAATGCGAGTCATTAACTAAATATGTTTAATGCAGTCATACTTTTATAATTATTTTGTTTTTCTCAATAAACTCAATATGAGAGCAGCCCAGCCCAAGCCTCAATATTTGTTAATTGGTAATAAGGTTCCAGCGAGACTCGTTCACAAAAAAGTCCCCGAGCGAGAGTATTCCTGTTACCCCTACTACACTATGAGAGAGCGAGCGAGCTTCGAGCACACGTTCATTTTGAAATATGCACAACTCTAATTTGAAGGCATAATTTCCAGTTCTGATTTCAGTATTTTTGAGAAATTTTAATGAATGCTTTTATCCTCTTAATTGTGTTTGCCAGTGTAACTTTTGTGTACAAATACAACTTATTTATTATCTCTGCCTGTTGTCCCAGGCGAATGGGGTGGCTGAGGCATTAAACCTACAGTGGCTAACTCTTCCACTAAACAATGCCTCCTCCACTCTGTTATAGGGCGGGAGATGCGTTAGCAGAAGAAATCAACTCTGTTAACTAACCAAGTGTCCATTGATGGCCAATGACCTTACGAGATCAAACGGGTAAATAACAGGTTATAATTCGTGAAACTAACAATCGAAAATATTATTCATATTTCAACCCAGTAGATTTAAATAAATCATCAGCATCATACCCTTATCCCGCCTGTGGCGGGGCTGGGTCTGCAGGTTCTAGCCCTCCACTCCCTTCTATCTCCCACCAGGTCCCTGTCCATGGCACACACTGCCATGTCCCTACGAACAACCTGTTCCCATGTCTGTTTCGGTCTCCCCCACCCTGGGTGCTACAGACCACCTGCATACCTGGGATGCACCTAACGAGCTCCTCTTCCCCTTTTTCCTGACGTTTCCATACCACCTAAGCCTACCACCACATGACCATACCACCGTCAGAGGTGGAGCTCTTTTTTGTGGACGGTAAGGGTAGATGAGGTTAATTGTGTTCATACACTTCATACACTTCATACTGGACTACCAAGTTGCGTTGGACACACCAGTTCTTGTGAGATCACTGAAGTTAAGCAGAGCAAGCCCACCTTAGTACCAACATGGGTGGTTGGTAAATTTCCCTTCTCCTATGTCCTCAATACAGTTGGCTCTCTCCTTTTACTCAGGTTCTTTTAACGCGATTTCCAAGTTATGCAGTTTGCATTTCATTAAAAAAATTTTTTCTCAAATATGTATACAGTACTGTATATATGTGATTAGGAGATCGAATGATGAAACCACTCATAATAAATCGATTTCTTAGACCCCCGTGCCCTAAAAGGCAAAGATTTAAAACAATTACCAGTGCATTGGATGGCTAACCCAAAAGCCTGGGTCATCATCATCATCATCATCATCACCCAAAAGCCTGGGTCATCATCATCATCATCATCACACCCTTATCCCGCCTGAGGCAGGGTCGGGTCTACGGGTTCTAATCCTCCACTCTCGCCTATCCCCCACCCCGCACGCCTCCATGTCCCTCTGCACCACCTGCTCCCACGTCCGTTTTGGTCTACCTCGACTCCTGGTGCCCCCAACCACCCGTTGTCCCATAATAACCCTAGTCAGTTCCTCCTCTCCCCTTCTCATCACATGCCCATACCACCTCAGCCGACTCTCACTCATCTTTTCTGCAATGTCTCCCACCCCCAAGCTACCTCTAACATAATCGTTTCGAATTCTATCCGCTCGTGACACCCCACTCATGTAGCGCAGCATTCGCATCTCAGCCACTTGCATTTGCCTTTCATGGTTCTTCCTAGATGCCCAACACTCTGAGCCATATAACATAGCGGGCCTAACGGCAGTTCTGTATACCTTACCCTTCAACTTTATTGGGACCCGGCGGTCAAACAGGACACCACTTGCCTGTCTCCACTTCAGCCATCCTGCATTAATTCTATGGGTAACATCAGAATCAATCTCTCCATTGCTTTGTAAAACTGATCCCAAATAACGAAACTCTTGCACCAATGGTATCCCCTCACCCCCACAACTAATCTCACCCCCTTGCCCCTGGCCACTAAAATTGAAAGCTAGGAGGGAGCGGCAGGTTGCGTTGGACACACCAGTTCTTGTCTGATCACTGAAGTTAAGCAACGCAAGCCCAGTTAGTACTGACATGGGTGGTCGCTCGGGAAAGCTGGGTACTGCTAATACCCAATAATCGTCGCATTGGTGTAGTGTCTGTGCAGCATATGCATTAGAACTACGCAGTGGACGGGTCTCTAATGACCTTGTAGTTGACGGGACCTTAAACACCAACAAACAACAACAAAATTGAAAGCTAGGTACTCTGTCTTCTTCATGTTCACCTTAAGGCCTCCTCTTTCAATTGCTGTTTTAATGTCTTGTAGGCCCTTTTGTGCATCCTCTTTGGTCTCCTCAAGCCTTCCCACATCATCTGCAAATACCAGACACTGAGGGGCCCATTCCCCAATTCCCGTCAGCAGATCATCCATTACTAGAGTAAATAGATAAGGGCTCAGAGCCGACCCTTGGTGCACACCCACCTCAACGTTGAAGCATACAGTGTTTCCCCAAGCTGTCCTCACTCTGGCAATGGAACCATCATACATATCCTGCACTGTCCTAATATGTCCTTCCTCAACCCCCTTCTTCCTTAAAATGATCCATACTAACTGCCTTGGGACACTATCATATTCCTTTTCCAGGTCAATGAATACTGCATGCAGGTCCTTCCTTGCTGCTCTATACTTCTCTATCATCTGTCTTAGGATAAAGATTGGTTCCATGGTGGATCTACCAGGCCTAAAACCGAATTGATTTCCGCAGACAATAGTTTGGTATCTGAGGCGACATTCTATGACTCTCTCCCACAGCTTCATAGAATGGCTCATCAGCTTTATGCCCCTGTAGTTTCCACAGTCCTGGGCATCACCTTAATCCAAAAGCCTGGGTGACAACAACTTTTTTTACAGAATGGTTCAATAATTGCTTTCTACCAGAAGTGGTAATCTATTTGAAAGAAAAATCTCTTGATTTTAAAGTCTTATTAATTATTGATAATGCACCAGGTCATTTACAGTTAGAACATCCAAATATTCAAATAGTATTTCTTCCACCCAACACAACAAGCCTTCTTCAGCCATTAGATCAAGGCATAATTTCAACATTAAAAAAATATTACATTAAGCGGACTTACAAATTCATATTGAATAAATTAGAAAATAAGTCCTTGACAGTAAAAGACGTGTGGAAACAATATTCTATATTTGACTGTATAATTCAAGTTGCATCTGCTTCTGCTGAAATAAAACCAGCAACTCTTAATGCCTGTTAGAAAAAGGTTTGGCCAGGATGTATTACAAGCAATACAATCATTGAATAATCAATACTTTGGAAGGAAATTATAAATTTGGCACATGCTATTGGCAGAGAATGTTTTAATAATTTCAACCATGATGATATAGAAGAACTGCTGGTGGATGATGTGTTAAATGATGATGAGATTGTTGCACTAGCTTTAGATGCACTAGCTTTCATTGAGGAAACCATAACCCCTCTCACTTCAAAAATAATTCGAGATGTTCTTCATCTATGCAGCAAATTAGAAAATCATTTTCTTGTTAATGACCCCAATTGTGAAAGTGCCTTTAAATTCCAACGTGAGCTGCAGAACTGTGTTTCTGAATATCGTGAATTGCATAAACAATTAGTAGAATCATCAATGCAAATTTTAATTATGGATTACATTGATAAAACAGGAAAATCAGCCTACAGTGAGAATGAAGGTTGCACAAATTTATCACCTATACCAAAGAAATCAATTGCAGAAACAGTTATTTCTGATGATGAAAGTGATTTGGAACCTGTTCACAAACGGTGCTATATCTTGAAATTCTGCCAAACTACACATAGGGGAGACTGGGGCTAGATATTAAAGGGGTAAGAAACGGGATGAATTTTCCCCAAAAAAAAAGACAAATCCACTGCATTATTGTAAAAATAAATATGGAGCAGCCGAGAGGCCCACAATACCAGAACGGTTGGATTTGGTTCATCAGTGTTTTAGAGCCCAACTACAAGATTAATAGATCCCCGTCCACTGCATAGTTTTAATGCACAGACACTACACTAATATGAGGAATTTTCGGTATTAGTGGTGCAGTTTTCCCCAGCGGCCACCCCAATCAGAACTAGCTAGGGTTGCGTTGCTTAACTTGTGATTAGACGAGAACTGGTGTGTCCCTTGCAATAAGCCGATGTAGAGAGGTTAAGGTGAATTAACACGGTTCACTTTCGATGGTTTCACTCAAAAAGTGAAATAACTTCATGTTTATACGGATCATCCAAAGTGAACCATGCCATTCACTTAGATCAATGTAAATATGTCCGAAAATTCACATTCATGTGTGAAATTCACACTCATGTGTAAGAATTTACCCCAGTTAATCATCCAAAGTCATCGAAAAGTTGAACACGATCCAACTTTGTTCATCTGTCATCCTGGTTGATCACTTTGGATGATTTCCTTTTTATACGGTTCACTTGACCGTCACTTTGAGGGAATCATCAAGGATGATCGCAAAAAGCTAACCGTGTAAACGCGCCTTTAGACAACCCCGATATAAGAATGAAAGAAATCGTGGTCCTTGCGTGATTCGGCAATCCGAATCTCGAACAGGCGTATCGCGTCTCCTCCCCAGGACCAATACACACAATAGAGAGTTAGTGGTGAACGTCGACGATGACGATACGAACGATACGAGGTCAAATGAGGCAACTGTGCATGCTCACCAAAAGCAGACCAGCAATTGAGCTTGCGCATTAGCCTCATTTGACCTCGTATCGTCATCGTCGACGTTCACCACTAACTCTCTATTGTTTCTGCGAATGTTCTCCGATAGCCACGAACATACCGCTTTCTTTTTTCTGGCCGAGATAAAATACCCAACGGTAATCCTATAATTTAGGTATGGTATTGTGCGCCACCTAGCGGCCACTTAATTTGGTCCTCTAAACTTTAGGATTACCCGAACGGGATTTGAATAATAGTGGTATAGCTTCTAAATACAGTTACCGATAACATCGTAATCATCTAAAAAGTATCAATAAAATCTCAACTTACCTTCGAAGAAAAAAGCTATTTAATCTTCTTGATGATGCTGAATTAAAATAAATTCCAACGAATGAAAGACAGTATGATGACGTATTTGCTGCCGGCAAATGGAGTAGGAAACGGTCAATTGACAACCGATGATATCCTTAGAAATTCTTTAGGAATTAAAACGAATGTTTTCTTGCAGGATCGCATAGCGAGTAAAATAATTGGTTTCGTTATAAGCAGTGGTGTGATCGAAAGAAATTAGCGAATTTTCGAGTATTTACACCAGCAATAATCAACCGCTACAGTGCAAAACTGAAACTAAATGGACTGATGAGGTGAGACAGAAAAAGCATAAAAACTACGGCATCAATCGTCGTTGTTACAATGACCTCCTCCATCATTGGCATGGAACAGTTTATCTACAAGCTTAATAACCTGAAAGTAGGACACCAAGAAACTTGGAGGGTGTTTTAATACTGTATCTAGTGTTGAAGCTATACTTCGATGTGCATACTTTTAATTCAAACATAAAAAGATTCCCCATCCCCCATTGAAATGTTTACCGAACGTCCTGTATTATTTTAAAAGAATTCAAATGTTCTTTCTGCCTAACAGAATAAGCAAAGGTAGGACAAGGACCACACCCAAACTGAGGTTGACCGTTCAAGCAACGAATGTTGTCATCGCCGACATTGCTGCTCATTAGCCTGTAAAATTATTGCCCGATTAAACATTACTTGGAAACAGCTCCACCATAGGTAAACTACTGTAGATACAGAAAACACTCCAGAGGAATCCTTCGTGGGGTTCAAAATTTATAACAGGATGGGTGGATTGCATAACTTGACAGTCAGAGGATTGGCATAAACTATAAAAACACAACGGATATAAGTCAGAAAATGTGCCAATAAATTTACTTTTTTTTATTTGTATGTCTTACTATCCTCAGCAGTGCGGGGAGGCAAAATTTCATAATAAATAATAATTCAGTTATATTTTTTTCCGTATTCACAGGTTTCCGTTTTGCAAAGGACTGTGTTTTAATGAAGCAAAGTACAAAAAAATATGATCACCTTTTATTAGGATGATGAATTTTAAAATTAAAGTCCATAAACTAAAAAATTACTTTGCCCCCACACAGGGGCTGATCCAGAGGCGGATCAGGAGGGAGCACTTCAAAAAATTGCACCCCAAATATTTTTAAATATCCAGAATCCCTTAGTATAAATCTAGCTAGCAATTACAATAGGTCCTCCACTGCCCCTTAGACAATGCGCTATGTTCAGTGGTTTAGCCAACTGCAGTTTGGACTGGCAGAATAGAAACGGGAATAGCACATGCAAAAATGCCTCATCAGTTGCAGAGCTGAACCATGCATCAGTTAACAGATGCGCAGTGAGGCACTGAGAGGGGAATAATGGCTGCATTGTTCCCCCCACCCTAATCCGCCCCTGCCACCACATGTCTTTTGAAGTACATTGTCGTTGCTTCACTATTGGGTAGCTCTGTGTGTATATGGCCATAATGGTCCCTAAAACTTTGGTGCATGTACAGTCACACTCAAAATTAATGCCTGCTTTGTAGTGTTATGCATAAAATAACCCGTCTTAGCCAGGTTATTGATGCAAGCGGTTCCCAAAACTTTTTCCGTTTCCGCGTTAGGTAGTTTTCCGGTTTAGGGTAGTATTTTAAATGGGAAAGCATTCCGTTCCGAAATTTATTTTCCGTTTGGCCAGGTTTCCGGTTTATACAAGGTCCAGTTTAAGCAGGTTTTACTGTAGTTGGCGTATCTTGCATTTCGAACTAATCATCTAAACCATTTCTGATCATACTTTGTCGGGCACTAGAAGGGCACTAGATTTGGTCCAGGTTTAATTGGTTTATTTATTGAAATTTTGTGCATGGTGAACCACGTTCATGATCGTGGGTGATCCAGGGTTTGGATTAACTGAGTGTAGTCATCTTGCTTTCTCTAGTGACTGGCAACACCATCTGAACCAACCAGTTTCTTTGCTGTAATTCCTGGTGATTTACTTTATGCTCAGATTGTTCATGATGAATATTTCAGGAAGAATTAATTCTTTCATATTAAGGATCATCAGCTCACCCTTCTCCAGCCTGTAGCTACATGAGGTCTGTGGGTTCCAAACATCCATACCCACCTATCACCAACCTGGCCGCCGTCGACACCACACACAACCACGTCCTTTTGTACCACCTACTTCCATGTCTGCTTTGGTTTTCCCCTTCCTGTGGTACTCTCAATCACCTGAAGTCTGATGATGGACCTAACGATTTCCTCCTACCACTTCTCATCACATGCCGATACCACCTCAACCGATTTTCTCTCATGTTTTCCACGATGTCTCCCACCTCCAGACTACCTCTAACAATAATTTTGGCAGCTCGTGACACCCCACTCATGAAGTGCAGCATTCACGTCATGGTCACTTGTATTTTGCTTCCGTGGTCATTCCTTATGGATCAACACCCTGAGCCATATAGCATTGCTGGTTCTGTAGATTTTGCCTTTTAGCTTTATTGGAACCAGCAGTCACACTTGCCTGTTTCCACTTTAGTCATTGTGTGTTGATCATATGGGTCAAAGCTTAATCAATTTCTCCATTTCCCTGGAACATTAATCCTAAATATCTCAACTCTTCTGCTGCAGGTATCACCACTTCCAGAGTGAATCTCACCTTTGGGTCACTGACCACTCAAATTGAATGCTAAATATTCTGTCTTCTTCATCTTCACCTTCAGGCCTTCCTTTTTGATTGCAATTTCTTTGTCTTGTAGGTCCTTTTGTGCCTCCTCTGGGAATACGAACCACCCCCTATTTCCACCAGCAGCTGATACATGGCTAAAGTAAATAAGTATGGGCTAAGTGATGACCATCGATGCACTCCAACCTGCACCTTGATGCTTCCAGTATTACTGCAAATATCTTGCACTATTCTAATATGGCCTTCATCTACCCCTTTGTTTCTTAGAACATTCCATACAACCATCCTAGGGACACTATTGTAGGTCTTGACGTCAGTGAATATTGCACTGAGGTCCTTTTTTACTGCACTATGCTTCTCTATCCTCTACCTTAGAATAAATATGGGTTCCATAGACCTAGCAGGCATAAACCCACATTGATTACCTCAGACACTAGTTCATTATCTGAGGTGATATTCAATTACTCCCATAGCTTAAAAGAAGGATTAATTAGCATAATGCCTATATAATTTCCACAATCCTGGGCATCACAATTGCCCTTGAACAGTGGAACTATCCAGCTCTCCCTCCAAGCTGATGGCATTGTTTCTCCATTTGCTAACTTATTGAAAAGCTTCCTTAGCCATCTTATTCTTGTAGCCCCCCAGTGTACACAAAACATCCATGGGAATCATATCTGGGCCTACTGATTTGTGTTCTTTGATCTTTTGGAAGGCCCCAACTATTTCTGCCTTTCCTCACCCTGTCGACTTCCTCTGTGATAACTGGTTGCTCTCAATCCTTGGAACCCTGCAATCCTTGACCATTATAGTCCTGGTTATAGCCTTACTGGTCCTATTTCTGGTCTTTTCCAATCTAAAATCTATTCTCTCTCCTTTTTTTGTCCCTAACTTCTCATATAGCGCCTCATACTAATGGTCCACCTAGCATTTTGTTTGCCTGTATATATTTTGCCTTTGATCCCTGGTCTCCCATTCCTTGCAACCTATGTAATGCCATTTTTTAGTTTCAAGACAGCCTCCACCTTCTCATTTCACCACCATGTCTGCCTACCATAAGAATTGCTTCCTATTCTAGCCATACCAAACATTACCTTTGCACCTCTACTGATTGTCCTAGCAACCCTGTCCCACATTGCATTTGTAGACCCTTCCCAGCCCCAGTCTACCTGAAAGAAATCTCCTGCCTGAATTCCTATGAGCAACCTATCAATTCCTATGAGCTGAATTCCTTATTAGCAACTTATGCCCACTTTGTTTCTGGAAATCTTCACTGGGGAGTGCCCAGCAATCTCGAAAATCTCAGCCTTTGTTACTGCTGTACCATGAAAAAGTCGATTTGGTATCTCCCTTGTGAATGAAAGATGATGAGGTGCTTTTGCCTCTTCTTAACCATGTATTGGCCAATGCAAGACTGCCCACATCTCCATGGACCTCTTCATATTCCAGTCCATCCTTACCCACATGCCAATTGAACCCCCCCCCCCAAATAATTAGGCACTCAGCTCCCTTGCCTTGGCTAATCCTGCCATCTACAAACCTAACCCCATATCAAAGTCCATCCAAAAATCATCTCTTGTTGTATCAGCTAGGCTGGCCAGGAGGGTATATGCACTGATAAGGTGGAGCCCTATGCCCAGCCAGATTACTGTTACTAACATCAGCCTGCTGTTTATTTGCTTAACTGCTGTAATTCCCAGCTGCAAATCATTATACAATAGAATCTCTACTGCCATTCCTCATAGCCACATTGTCTCCTGTAGGAAAGCAATGCTAATGCATCTATGCTTGAAGGTCTCAACAAGTTCCCCAGTTTTCCGTGTGACCCTCCACACATTCCAGGTCCCCAATCTCAGCCTGACTCCTTTACTTTGTGTGACAGTTCTGACTGGGGACACCTCCATCAGATGTCTTGAACTCACAGAGATAGTGGCAAGGTTGCCTGTGAGGGGTACTGTCCTACCCCACAGGAAACACTCAATATTGTTTTGATTGTTGTCCTGTGAGCCAATGTCTTCACTCACATGACAACCCTCCCCACTTCACAAACTACACCTTAATACCTTCACAAACAGGCAAGCAATGCAAGACAACAAAATAACCACTAGGAAATTTGCAAATTAATACAACAAGAAACTTAAGTAACTAATAATAATAATAATTATACTGTAGTGAGTCGCATACGTCATGTGATGATGTGTCTTTCTTGTGCGACTTCACTGCATCACGTGCAGATTTTGAATTTAAATTTAACTTCTTAAATTCTAAAAATCTTTAAAAACTTGAGAATGACAAAAATAACGCATTAGTAACTAGTTAGTTCCTCATTACTTATGTGTACGGACGCATTGTACATCAACTCCTTCGGATCTAATCTACTTTAAATATTCAATTAATATATATTTAAATAATTTCATTAACATAACTTAGACACATAGTGCTTACTCACAGCTTAGGATTATTTACAATTAAAATATTATTATGTTCAACCTAACGAAGTCCTTCTGAATCCTTCATTCATTAATTCATCTTTTGGAGTCAAGATAAAACAAACCATGGTGGAACCAGGGTCATCTTCCACCACAATACCATGGTGGCCAAAATAATAAGAGTGGAGTGAAAATATGCACATTTAAGTTTATCAAATGCAAATGTTCAAAACTTAAGAGTGTAAAGCATGTTTATGTCATAATGCAGACTATTCTAGAGGGAATGTTTGCAGTTGGAAACACTTGCACCAGAGTAATGTGTGGGATATAATAAACTTCACAGTAGGAGGTTGGCCAAAATAATAAGTTATCCAAGTAGAATGGTATTTTAAACGTCCCCAGTGGCAATAATTGTTTATTCATGTATAAATAGTAATTGTCAATCAGTATTTCTGTGATATGGGTTGGAACAGTGAATTAAGACGTCAACACAAAACATACAAAGAAATTATGTAATCTTACCAAATGGTCTCTGTGTTGTTGCAAGTGTTACAGGATGCCACACAAAAAAGAAACCAAAGGATGCCCAAAAAATCCAGTGCTAAAATTGAAAGGTCTGTCACACGTCAAGCTTTGAAGGATACATTTGCATTCCCAACATCAATTGTAACGAATTGTGGTCATATGTTATCTTCAGGTTATTATTATTTTATTTATTGTTATTAAGGCAAGGCCTAAGAGTAACTTGCCAGAAATGCAATTCCTTGTCCATTATCGCAAATCTTTATTTATGGATGGCCAGACGAAACATTGTGTATGTTGTCAAAAACCTGTCGTCTAAAGCTTTGTGGAACCAGAAGTCATGGTTGTGATGAAGAAGTATCGCAAAACAGACTGATAGGTGAGCCTGGTATTGTAACGAGTGAAATATTGAAGGATTTAGAATTTGCAGGAGGCTTTGGATTTTGGCATTAACTAACTGTTTTTCGTGGAAACATTCTATATCTAGCGAGCTTGGCGATGTAGATAACTGTTGTAACATCGTCCTAGACAAAGCATCTGCGAATGTGTTAGCAGCACCCATTATGTATTGGATGTCTGTGGTAAACACAGATATGAAATCCAGATGATGAGCTTCTTGCAGAGAATGTTTGTGCAAGCTTTTACTCATGGCAAAAATGGTAAATGGTAAAAGGTCTACCTTCAAGGAATTAATGGAAATGTTTTATTGCTAGGTAGATAGTGAAAATTCTCTGCCAAACACACTATATTTTGACTCGGTCGGTTGAAATTTTCAGGAAAAGAACCCTAGTGGTTGCCAGACGTCATCCACTAATTGTTGAAACACTGCTCCTGCTGCACTGTCTGAAGTGTCAGTGACAGTGTAATTTTGACCTTGGGTGCTGAGCAGGGAGGGCATGGTAATATGTACTGAAAGAGAACAATTTTGGCTTTTTGAAATTATGTAGTTTAACTAGATTTCCCGGCCAACAGTGCATGTAACAGTTGTAAGTTGTCCCCACAGTGTGGGATGAACCGGTGATAAAAGGTAACGATTTGTCCAAAAAATTCTAGGGTCGGGACACCGAAAACACATTTGGAGACGTTGATAACTAGTCCATACTGATGTAATTGCTCGAATACCAAACGAAGGTGTCGTTGGTGTTTGACGTCATTGGCACTGCCTATGAGTGTATCAATGATGTAGGTGAATTTAAAAGGTAAATCCTTGAGGACCATATCCATAAATCACTGGAAGGTCTGTGCTGCATTGCAGAGGCCGAAAGACATCCTAGTGTACTTGAAGAGTGCAAAAGGTGTCATTACCACTGTCTTCGAGATATCTTTGCTTGCTACTGGAATTTGTTGGTGTGCCTTGACCAGATCAATTTTGGTAAAGACTTGCATACCATGGAGTTGTTAAGTGAAGCCTTTGATGTGGGGAATTTGGTATCGATCAGGCACTGTACATGCATTAAGTGCCCTAAAATCCCGCACTACTCGCCACTTGTCATTTATTTTGACCAAATGTAAAGGGCTGGACCATGGGCTTTCTGAATGTCTCATGTAGCGCAGTTCATGGAGATGATGAAATTCCTCCTTTGCCACCTTGAGTTTTGAAGGGTCATCCGTCTAGTTTTGGCATGGACAGGTGGTCCATCTGTAGTAACTATGTGGTGTACTATGGTGTGGGTAACATCAGCTGAAGCTAGTCGAGGAATTTTGATGTCCACAAATGCCTATAATAGGTCCCTGTATTGAAGAAACATGCTTGGGCTGATGCTGGATAGCCTTTGGTAGGTATCCAAATTGTGAATTTTGGTTCTGGTCACCTCTAGATCAGTGACAGTCATGTAATTGATGATGGCCTATGTCGACTACCAAACCGTAATGTGCCAAAAAAATCTGCCCCCAAAATTGGATGGGTACAGTCGGCAATTCCAAATGTCCACTTGACGGACCACCTCAAACCGATGTCTACGTTAATTTGACTGATACCAAACGTGTTAATGGTAGTTTGGTTCATGGCATACAATTTAAGGTCACTGGTAGTGAGTAATTTACGGTTCACCTTAGTTCATGGTAACACGCTAAATTTGGCACCTTGTAATCTATGAGGAACTTAAATTTATTGTACTTATCATACAATAAAAAGAGGTGGCTGTTTATGAGGCCTTTGTCTACCTCCACCTTCAGAGAAGAAAGACCTGCACGTTTCCCTGGCTGGTGTTGCAAGGGGACGTGCACTTCTGGGACTTATCCCCAGGCTTTATTCTGGGTCGTGGCACCAATAGATAGGCAGCTTAAAATATTCTAAACCTAGGTGGTGTATGGTGTTTGGGCTGGTCTCATCCTCTGGGAGGATTGATTGGTTGATATCCGGAAGTGTGCTGGGCCCCTCCATAATGTAAAAAAAAACTCGATGTCCAAGTTGTCGAAAAATATGGAAAAGAACCCTTATATAAGGGTAATGTACAGTCCACTCTTGATATAACGAATCTCAATACAGTCAGGTCTCTTTTTAGTTCTAGTTCTAGTTGAATACACTGCAAGCAGCCATGATAGGCCAAATTGGCAGTGGAGAAAAAACTCTCATTCCTAAAAATTCACTCATTTCAAAACTCCAAGGAATGTGAAACATAGCATCTATTCTGCCATATATCGCCTGTTCTCTATACTGGCGCCCTCTTCCAAAAAATTCTCCATCTTATCCTCATCAAGAGCATTCCATTGCTGAATGACCCTTGGAAAGAAGGACCAGTAATATGAGTCTGTTTGGGCCCTGATCTCCTTCAGTTTGAACAGATGATCATTTCTCCCCTTATAGTCTGCAAAGGATAACCTGATATCTAAAGGACCCTCATAACTTATTTTCAACAGTCTGCTAAACAGCTTAATGCTATCAGATGCCTGCCTCTGAAAGAGTGAGTCCCACCCTAATTCTCTGATCATCCCTGACACACTCAAGCTTCGAGAGAACCGACTTAGCACATCTCTTGCTGCCCTCCTTTGGACCATTTCAATTTCCCAAGATAGGTCTTGCCTGAATGGAAACCAAATTGAACTGCAGTATTCCACAATTCGCCATACCAGTGAAAAGTAAGCTATTTCTTTTACTTCCTTTGTGCTGTCCCCCAGTGCCCTGCTAACAAACTGGAGAGCACACCCAGCCTTCCCAATCACTTTGTTAGTGTGCTCCTTCCAGGTGCTCTGAGTGTTTAAGACAACTCCAAGGTGCTTGTGGGTGTCAACCCTTTCAACCCTTACACCACCTATGACTTAAGAAAAATCAACCTTCATTTTGGACCCACTTATTTTAAGAAAGCTACATTTCTGCACGTCCAAAGGCAACTCCCACTTTCTACTCTAATCATATATTTTGTGTAGGTCTTGCTGCAGTTCTGTGCAGGAAGATATCAGGTAGAATGCAGGAAGAACAACTCAAGAAAGGATATTATATCAAGCCCTATATCATTAACATAAAGTATATAGAGTAACGGTCCTAATACACTTCCCTGGGGTACCCCTGATGTAACAGGTGTCCATTTTGATGCTACCCCATCAAAAAGTACTCTCTGCTGCCTGCCTTGCAGACAGGCCTTTACCCACTGAATAACCTTACTATTAATCCCTAACGTGGACATTTTTGAAACCAGCTTGTCATGGGATACCATGACAAAGGCCTGTTCAAAATCCAGGAATATAACATCAACCTGCTTGTGCTTATCTAGACCATTTTGAATGTATTCAATTAGACAAGCCAGTTGAGTGTCACATGACCTCCCTTTCCTAAACCCATGCTGTTTATCACTAAGGATGCCATTTTTTTCCAAATATCCCATAATAGGCAAGAATAATATGTGCTCAAAAGTCTTACATACCCCACTTGTTAAAGAAACTGGCCTGTAGCATTTAGGATCTGCAGCATCCCTTGATTTGAAAACTGGCACAACGTTTGCCAGCCTCCAGCTAGATGGAACAATGGCACTGTCTAATGATTTTCTAAAAATTTCCACCAAATAGTAGCTTACAATCCCTGAAAGTCTTTGTAAAAGAAATGGAGAAATGTTATCAAGGCCTCCTGCCTTATGGATCACTAATTTATGCAAAAGTTTCTCAATCCCCTCTCTTGTAATAACAACCTCCTCCATTTGCCCTTGATAGTCCTTTCCTGACACTGGTGAATACTCATCTCCACTATTTGCAAATGTTTTTGAAAATGAATCATTAAAAATATTTGCAGCTATAAGGTTATCACTAACTAGGTTCCCTAACTGGTCCTTAATAGCTGGAACCTTATAACCCCCTTTTCTACACTTTTTGAGGTATACCCTGAAAGCTTTTGGATTTTTCTTGAGGCGTTCCCCCAAAACATACCTATGGAATTCCTTGTAGGCCTTTTTAATAAGAGCTTTTGCCCTTCTCCTGGCTTCCTTATGGGCGACCTCACTATCTGCATCCTGCTCCCTTCTAAATATATTTCTGACTCTTCTCTGCCTATGCAAAGCTGCCTTCACTTCATGGGTATACCATTCTGGAAAACAACTGTCTGTCTTCTTCTTAATATGGGACAGCCTGTCTTGTACCTACATCTAGAAGTGCTAAGAATCTTTGCCAGGACACTTCAACACTGCAAGCATTTGCAGTGACCTGGAAATCATTCCACTGGGCTTCTAAATAAGACCTAAACAACTGCCAATCAGCTCTGTGAAATTGAAAAGTCACCCTACTTACTGTGGAACACCTTGGCAGCATTTTCACTATCTCAACTCTAACTGCAGCATGATCACTAATTCCCTTAATGCACCTCACATCCTTGATGGAGCTAGGCATATTAGTAAAAACTAAATCCATCCCTTCTCATGAGTTGGCATGGAAACAACCTGCTCTAACCCAGTACAGCACAGCTGCTCTAAGAAGGAATTAAGTGCCCCTGAAAGAGCAGAATTTCATTGAAGTCCCCACCTAGAATATCGGTTGGGACCATCCTCCTATGATTGAGGATCTCCAAAGAATGTGCCAATCGCAACAATGGAATGGATCAGTTCCTGGTGGACAATAGAAGGCAATGACATAAGTCCACCCTGCTGACCCAGAAACACTACAACACAGCATCTCACAGTCCCCCTGAAAACCTGCTTCCCTAGTACTTTTTAATGATTTGTCGAAAGCTATGAACACTCCACCCCCTTTACCTCCTTCCCTGTCTCTTCTATACACTATGTACATATCAGGAAAAATCTCAGTTGATTGTATATCTTCCTTTAACCATGATTGAGTTCCAATAACAATTTCAGCATCCCATGTAGCAGCAAGGGCATTGAAATCAGCCACTTTATTGACTATGCTTCTAAAATTGATAACAAGCAAAGTCAATTGATCATTTACTACTAATCTCCTGCCCATCCATGCATTATTGCTGTCAAGTAGTCCCATGCTATGTATGCTGGGATTTAACCTGGAGCATCATGACCCTCTCTCTTCCCTAAAAAATCAATTATAATCTCCTTAATTTTTCTCCCAACCTCAGTGACAGCCCTCTTATTGAAATGCAATCTATCCCTTGTAAACCTGTTGTGAAGATCTGTGAGACATGCCCTATATTCAAGGAGCTTAACTGCAATCAATTGTCCTTCATGAAACAACCTGTGGGGTATACGTTCCTCAGAAAATCGCCTAAAAAGAATTCGCATAAAATGAGACTATAAGTCTATGGAAAAATGAGGGATACGTTCCATAATTTTTAAAATTGAATAAGTTTGAAAAAAATTGAAATAAAATTGAGTAAAATTGAATAAAATTGAATAAAATTGAATAAAATTGAAAAAGTTTGTTGATGTTAAAGAAAATAGGTTTCTTAATGAATTTCTTTGGGAAGCTGAAAAAGATTTATATGAACCTTAAATAAAATTGTATTTCAATTCAGTTGTCTATCTGGTAAGGGTATACACCATCTGCAAACTGTTTGTAAATCACTTTCATCATCAGAAATAACTGTCTTTGCAATAGATCTCTTTGATATAGATGATACATTTTCACAAACATATTTTTTTCTCACTCTCTGCAGACTTGTTTTGACCATCATTATCATCATCGTCGTCGTCATACCCGTATCCCACTTGTGGCAGAGTCGAGTCTGTAGGTTCCCTGAACATGTTCTGATTGGGGACACTCCAGTCAGGCGTCTGGAACACACAGGGATTTTGGCTGGGTTGTCTGTGGGGGATGCCGGTGTCACACGTCAAAGTGTCCGGAATCCACTAGAAAGTGTCTGGCAGGACACTTTGAGACAATTTTTGAGTACCTCAAAGTGCCCACCATCTAGGTACAAATGCAGATGCCCGAATTTGTCTCTTTTCTGCAGAGCACATGTGTAATGTGAATTTGTCTCTTTTCTGCAGAGCACATGTGTAATGTGTAATGGAAAACGGCCGGGACAGTTTGACATGAAAGCGGAAACTTTGAGGTATGTGTTAAATTGCGTCAATGTGCCCAGGGACACTTTGAGGTATGACACCAGCCTGCACCTAAAGTTAGTTTAATAATATCATCGTCAATTAAGACATCATCCACCAACAGTTCATCTATATCATCATGGTTAAAAATGTTCAAATCACCTCCAAAATAAGTTTTAATTTTAGAGCATGTTCAGTGGAACTGCAGACCCAACCCTGCCACAGTCGGGATAAGGGTATGATGATAATGGTATGATTGTTAAGTGTCATGTACAAGTGCTGAACCCCCTATTATGTATGCTAATTTCTGACAGATTAAACTTCTTTGACTGGATAATACAATGGTTGGTGGATTTTATCAGTGCCATGGGCCTTAGACTGACTATACTTCCTGAACAAGCATACAGTATGCATATTTGACAAAATTTTTTTTAACCAAATGCAAACCGCATAACTTGTGAGCAAAAAAAGTTTTTGCTCACACCAAAAATTTTAACTGACGGTGTGAAGATATTTTATCACATCGATGTGTCAATTCGGACTGACGTCAATTCGAATTGAGCGTGTGTGGGGTTGCTCACATCAATTGTTCACTTTTTTTTGTTCTGTGCATGCCCGAACATGGATAAACTTCATCATTAAAAATTGCACCATGGTAACGGTAGAATTACTGGTTGATGCGGACAATCAATTGACGTCACATGACTTTTAACGAAAAGGAGCATAAGTGCGTGTCACACCAAACAGATCGTGTGTGGGCAATTCATTCCTTCACACCAAATGTGAAGGAATGAGCACACACCGAACTTACCGAACAAACTGATCGTGTGTGGCGGGCTTTACATACATAGTTTAGCGCATGCACGACGTTTAAAAAAAGGAAATAATTTCTTTATAATTTAAAATTTAAATTTAAGAACGATTCCTATCTGAAAGAATGACTGTTGCATCTTTCTTTTTTTCCCTCTTGCGTTGCTATGGCAACGCCAAGAATGAACGATAAGCCATGCCGTGAAGCCCAAGAGGTGATGGAGAAAAAAAACATTAGTGAAGGGGCTGCAAAAAGGAGAGATGCAACAATATATTTTAAGGTTCTGAGCGAGGGTGTACCCAGTTATAGCAAATGAAGAATAAAATTAGAGAGAATTTTGTTCCCTTTAGTGTATTTGTGTATATACCCTACCCAAGAATGAAGCCAGGTTATTGAGGAATAGTACCAATACCTTTATTCATACAAAAGATAACTACTTCTCCCTTTCACAACACAATGTTATTCTTAATGCACATATGCTCACTTTGCCCATTATAATGATAAACAACAAAAAAAATTAGCAATCAAATAAACAATAGATGCATCAACTTCATTGATCTGAGATCCTAACATAACGCAATTATATACTAAGTTATTTTGTTAGAATGTTTGATTAAAGAAATGACTAAATACTTCAAATTGAACGTTCATTTATAATTTAAACAACATTGAATATTAAAGAAAATTTATTTTTTTGCTTTGGCATTTAATGATGCCAATTATTCAATGTGATATGAATCAATTCTAACAGCTACATTTACTAGTTCCCTTCTTGGTTAGGGCCAGCTAAAAAGAAGCATAACATGTTATAAAGAGTATTTTTCTTTTTATTCTCTTAAGTATGCAAATAATCATGCTCTTTCAGGCTTTTTCGATTTTTTTTATTCTTTCTTTTTAACGTTTTTAATATCTTCTTCTTTTTTCACGATGCAGGGATTTTCCTCATTAGAATTAAAATAAAACTTCCCATTTCCCTACCTTTACTGGAAACACAGTTGGGTTTGAATGATTGGCGCCACTGCCAGACGAATATGTTTCTTTGCAAAAATGGCTGCCACGTGGATTAGTTTGTTCGTAGGTTTGTTTGTTTCTTGTTTGCCTGTTGAAAACCTTATACTTTTCACATTTGCCTCACTATCACAAATTGATGGTGAGGTTAAAAAATCCAATTATTTTATCCTTGTAGATCCCACAATATCCTTTGTTGCAAACAATCTTTAGTAAATGAATGGTGACTCCACGAGTCATAATCTTTCAGTTTAGTGGTCCAAATGAAATGTTCATTAGGTGGTGCACGTTACCACTGCTTGACGATAATTTCATTGCTGATCTTTGTTGCAGGGGATTTCCTGTTGCCACCGCTTCATGAGACATACATTTACACTTATTTTTTTATACAGCACATATGTCATTCCTAATTGTGAGATCGTTATTGAATGTGATGGACACATGTGACAATTTTAATTTGTATCAAAATTCATCAAACGATCACCAGCCAGGCAGATGTCATGCACCATTCTGCTCTGCAAATTCTGCTTTGCAGGCAAGTGCTTCAGAGACATTTGACTTATTAAATAACAAACTTATTTTGATTAGACTTATATACATTTACACTTATTAAATGATGAACTTATTTGGCTTCTAAAGCATGTCTGTTATATCTGAATTAAGTTAATATACTGCCTTGTACTTACTATCAAACTGCCCCTTCACCACTGCTTGATGATAACTTCACAGGTGATAATTTTCCAAAAGTGTGCCCAACAATCAATAATTTTGCAGGTGATAATAGTCCAAAAATGTGCCCAAAATTGTGCAGACATTAATTTCACAGGTTATAGTAGTCCAAAAGTGTGCCCAAAATTGTGTAGATAATAATTTCACAGGTGATAATAGTCCAAAAGTGTGCCCAGAATTATGCAGATGATAATTTCACAGGTGATAATAGTCCAAAAGTGTGCCCAAAATTGTGCAGATGATAATTTCACACATGATAATTGTCCAAAAGTGTGCTCAAAACTTGGCAGAAGATGTCACCATCATGGAACTTGTTGTGATACATGAATTCATGTGAGTAAGATGGAAATAATTGTCATGAAGTTCCAAACTGCTGACATCTTCCTCTTGGCCCACATCCAACGATTTTCAATATTCTGGGTATGCACATGTGGAACATCTGGGTCTATAAAATTTTCTTCATGAATAATGATGGAATACATCTTAATGCCAATTTGAATTTCAGGAATGTTTGCATATGATGCCCAGCCATCACATATTATGTGTGACCATGGCAAGGTGTGTTGTGAAATGAGAGGCTCAAGTGTAGCAGCTGTATGATCTGGAACTTCCAGTAGGAAGCACTTGCCAGTCCCTCTTTCAACTCCACCAAAGACCCAATGGCCCTCCCTCCACTGTCCCTGGAGGTACTTCCTATGAAAACATTTTGACTCATCTATCTCCACAACAATGGGCTGTCCATTTTTGTCTAACCCCCAATTTAATCCGGATGGTTATTTATTCAAAGTTCACATTCTTCCTGCAAGAAGTTGCACCAGTCGACAATGCTGTTGTCACTTTTGATGTTTGTCTCATGCTTAATGAGCGTCTGAGGCATATCAAGAAGCACTAACTGTTTCAGTGTCAGGTGGCTGCCACTGAAGAATGATGTGTGTCTTATTGGTGCCTTGAAGGTGCAGTCCCTGCATTTCCAGACCTTGCCATCAGGTTTTGGGACATCAGTGATCAAACGACAACCCTGGGCACAGGTTGAACACATCACGGAATTGGCAATTAATGTATGTTCAGCTAACTAATTTATACATGTGCCATTGTCAGAAATCTCAGGGAGAAGCTGTGCCACATTATACTTTTCATTCTACTGATGCATGTGAACAATGGCATCTGGCTCTACTATTGACAAACATCAAAAGTGTCAACAGCATTGTCGACTGGTGTCAATACAGTAGGTATCCATTTTATTCAATAACAATCTCGCAATTAAGACATGATGTACAGTATGTGCTGTATAATAAAATAAGTGTAAATGTTTGTCTTGTGACATGGTGGCAATGGGAAATCACCTACAAAAATGATCGGCAATGAAATTATCGTCAAGCGGTGGTAATGTGGGCCACATAATGAACATTATATTTGGACCACTAAACTGTAGAATTACCCATGAGTCTATAAATTCACGAATTTTTTTGTTAATTTAAAGTTCTTCTCTCTTCTCTTCTTATTGCTGTAAGTTCTGTAAGGTTGCTCCTTCTACTGACAATTCTTAGTCCTTTTCAAATATCGTTTTCCTTTTAGTCCTTATCACTTAAGGTTAGTCGAAACGTTCGGACAGTCTGTTGTGTCCAACCCTTTGACTCTTTTCTTTCTCTTTTTATTTAAATTTTTTGTTGATACCGTCTGTTGCATTTCATCCTTTGTTTCTTTCTGCTCTTTCTTATTAGGTTCTACCTATTTATAAGCTCATACAATATTGTGGCATTCCTCAATAAACCTTTTTTTGGTGGTTCCATCCCCAGGGTTACTTCAATTTAGTTCCCTTTTCAATTTCCACCAGTGTGCATGCACATGTTTTGTTTTTGTTTATTTTAGCCAGGAATGTAAGGGTTTCTGTTGATCTTATGTTCTCTTGGTCCCTAGTGAGTAATAAAATTGCTATAACAATGTTTTCTTCCATGCTTTTCTCATTTAGGGTGACATTTCTAATATAATTAATTCCTTTCCAGGTGATAGTTCCTGGAATCTTAAAAGGGTAAGTCACAATGTTTTTATTTATTAATTCTTTAATCACAAGATTTTAGGATATCTCAGGGAATGAGGAGAAATTTTTAGGGACCATCAGTAAGCTGCACCATGCTGCATCATTTTGCAGCATGTTGCATCCAGGTCGCTTTTTAGTAATTTTACTAAAATGTAAGGATTGTGTTTTTATTGATTTTTCTATTTTTAGGATCAGAGGTGAGATTTCATGTAATATTTTCCCAAGGCATCACATTACACCCATACACCCATGCAAATCAAAGAGGGACATGGATAATGGTTCGTAAGGGAGGATTTTGGTTTACCCCATTTTACCCTACTCCCATTTCTGTCTTTTCAGGGCTATCTTGTGGGTGATCCACAAGATAGCACTTAACATCAGTGTGAGGACAGTTAAAAGACGTCCACAAGAATGTGATTTGCATGGCCATATTGCCAGAAACGTCAAAGTGTTAAGTTTGAAGAATATTAAAGGCAGATTGCAATTTACAAGAAGCAACATTGATCACCCTAGTTGGAAGAATGTACTACTTAGTAATGAAACTAAAATAAATCTCTTTGGAAGTGATGGCAGACTGTAAGTTAGACTGTAAGTAAGTTGGTGTTGGTCCAATATTTTGGATAAAACAAAACATGCACAAGGAAATCTATCTCAATATTATGGAGAACATAATGCTGCCTGATGCAGAGGAAAACATGCCATTAATTTGGGTGTATCAACAAGATAATGATCCAAAACATACTGCCAAGTTAGTAACAAATTGGTTCACTACCAAAAATATATTGAAATTATCATGGTCGTCTCAATCATGGGGTTTGAATCCAATTGAGAATTGGTGGAAAGAGTTAAAAAGTTGAGTTTCCCATTGAAGTTTGTTTTCTTCTTATTATTATTCTTGGTTTTGCATCTGCTCCTATTATGAACTCAGTAGGCTGTTGTTTAAGGGCCTGGTTGCCCATAAACTGCAGTCATCTAAGATCAAGGTTGCTCGAGTCCATCTGCAGATTCATCACCAATGTGGGCTTGATAGAATTCTTTCTGTGGTTCTCCTGATCTGTCTTTTGTCCTTCTATTCTTATTAGAATTTTTAAGAAGGAGAATTTGTATAAAATATATTAAATAAATTTTTCACTTGCATTATAAGGTGCGTTTTGGAAATTGACCTGGTCAGTTGTGGTTTGACCACAATCCCACATTTGGTCTGACCAAAAGGAATTGCCAAAACACGTTGGTCAGGCATTTTGAGACCCACGACAAGGAATTCACAAAACTTAAGAAAATGAATTCCATTAACTTAAAACCAAATCCACTGCAATAAAAAGAATAATTCCATAAAATAAAAAAAATGAATCCACTAAACCAGGGGTGGCCAACTTTTGGGTACACAAGATCTAATTTTTACCTTCAAAATGTATCGCGATCGACGTTCCATCTTAAAAAAGTGTCACGATTGACTTGTTGCCATAGGCGTAGTCAAAGTGGGGAGGGGATGTTCGATACTGGACGAACTTCGGTGCAGTATCGAACCTAGAACCACTGATGCAGACTTCGAACCACTGATGCAGACCTAGAACCACTAACACAGACCTAAAATCACTGAGCCACTACGTCACCAAAGGTGGGTCTTAAGTGAATACATCATGAGTGATCGACCAAAATTGGCTTCGAGATCGATCGGTTGATCGCGATCGACTGGTTGGCCACCCCTGCACTAAACTAAAAAATATGAATTCCCTCAATGAAAACAAAATCCACTAAAAAAAACTTATTCACAAACAGAAAAACGAATTCCCTAAACTTAAAAAAAGAATTTCCTAAACCAGCTGTGCCCAACCTATGGCCCGCGGGCCACATCTGGCCCGTGAAGCTGCCTCATGTGGCCCGCTCTTATGCAGTTCATTTGGACAATTTTGATTTCTAGATATTCACCTTAAAATTTTGCATACATTTTGGCCCACGTGATTTATCTAAATGCTGAGCATAGCCCCCATATAAGAAAAGGCTGGGCACCGTGTTCCTAAACTAAAGAAATCACTAAATTAATATAAAAAACAGATTTGTATAATTTAAACTAGTTACCGGTACCTTCCATCATATGCTACAACTGGTTGGAGCATATCGCCATTTTTATTTTTCTTTAACCAAACGCACAGACCATGCTTTTATTTTGCTCATGTTGGTCATCCTTTGTTCTGACCAAAGTTGACCAAAGCAACTGACCAAACCAGCGTGCACACCACCAAAACGCATTGTTTCTGAAACAATGGGACACAAAATGATTTGTGTGGGTCTTCCTTAATTGTAACAATTATACAATTCCCTGAAGATAATGATAATTATTTAAAAGTTCATGTGGGGCTGTACCTGGTTATAGTAAGGATTAAAATAAAGAGTATGCTGTTTTGTCCTTTGTTATGTATATTTTTCTCACCCTAGATCAATATTCAGTTATTTAGGAATGAATAAATTGGTTTTTTATTTTCAACTCTACATAATCTAGAAGGCATAATCCTTCTTTTAACAATGGAAGTTTTATAGGAGTGAAAGAACAATAAAACAAAATTATCTATAATTTGAAATATTTTCTAATGATATGTAAAAAACAGTGTACACACAAGTCAATACTCTTGGATCCAAGCAATATTCAGTTATACAAAGTTACGATTCTGTTATAATCAAATTCAAACTATCAATATGAGAAATTACCTCTAATTAGATATTCATATTCCTTCAATTTAATCCACTAGAACTAAACGCTTTTTTAGACATTCAATAAGGTTACATGTAGTTTGTGATATTCAAGAAAAATAACCAGGTAATTGAATGGTAATTGACGAACTTGTTCACCTTTTTTGAAAGATGGTCATTGCACCTCTGCTCATCAGCATCATAATTTCATTTAAAAGTTTCTCAATGTTCTTGAGTAAGTGCATTTTTGATTGTCACCTTAACGAATTATTTTCATTACAGCACACTATTTTGAATGAGTGATAAAATATCCAATGTTCGGTTTTTTCTTTTTAGAGTTGTGATTGTCTTTTGTTTTACTCTCGTCTCACTCTAGATGAAAAGGTAAGTCTTCAGTGTTCATTTGAAAATGCACAATAATTTCTGTTCCCAATAATTCCAATTCACAAGAAGTTTGCAGTAGTTTCTTTTTAATAAGATAGTCTTTGATTAATTTATCACTATCTTCATACTGTATATGTTGCCTGTTTCGATTTGGTTTTTGATCTGATCTCTTGCTTTGTCCAGACTTCTTGTTTAATATCTTCATATGATCTTAGACGTTCCTAAATAACCTTTTTAGGATGGCCCAAACCCTGGGTTTGCTTTTAATTTTAGTTCCCTTTTTTAATATTTGATAATGTGCATTTGCCCAGCTGCAGAAAAAACTATGACCAATATATCACCCTGTGTCCATTCAGAGGGACAAATGGGTACCTGACCCTGCCATAGGCAGGAAAAGGATTAGGAGTTGCTTTTTTTGTGCATGCACAAGTTTTATGTTTTGTTTATTTTGGAGGGAATGCGAAAGGGTTGCTTTTTTTTGGTTGATTCTTTTGACTCTCAAGAGTCATACAATTCTCATTAAATTTCTTTCTCAATGCCTTTCCTTATTTTAAATGCCATTTTTTAATAATTCATTATTTTCTAGGTGACAGGTCCTGGAGTCTTAAAAGGATTGTAGGGTCTGTGAGTTAACTTGAGGGACAAGGTGGACATCTTGAGGGACCAATGGTAATTACATCATTTTAGGGAACATGCTCAATTCGTCTTCTTATTCTTTGTTATTTCTTTGGAATTTAATTTTTTATTTCTTTCTCTTATTCTGGGTTAAAGGTGAGTGGTAAGAGTTATTTTCTCAGGGTACTTTATTACACCCTGTTCTCCCACAGAAATTAAAGGGGACGTATACAAGGGAATCAAGGGTAGTAGGAGGTTTTATTTTAACATTTCCCCCTGCCTGCACATTACACCCATTTTATTTCTGTTTTACAGATCTATCTTGTGGGCATATCCACAAGGTAACAAAGTCATCTTCTTATATCCGTTTGTGCTTATTAGATTGTGAATATGAATCACTAGATTCATCACAAATTCCACAGAACAGTTAAATTAATTAATTCTGTTAGGTTTTCTGTACAGTTAATTAAATTTATTTTCATTTAGGCACATGTCATTTCCAACAAATTATTCGAAGTATTTTGATTACAATTCGAATGTATTCACGTTCTGCACAATTCTATTCCACTTTTCTGCAATAGGTGATTAATAATAATTCTTACAATCAGAATCCTTCAGCACAGTTCTATTCCACTTTTAATTCAAATGTTTCCAAGTCCAGCACAGTTCTATTTCACCTTTAACCCTCTATTGGGATCATCCGCCTAGCAGGCGGAGTAGGTTTTCCTCTGGGCCACTAGGGGTCACACTTTTGCTGGAAAATGAGTGCCCGCCATTATGTGCTTCAGCCACTTCATGCCCCTGACTGGAGGAGGATCCTGCCACTTCCACATCGCTTCTGTTCAAGATAAGACTGGTTTTCTTATAGGATCCTAATGAGTACAATGTCAAAATCCGCCCTTCAGACAGAGAATCCCACTAAAGCTCCATACCATAATCCATCTATGGAGCTGAGAATCCCATATAAGGACTTTCTGCACATTTCTGGGATATTTTCTTTATTGGTTTTAAGGGAAAGTGGCTGACAAACGCCCATGGTGAGTTGTATATTCTGAATGCACACAGAGACTGGTTGCACTTGCTTTAGAAGGTGAAGCCTTTGACTCAGAACAAGATTCTGATGACTCCTACATTCCTAGTGACTTTGGGGTGGAAAGTTCAGATCATGACAGTGGCTCTGAATTAGAAGATGGCACTCCTCAAGAGAAACAAGGAAGAACTCAATGTGGGAGATCCCCCAATCAAGGTATCCGCCTGTAGGACGGATGATCCTCCACACAGTTAACCTGATAACGATCCCACTAGAGGGTTAATACTATACAGCCATTTTGTAGTACTCTACTCAACTTTGAGTTGTACTCTCAGTAATTATATGTAGTATTTCTACCTTACTCAACTTTGAGTTTTACTCTCACTAATACTAATGACTTTTCACTGCTTATTAGGTACATTTATAACTTGGCATAATGGGGAGTGATAGCTCAGGTGATAGGTTTCCATTGGTTCCCTAGAGTGGCATGATTTGGTCTTTGAATAAAATTTTATTAAAATTTCCACTTGTCATTCTTTAAAAAGGGTTATTAGTTCAGGGTTAGTTTTAAGATTTTTAATTTCAATTTCTTACATATAATTGGAGCATCAGCTCAGGGTTGGTTTCTAGTGTTTTATTTTTCTAACTCTTTTTAGAAACTGGGGGCAACAGCTCAGGGTTAGATTTCAAGTGTTTTAATTTTCTACTAAAGTGGTTTGTGGCCATAACTAGTTGTTGCTAGGCCCTTTTTAGGAAAGAAGGACCTCCATATAACATTACAATACAAAAACCTCAAACAAAGAATTATTTTGGGAGGAAATCAGAAAAGTGTGGTAGTCTATTCCTGGTCAAGTTTGTCAAAACCTTATCAACTGCATGCGAAGAAGATGTGCAGCTGTCATTGATGCTAAAAGGGCAGGCAAAAAAATATTAATTGCTGGACTTCATTGTTCATTTAAATCATGTGGTTTTATGTAGAAGTAGTTTTGTGTCAACACTCTTACTTTTCTGCATTCTTACAGTTATTTAATCGTTTTGTTTGTTCCTGATTTCCTTTATTTGTGTATAATAATTTCTTCATAATAAAACTATTTGGCCTGCTACATTGATTGACGTTTTCATTTATTGAGTATAACTCCACAATATTCTCTCCACTCTAATAATTTTGGCCACCATGGTATTATTATTATCATTTATTTACACCAAACTGGTTGGTAGCTAACATACGTTGTAAAAGAGGACAACTTAAAACATTAAGATAACAGTTGGTTTGGTAGTAGATAACGCCTCAACGATTTTTGAAAGTGCAAACGCGAATGCAGATATTTGTAAGCAGCACAGTCAAAGACACTAGACCTGATAGAATATGGCAGCTCATTCCAGAGATGAAGATGGTTATAGGGGTAGAATTTAGACAGGAACTTTGATGTGCATTTAGAGGACTCAAAAGTAAACAGTTGTGTTGACCTGGCTCAAGGGGAGGCTACAAAGGTGGAGCTGATGAAGTGAAAGGGATGAGAAAACGATGACCATAGAGCTATTGCGAGGGTACAGAGTTTGAATTGGAGGATGGTATGGGAAAATTTTTAAAGGCTAAATCAATTGCAGTGCAGAGTCACACTGGTGTGCAGAGGGATATGTGAGGGATATGTGTGAAAGGCCAGAAGTGCTGTTTTAGGAACCGAGGAAATAAAGGGTAGGGGGTAGGTGAGGAAGAATGGGTAGGACTTTAGCCTTAAACAGCACCAGAAGAGTGTGGCAAGGAAAAAGCTACTTGAGGCAAAGAAAGAGAAAGGAGAAAGAGTTTATCCCTTTATTGGCCAAATTGCCTTCTGATGGAAAAAACTCAAACTTTTTTTCATTTTTAGGACTTCTTGGACAAGCATAAGGTCACTTGCTAAGCATTATTCTAAAGAAAAATTTTGAAAAGGAAAAATTTTAATGTTCCCATTTGGGAACATTGACACTTTGCAATTAGTAAAATTTCAAGATTCATCTAAAGGGTTTATATATGACTCAAGATGCACATGTTTTCATTAAACCATACAAATATGCACATTCAGTTTAAAAAATATCATCATCATGTTATGCTCTTCCCACCTGTTGCAGGGTTCAGGTCTGCAGGTTCTCTTCCTCCACTCTTGCCTATCCCCAACAAAGTCCCTCTGCATCCTGCACATCTCCATGTCTCTTTGCATTACTTACCCCCATGTCTGTTTTGGTCCTCCCCTACCCTTGGTGCCCCAATCACCTGCAGACCCATAATGGACCTAATAATTTTTCCCTCTTTTCATCAGAGGTCCATACCACCTCAGCTGATGTTCACTCAAGTTCTCTGTGATGTTCTCATTTTATTTTATTTTTTAAAATATAAAGGTTGTTATTATGCCAAGATACAAATTTATACTAGCCCATGATAAAAAGTAAAGGGAAAATATTGATTGTCAGTAATCCTGGCTGATTTTGTTGGGTACACCCTAGGTCCTGATCTAGTTGTAATTCTAAGTTTCACTCTGTGAAGAGCATTGACAACCTAACTCCTGAACATTATGTGGTCCATTGCTGTGCCATGCATTTCTCTGAATAAAAACCAGGTTGCAACACTGCTCAAATTTAGACCATTAGCAAATAAATTATGCCACCACTTTTTGGTTCTCAAACATAACTGATAACTTGTCTGAAGTCTGTGAGAGGTGGCAACACCTTGAATCCAAACAGAATTTTCTTACCTGTGGTGAACATCTTTGAATAATAATGCCCATTATGTGATATCATAGATTAATTAATGCTCAATGACTTGTGGAACACACCAAATCACTGGTTCCCAATGTGGATGAAATTGCCCTCTTGGGGGAACATGTTCCTCCTGTAGAATTTAATTTGTAATAGGAAAATGATGACTGCTATGCCATACAAAGGACAATCGACAACTGGGCTTCCCAAATTTATAAGGGTAGTGCTGATTTCAAGTGTCTTATTTAAAAAACAAATGGGGGCACTGAGTAATTTTTTTTCCTTAAAAAGGGGCAGTAGAACAAATAAGTTTGGGGACCTATGCACCAAATTGTAAAAAAATATTGTCTGGACCTTTCCATGCTTTTCACCTGCTTGTAGCTTAGCATTCTGTGAGAAAATCTATGAGTAGGGAGACTGGAACTGATATAGACAAATATTCTCCCAAGATGCCAATGTTCCCATTTGGGAACATGGTTATTTAATCATATTCCACAATTATGTAGAGTATTTCTTGCAAATTAAATCAGCATATATTTAACGTGGTAACATGTCTTCTATCATTTAAAAATCAATTTCAAAAATATATTCAAATTTGTGAAAGTTATTATGAGAAAGTTAATCTAACCCCCAACACCACTGGGAATGGCCAGTTTTGAGTCAAATTTTCATAATTATGAGTAAGACATTTTCACCTAAAACTGGATTTAAAAATAAGTTTCACACTTTATTAATAAATGCAAATAATAAAATGTGCTATAAAATACAATTTTAACTACATACAGTCAAACCTTGCTATAACACACCCTGGTTACAACACTTTTCGGCTTATGACACACACAAGGGAAAGTCCCAGCCAACGCTAATGCATAACTATATAGAAATTGATTGGCTATAACACACTTGGATATTACATATAACACACAAATGGTTTGGTCCCTACAGCACTTTAAACGTGTGAGAGACCTGGGATACAACAAAGAGCTATAACATGCAACTAGACGTCATACCCCACAGCTTAAGTAAGGCTATATGGTGCAAGAGTTTTGCTATCTAGGATCAGTTTTCCAGAGCAACAGGGAAATCGATTCTGACGTGGCCTGAAGTGGAGACAGGCAAGTGCGGTCCCGTGTGACCGCCAGGGCCCAATAAAGGTGAAGGGCAAAATTTACAGAACTGTCATTAGGCCTGCTATGCTATATGGCTCATAGTGTTGGGCTGTTAGGAAGACCCTTGAAATGCAAATGCAAGCAACTGAGATGCAAATGCTATGCTACATGTGTGGGGTGTCATGATCTGACAGAATTAGAAACAACTACATTAGAGGTAGCTTGCAGGTGGCAGATTTTGTGGAAAAGATGAGAGAAGCGTTTGAGGTGGTATGGGCATGTGATGAGGAGGGGAGAGAAGGAGCTTATTAGGTCCATTGTGGGACTGCAGGTAGTTGGGGGCACCAGAGGTAGAGGAAGATCAAAACGGACATGAGTGTAGATGGTGCAACAGGATATGGTGGCATGTGGGGTGGAAGGGGACTTGGTGGGTGATAGGCGGGAATGGAGGATTAGAACCCGCAGACCAGACCCTGCCTCAGGTGGGAGAAGGGTGAGATGATGATAAAAGGAAAAAAATTCTAAAAAGTGTGGAATCTGGCAAAAAAAATTGCAGCTTACTGCAAGTGTGTGCATCTTGATGTATACATGTCTACGTCGACTTTTTGAATAGATCTATAAATTAGCATATTTTTGTTCAGTTAACATAGCTTTGGCATCATTTAGCATTGCTTCTGTTATAATGCACACTCAGTTATAACACACAGACACGAGCAGTCCCGAAGGTGTGTGTTTTATCTGAGTTTGACTGTATTAAGTATTTAAATACTTGTTCCCAAATGGGAACATTGGTCAGTAAAGAGTTAATTTACTAATTAAAGTATCCAAGTCAGGTAGGAAGGACAGAATTCAAAAAGAATGCCCGGTACTAACATATGAGGTATGTGAGAAAAGTAATGAGACTGATTTTTTATCTAACAAAGTTTTTGTTTCTTTCAAACATCAATATTATCTCCTTCAAAGTAGTTCCCTTTGGCAGCTTTACACCAGTGGAGTCGTTGTTCCCAGTCTTGGGAGCAGTGATGGAAGCCTTCAACTGGTATGGCATTTAACTGGCCAGGGTTCCAAAATGACATCCTTTTAAGACATTTTTTTTTTAATTTTGGGAAAAGAAAAACGTCACAAGCGCTCAGGTCACGTGAATAGGGGGTTGAGGAACAACAGGAATGCATTTTCAGGTCAAAATTTCCCAGATGGAAATGGCCATGTGACATGTGGCATTGTCTTGATGAAGCATTCACTTGTCAGCAATGTCTGGTCTCACACAAATCACTTTTCCTGAGCCTTTCAAGGACACCTTGGTAAAATACTTGATTGACAGTTTGTCCTGTAGGAACAAATTCTTTATGCATGATACCACTACAGTCAAAAAAGCCAATCAGCACTGTTTTCATCTTTGATTTGCTAATTCGACATTTTTTTGGTTGAGGAAAAGAGTGGAGTGTGACATGTTTCTCTTTGCCACTTTGTTTAAGGATTGTACTCAAACATCCAGGATTCATCACCTGTGATCACACGACTGCAGAATTCTTGGTCATTGTCAATCCTTTTTTGGCACCATGGAGGATTTTTGAAACTCTGGAGAACATTCAAATGACTGTGACTGACCATATAAAAGCCCTAACAGTTGAAGCCTTACTTCTCTGCTCCCAAGAGTGGGAACAACGACTCAACCAGTGTTAGCTGCCAAAGGGAACTACTTTGAAGGGGATAATATTCATGTTTGAAAAAAGTAAAAACTTTACTATGTAAAAAAATCAGTCTCATTACTTTTCTCACACACCTCGTAGAATTGACAAGCCCATTTAATATGGAGTGGGTTATGGATCTAGAGAAGATCATTATAAGTGTTTATTGGTGTCTAACCTTATATGGTTCGAAGACTACTGGGAGTGGCAAATTGTATTAGACACACCATTTCTCGTCTGATCACTGAAGTTAAGCAATGCAACCCCTGTTAGTACTGACATGGGTGGCTGCTTGGGAAAACTGGGTAGTATCCAAAAATCGTCACATTAGTGTAGTGTCTGTGCAGCCTCTGCATCAGAACTACACAATGGATGGGTCTCTAATGACAATGTAGTTGAAGGGCCCTAAAACACCAACAAACAAACAAATCAAAGAGTACCAGGCGTCCATATCTTGGATGCCCTTTTGAAGAGGGGTGAAACTAGATGGGGCAGTGAGAGGCCCAGATTTATAGACCGGGATAACAATGCAGTTTCTCCACATGTAAGGAGCCTTAGACTGGACAAGGATCTGGTTGAGAAAATGAAGTAATGGGAGTAAACTGCTGGGAGGCAGAACTTGTAAAAGGCTTGGAGGTAGCAAGTGCTGGAACAGTGTCAGAATGAGGCTTAATGCATTGACTAAGGACTATGAAGTCAGCTAGGGAGAGAGGGGTGGGGGTCAGTGTTACTAGGCAGTTGGGGTAAATGCACAGGTTTGGGGGTGGTGTCACCAAAGGGGTTTGTGACAAAATCTAAGTACTCATGAGAGAGATGAGAGGGAAGGGAATTGTTCTTAGGGGTTAACCACATTAACGACAACCCAAATTTGACTCATCAGGGTGGAGGAGGAAATACATCCAAGCTTAACATGCCTAGTTTCCTTCTTAAGAGTTCACTTAGCCAGTATATATTGTAGAGAGGAGACTTGAGACTGTTTTTTTGGAGGCATCATGAAATGGTGTGGTACGGTGAGAAGAAAGAATAGTTAGGTGGTCATTCAACCAACTTTTAGGGGAGCCATACTTTGATGGAGTTTTAAGGGGGCAGTTTTCAGCTGCTGCTGTTAAAATTGTGTATCAATGTCGTTCAGGGAGTAAAAGTAAGACCAATCATAGTTAGATAGGAAAGAGTTAAAGTTGACCAAATTCAACATTTTTAGCGCCAAGGTAGGATATGCCATCGTAGATTCTGTAGTACAAAGTCATGTAACCTTATGTGTGTATAAACCTGCACTAATCAATTTATGATCAAGATGATGGTCCAATTGGAGAGTTACACTGGCCACTTGGACCACAGGAGAGGTGTAAATCTGGTCAATAACAGAGGCAGCAGTGGAGGTCACACAAGATGGCACCATAACAGTAAGAGAGAGTGCAATAGGGAGATGGGAAGAGAAGAGTTCAAGTCCTTCAACGTTTGGAGAGGGAAAACAGCTTTGAAATTGAAGTCCCCAGTGATGAGGAGGGAAAAGTGAGTGGTCATATAGGGGGTTAAACATCTGGAGAGGTCATGCAAGGCGATGTATCTTGGGTGGTAGACAGCCCAGATGTGCCAAAGTTCTGCATAGAAGGAGAGAGCAATCACAACCACCTCAAGTCCACTAGAGGAAATAGTTGCAAGGAGGCACAGGTTGGTGGAATTAAGGGCATAAAGTGCTACTCCACCTCCACACAACACCTGATCCACCCTAAACAGGGTGAATCTGGGGATGTTAACTAACAAATCAGGGGTAGAGGAGAAGAACCAGGTCTCCATGACCACAATAACATGAGGGTCTACTTGTGCAGAACTACTACTGGGAAACTTATGCAGCCACGTTGCATTGGACACACCAGTCCCTGTGAGATCACTGAAGTTAAGCAACACAAGCCCACGTCAATACCAACTTGGATTGTTGGTAAAGAACGTTGGCTGCTGCAAATTAACCCCCCCCCCCTTCATCCTTTCACCTACCTCCTCACCTCCCATGGGCAGCCTCCTAAGGGTCCGTCCTGCTATGGCTGCCTGGCTTACTCCCCAACCCACAAACTAATCCACTATTGAAAAAATGTAACCTTGAAATGGTGCACATATTCAGTTAGCAGATCTGTTTTATGAAAGAGAGATCTGGCTTTCAGATAGAGTACAGAAACATGAGGATGTAGACTAGGGCCAAGCTGTGTAGCCTGATGGCTGTCACTAGGAGCACTAGGGAGGCTGCTGCAAGGCTGTATCATGAAACGCATCACTTGTTGGGTGGGGGGTTCATTCCCTTAAAGGTGCATACAAAGATGCCACAACATGGTATCCAATAGGTTGCAGTAATGGTCGATGTGGATCCTCAAGTAGACAGATTTAGAGGTAGAACCCTCCCTAATTGTCCATCAGCCACATGCAACGACTTAGAGACCTTGCTGTTGGAAATAGTCCACCACTGAAGCTTTGGAGGTTTCTTGTGAAAGATTGTTGAGGATTAGGCGTTCAGTGTTCATTCTTGGTGAATTCCTGGGAAGCAATGTCTTGCTGAAGGCAGTGCCAAGGATTCCCTTCATTTGTTGAGTCCAGGGAGGTATCACTTCATTGGATAATTGTGAGGTGGCCAAATTCCCCACCATTACTGTGGCATAAGACTTAAATCCAGCATTCAGAGGGTGAGGGCACGAGGTGAGACCAGATTGTTTCACCGTAGTGTTACCTTGGAGGTCTCACTTAATAGAGTTACCATATTATGTCATGTATAATATGCAGCTTTTTCCCAAAAATTGGGTGCAAAGTCTGGGTGAATATTATACATAGCAATAAAAATTTCAGCCATTTTCAGAGGAACACTAAGCACGTGTAAAGAAAATTAGTCACCTGATGCTTTCAAAATAGTGCATGTAGGCCTATTTATGTTTCCAATCATGTGATGATGTAGATTTCAATATCAGAAGTTCATTAGGAGTTGTTTTAGGACTTCATGTATGTTAACAACAATGCTAAGCCAACTGGCAAACTTAACCTGCATATTATATAAAGGAATTAAGATTTCTACATTAACTTAACCCATTAATGCTCAAATATATAAAAGGGTTTCAAAATTAATTTTTACTGGTAATTTCTATTCCTTATGCATGTTAGATTAAGGGAAAAATGCTGAAAAAAATCTTTTTTTTTTGCTGTTCTAACAATAAACTATGGCAACTATAGTTGCCACTGAGCACTAACGATATCATATTATATCAATTTAAATATGGTAAAGAATCAGTGTTTAAATGCTTTTGATTTTTAAATGAAAGAAGTTTACAAAGTGCTAATTAGAATGATAATGAATTTTTTAATACTCCTTAATTAAAAATTGTAGCTAATACAATAACAATTAATAAGATTGAAAAATTAGTATAATTTTGATTTTTGATTATATAATAACAAATGTGGCTATAACATATATCAAGTAGAACCTATGAAATAAAACAAACAACAGTAGAGTTCTATTGATGGAATCCTTCAAAACATTCAGGATGGAGTGGTATTTTACACTTATTGCAAAGATATGTTGTTCTTCTTTTACATTTCTTGCACCTCCTATATTTTGATTCCCCTTTCCTATATTTGCACCTCCTATATTTTGATTCCCCCTAAGATGATCTTTTTTATATTTTCGAATATTCTCTAGTGCAGGGGAATTACTAAGTGATTGTAATGATCGTCCTGGTCTAGATCTTCAAGTGCCAAATATAGCCAGAAGTTGAAGTACAACTTGTCTTCTAAATTGTAAAAGAGGAATATTATGTCCTAACTTTCGATACAAAAGCCAACCCCATACACAACATACATCAACTGACCAACGAAAATAATGGCCACCACCATTTCTTGTTTCTTACTTTAGTTCGATATTGTGCTACAAACTGGTCATTTAGATCCTTTCCTCCCATATTTTCATTATATTTTGCAACAGCATTTGGCATTTGTACTACAATTTTCTTACTTTCTCTTCTGCTGTACCTTTTGACAGATTTGAATGGATCTACTTCATCACAATTTGATAATACTGTGACAGTTGCATTATCATTCCATCTAACTGCTGTTAGCATACCATTTTGTGTTGTGCATGTTGTTCCTCTTTTTTCCTTTGAGAATTGCTTTTTTTTCTGGGAGATTCATCGCTGGCCATATTCTATTTTCACATAATGTACCTGTACCTCTAATATTTCGATGGCACAATTCTTCTAACAACTGAACTTAGGTGAATAAATTATCAAAATATATTCTGGTACCCAAGGGTACATTTGAATGTTCTATTAGTCCAATAACTACATCACCTCCGTGACCAAGACCAGTGCTAGGTATATTAGTATCTTTGCCACAGTAGGGTTCTGCATGAATAAGATAACCATCTGGATTTGCCAACACCCACAATTTAGAACCAAAACGGATTGGCTTCCCCCTTATAAATTGCTTGCCCATGGTGACCATAATAAGGTATAATGCACTCATCTATAGAAACACATTCGTTTGAAGAAATTATTTTAAAAGCATCATTCAAATATTTAAATAAGGTGCAAATTTTGTATATTCTGTCATTTGTAATTTTTGCATTGTTACACAAATGAATATATTGCGGAATATCTTCAAACCTTCTCATTGCTTCTGCTATGACTGTTACTTTGCAGTCAGGTTCATCTTGCCAATACATTCTCTGGCTGGGGAGATGATGATATCCAGATATAAGCATTATACCAATGAAAGTAGAAACTTCATCAAATGAGGCCTGCAGATTATGATTTCCTTTTTGTCCTGCATATCGATTTGTTTCTTGAACTATTAGGTTTGTTAAATCAACTGTAAAGAATACTTTAAATGCATCCAATGGTGCTATAACTGTGGTTTTTTTTAAAAGTCCATGGTAGATGGCTTAATAACATCCTTGCAATATTTTGGTATGACACAGTTAGTTTGAGTTGTCTGAGACCAATTAGATTCTGATGGTCTTAGTCTCTTTCCCAATTTTGTTCTTCTTAATTCAGGATCATTTGGTATATTTTGCCTTCCAGTAATACTTTCATGGTCATTAACTTCTTCAAATGCTACACTAATTCCTGTCCTTAACATTCGTCGAGGAAAATGTGATACATCACCAACAGGCGTGGATCCAATGGGGGGTTTTGAAGTTGCAACCCCCCCCCCTAAATTTTTGGTCGACAATGACACTGACAAATGAAAATTGCGTTTCCAATCGCTGCCTATGGCCCAACCCCCCCCCCTGACGAAAATCCTGGATCCACCACTGATCACCATTGACATCATCTGATAAGTGAGAATCTTCATCAGTACCCTCATGGCTCAATTCAATAGGTGGTATAATAGCTGCATATATTATTGCTGCAGCACTTATTTCTCCATCATCCTCAAGTTGACTAATAAGATCATCTACAGTATATATAGCATCCAAAGATGACCTAAAATTATAATTCACTCACTTATAAAGAGTTCAGATAACATAGAGGAGTTTTTGGAAATGAAATCTCATTTGCTCCTGCTAGTGCTCAGTGGCAACTTTAGCGGCCAGCAAAGTTTAACACACAGTTGCAGATGTATAAATATTAATATTTATTAAAAAGAGGTACAGTATATCAGGAAATGCATTAAACTAGGGAAATAGGGAAAATTGCCCAACTTTTGGCTTGGGAAAATAATAAAATTTCTCACACAAAGAATGTTGCCAGGGGGTTCAAACAATTAGTACTGTTGTAGAAGACTGTAATCTTGTTTTTAACAGCTAAATTACAAAAAAAAGGTAACTACACTTATTTTAAGAATTTTTCAAATGTGCTGGCAACTAAAGTTGCTACTGAGCACTAATGGATTAAATCTTGAAATTTGGGGTGCATATTATACTCGAGATTATATGGTAAGTCATTGCAGACGACTTAGACTCCCTGACAGGGCTCTAGGACCAATAAACTGCTCAGTTGGCAGGTTGATCCCAAGACTTCACTATGGGAGGACCCTCTAGGGTTGGAGAAATCAAACATGGATCACTGGCCAATTCAATGGCCTTCCAAAATTGGTGAAAGTTACCTTCAGTTGAGTTAGAGTGCAGTAAAGCATCCAAAGAGTCCATTGCACGGCTAAGTAGTGACTTGCAAATGTTATCAATGGTATGCTTATCTTTGATTCTAGATTATTTACTAGGCACAAGATCACTGACCACTCTTTGCAGTTGGCATACCGACTGTTCAAGACTTGCAAAGTCCTTAAGCACATGTGAACAGAGAGCCTCTTTAGCTCCATCCACTGACACATCCACTTCAAGTGACATCTCATGTAAAAGTCATGTATGTTAATCATAATTTGTGAATTACTAATAAGTAAAAATATTCTTTTGCAGCTGGAGGTTGGCACCTTGCTACATGCAAAGCACAGTGATTGCACTGGACCCCTGGAAAACACCCATGCTGCACTGGAGCAGTGTGGGAATCAGCAGAAGGTTAGACTTAAATGCCCAACCTCCTGTGAAGTTCCCTGCACTGATTAAGGTGACCAGCAATCCAAGCCATATCATGCCCTGGAATGTCTGTTGTTACCTTGAAAAGGCAGTTTTTATTTTTCTTAAGATGTCTTGAAAGGCCTAGAAGAAGACGAAAGATCAACGGGACATATTGGCATAGGCTTGCTTACACATGCCACCTAACGATCACCTGAAGACATCAAATTGGAAGCATTATTGGGGGAAGATCGATGCCAAACAAAACAACTTGCAGAAGCATTAAATGTTGACAGAACTACTAATCCTAAGTGCCTACATGCAATGGGAAATGTACATATTAAGGTGGGAAATTGGGTACCTTACCAATTAAAGAACAGAAATCTTGAAAGTTGTAAAACGATTTGTGAACTATTGCTGGGAAGGCAAATGAGAAAAGGATTTTAGCATCATAGAGTATCTGTGGACAAAAGATGGATCCATTGGGAAAACCCAAAGCATAACTTAACATATGGAAGATGGGGTGAGCCAGGTCCATCATCAGCAAAATGAAATATTCATGCCCACTAGGTAATGCTCTGCATTTCATGGGATCAGAAAGGTGTGTTGTACCATGAACTGCTGAATTCAAATGACACTCTCACTTGTGATCACTACATGATTCAACTTATACATTTAAAACATGCTATGATGGAAAAGCAGCCAGTGTGCAAAAACAGACATGATAACACCACATGTTGCTGTTGCAGTGAGATGCATATGTCATGCAACGTCATAGCATGCAAATGCAGCTTCACTTCATCTCACTTTCTCTTTTATTTGAAATTTTATATTTTGGAATGTAACGTAGTGCTAATTAATGCTGTGCCAGGTGTTAATTTTCAACGTCAACAGAGTTTTTTTCCTCTTCTTCCTGATGGACGGTAGGATCAATCCAAATATCTTTGGTTAGCTAAATATAGCTAATTTCCTTAGCTATAAATATTAAGAGGTCGAGGGAGTTTCCTGAAGATGGCGTCTACCTTCAAAGAAATGCTTGGGTCTGTCATGCCATCTCATAATGACAGATTGGTAGGGAGTGATGAACATTCTGTCAATACTGCATATCACTCTCTAAAAAGGCTAAAACTTCCAACGTTCTGGGCACACAATCCAGATTATACATGAAACATAGGGTCATTTAGTATGGACTATATATGGGTGCAGATTATAAATGAAACCCAGGATTGTCAATGACAACTGCTCCTCATTTAATGAACATTTTATTACAATTAACAACATGACTTTACACAGTATGTTCTTATTTATATGATATTTCAATATAAAATCTTTAAAATTTCAATTTCATTGTCAGAGCAATCTGACATTTCATGTTCAAATTCATTTGATCCCATTGCCCCTACAAGTTGCAACACTGGCTATGGTGGGAATTTTAATGTGTGGACTATGCATGAGTGCAGACTATATTTGAAACATACCAATCGCTAATATGGACTATAGATTGGTTCAGACTATATTGGAGATGTGGGCTTTACATGTATACACCCATATATTATATATAAATATTCAAGTTATAATAATAATAATTATTATTCAAGAACTTTTTCGATCGCACCTGCCTCATCAAATGAGGGTAATTTTGGCTACAGCTGACTCTTGTACCTCAGCTGAAAAGTTGGCCAAAATGGCTGACAAAATCTCTTCAACTGCTGGGTGTCATCTTCGACCCCTAGATGAAGTTTCTCCTTTACCATGACTTCTTGCTCTCGAAGTTAAACTCTCTGAGCTACCATTTCAAGCAACTCAAGTCTATAGTACCAAACAATATGCTTCTAGTTGTCTTGCCGGCAAAGGTACTCCCACTTAAGAAATCCGAACTTCATTCCCTTTCTGTGGCATATAATACCATACTACATATAATTATTTTGCCTTCCCCCCCTCAGTTAGTTTGGGCCCCAGGTGGTCAAAGTATCGTCTCCTACCTCTTTGCACTTACCTTTCATACTCCCAACTCAATGTCCTGTGATTTAACCCATTAACTGCCAACTTTTTAAATTTTATTGTTAATTTTACATGAGTACCAATTTTGCATACTTGTCCTTGGGGAAGATTTTACAGAAAAAACAATTTAGAAGGGGGCAAAAATAATTTCCATCGATTTCAAAATTTCCAACTGTAGTATAAGGTGCGTTCAAAAAGTAAGGAGCCGGAGGCATACCTGTATTTTAGAAGTATTGGCCCTGGCTGTTGACGCACTTGTCCCACTGTGACATGAGTTGGTGAATGGCTGTCTCATAAAATTCCTTGGGCTGCGATGTGAACCAGTTCTGCCCGTACAGCTCGACATCAGCGTCCGAGGTGAATTGGTGGCCTCTCAGAGCCCTTTTCAGGGGACCACAATGGCATATTCACAAGGAGAAAGGTCTGGACTGTATGGAGGGTGGCCAAGAACCTCCCATTTGAATTTCTGCAGGAGTGCCACGACTGTGTTGGCCGTATAAGGTCTTGCGTTGTCGTGGAGCAGAATGACCCCATGGGTGAGATTGCCTGGTCGTTTCATTTTGATCGCTTGGCAAAAGGTGGTCAAGGTTTGCTGTTTCACTGCTGTCCCATGCATCACTGCATGTCCCAGCATCACTGCATTCACTGTTGTCCCATGTGGCATGAAGTGTATCAGAAGGGGGCCATCTTCATCAAAGAAGAATGTCAGCATAACCTTTTCTGCACTCGTGTAGATGGCCTTGCCTTTTTTTGGTGGTGGTGACCCTGGATACTTCCACTGGAGGCTTTGTTGTTTGGATTCTGGTTCATAGTGATGACACCATGACTCATCTCCAGCCACCACTCATGTCAGGAACCCATTCCCTTACCTCACATAGCACTGCAGATACCACAACAGTGGGTCATCCAACATGCTTCCTTGTGTGGTGGAAGACTGTGGGGCACCCATTGGGCACACACTTTGTGCACATGCAGTCGTTCCTTCATGATGGTGTGAACACCTCTGACGCTCAATCCGAACACAGGGGCTATGGCATTCACTGTCACTCGGCAGTCCTGAGTAATGAGTGCATCAACCAGCAGGACGATGTCATCGGTAATGTGGTGGGGTGCCCCAGACCATGCATCATTGGCTAACAACACCCATCCTTCCCTGAAGTGCTTGTGCCACTCCTTGACCTTTGCAAGGGACAGGCAGTGCTTGCCATACACTTGTGACATTTGGCGATGAATGTCCGTTCCCCCTACTCCTTCCACTGTCAGAAACCGAACAACACCTCTTTGCTCTTCGTTTGCAATGTGACTGGCAGCATTGGACAATGGATGCATGCAGCTGCTTGCATTGTATAGTCACGTGATGTGCACGCGTGCCCTCTAGTGATGGGCAGTGACCTTCCACGCTCTGGTCAGAACCACACCTCATTACATACACCACAATATTACCATCCTGTCACCGGTTTGCACATTCCAGCCTCCGACTGATTACTTTTTGAATGCACATCATAATTCCTATATTATCTATGAATATGACATGCAATATTCTTTTGGTTAATAGGAATTCATCTGGCACTTGAGCTTGGGGAGATTCTTTTAGGACTAGAATGGTTTCCACTCCATATTGTTGTTTGTGTTTTAGGGCCCATCGACTACAAAGGTCATTAGGGCCCAGAAAGACAATCACCATGATGGGGGTTTAAATTCCATCCCACCATGGTGACACTAAATAAGGGCAAATGCCCACAAAAACTAAAATAAAAAGGCAATAGCCAAATAAATAATTCAGAATAAAAACAGGCAAAAGCCAATTGCATCGACTATCCCCGAGCCCAGGCATATGCACGACGGGTGATCAGGGAGGCCAAATGCTCCTCATGGAGTCAGTATGTCTCCTCACTCACCCATCACACGCCCTCCAAGAAAGTCTCAGAAACGCTGAGGAAGATCCAAGGCAGATATTTTCCATCATGTGGTCCAGGTCTCCTTGTACAAGGAAGACATTGCCTTCTGCCGTGTGAGGTGGCTGAGGAACTGGGAAGGACGTTTGCAGCCGTCTCCAGTTCCAAGTACTACACGGCAGCATTTATGCAGTCTAAAGAACCTGCAGAACGCCACCCACTTAATTTTGCTGGGGGTGTCGCCGAGGGGTATAACAATCCATTTACCCCTTGGGAGCTGCAGGCAGCTCTAGCAAGAGCCAGGGATACTGCCCCTGGACCAGATAGCATCCACTATCAAATGCTACGATACCTACCAGAGAAAGGCGTTATATACCTCTTTGAGGTATTAAACTATATTTGGCAGCAGCATGAAATCCCTGCAGGTTGGCACGAGGCTACTATCATCCCACTGCAAAAACCTGGGAAGGATGGTAGCCTTTCAGAAAATTGCAGACCCATTTCATTGACGAGCTGTCTTTGCAAAACCATGGAACGCATGGTGAATTGGCGCCTGGTGTGGTATCTGGAACGGCACAACCTTCTGGCCAATGCCCAATGTGGCTTCAGTGCGGGATGGTCTTTGGTGGATCATCTGATCTCACTGGAGACTGCGGTACGTGAGGCCTTTCTCCACAGGCAGCACTTAGTGGCTGTCTTCTTTGATGTGGAGAAGGCATATGATACCACATGGCGCCATGGTATACTGGAGACCTTGCACCAGTTGGGGGCTCAGGGGTAAACTGCCCCTCTTCCTCCATAGCTTTTTGTCCGAACAGACCTTCAGAGTGCGTGTGGGTAACACCTACTCCTCGGCCTTCCTGCAGGAGAATGGTGTCCCAAAGGGGAGCGTCTTGAGTGTGACGCTCTTTGCTGTTTCAGTGAATGGCCTACCATCCTCCGTTCACACCCCGGTAAAGTCGTCCCTCTTTGTGGACGACTTTTCTATCAGGTACCGGGCTGCCATGATGCACAGCATTGAGCGTCAGCTGCAACTGGCACTCAATAGTGCCAATGAGTTTGCCACTTCACGTGGCTATAAGTTCTCCCCTGACAAAACAATGGTCATGGTCTTCTGTCGTAAGCGAGGGCTCCACCCTGAGCCTCGGCTTACTTTGAACGGCCGCCTCCTCCCAGTTGTAGATGCGGCCCGGTTTCTTGGTCTCCGTTTTGACAGCCGTCTGACATGGGTCCTGCACTTGAAGGAGCTGAAGGCTAAGTGCTTCGGTCCCTGAATATTCTGCGGTGCCTGCAGGGAACTGGTTTTGGGGCAGATTGAACGGTGATGCTACGACTCTACCGGTCACTCGTTCGATCCCATCTCGATTATGGCTGCAGCGTATATGGCCTGGCTGCTCCATCTACTCTCCGGATGCTGGACAGTGTTCATCACGCTGGCATCCGGGTGTCCATTGGGGCGTTCCGCACAAGTCCAGTACTCAGCCTTTATGCTGAGACTGGTGAACCACCACTGACTGTGCGGCGGCAGAACCTTGCTGCTGCATATATTTTGTGGCTGAAAGGTCAGCCACAGCACCCTACAAACCTGGCCGTCTTTAGTAATGCTATGAGATGGCCATTCGACCGCCGCCCGGGGGTTCCCCCTCCATTCGGTGTGCGGTGGATGGATGGTCTTACCGGCCTGGGTGTGACTCTGCCTAGGGTGCAGCCTGTACTGCCGGCCTCTGTGCCACCCTAGACAGTGCCAGAGCCACGTTTTGATTTATTGCTTGCAGCCTTACCCAAAACCAGTACCGATAGGTCAGTATACCAACAAGAGTTTGGACGCCTCTCTTGGACCTATCGAGGCCATGTTTTTGTTTATACGGATGGGTCGAAGGATGGCTCCTCGGTGGGTTGGTCACTCTTTACAACTGGTCATCTCATAGGGGGCCGCCTTCCAGGCATCGCCAGTGTCTTAACTGCAGAACTCACAGCTCTGCACAGGGCACTGGAGCTCATCCAAGTATTGAATGATAGACACTTTGTTGTTGCGACTGACTCCTTAAGCTCCCTTCAGCTGTTGCACACCCTATATGGCAGACATGCCATTGTCCAGGGTGTGCACAGATTGCTGCTTGTGATTCGTAAGCAGGGCAAGACAGTGTTGTTCCTGTGGCTCCCGGGGCATGTTGGCATTATGGGCAATGAGAGGGCGGATGCCCATGCCCATCAGGTGGCCCACTTGCCAGATATACCAAACACTGCTGTCCCCTCCTCTGATGCTCTCCCGATGGTGTGGCGGGCCGTCCATGAATAATGGTGGGCCCAGTGGTTTGCAGAGACCACCAACAAACTCTGCACACTGAAGGACACCCCAGAGCATTGGGGGTCCTCGTGTTGCCAGTCGTGGAGGGAGGAGGTTGTGCTTGCTCGGCTTCGGATCGGTCACACGTTCCTCACCCACTCCTACATTTTATGGGGTGAGGAACAGCCATGGTGTGACTTCTGTTGGGAGCCTCTCACAGTGGCGCATATCTTTAGTCACTGTGAGAGATACCGCGAACTGAGATGGCGACTAGGAGTCAGTCGGGAGCTCTCTGCCTCACTTGGGGATAACCCCCAGGGGTTCTTATTCTAATTCTAATATTATACACTGCAAGCAGCCTTATTGGCCAATATGGCAGTGGAGAGACTGACTCTCAATCCTACTTATGA